>JASJET010000353.1:7500-607500 GCA_034092305.1 Diaprepes abbreviatus | reverse complement strand
TCTTAAATGTTACAAAAGAAAGATATGGAATGGATTTAAGAATATTTGCAGTACTTTTTTGAGAATTAAAAAATCCAAAAAATTACAAATTTTCAGTATAACTTTCGTCATCTGACAAAGCTGTGGGTTACAATATGTCATCATACATTTATATATACTCATTTCGTTTTTTCACCTGAAGATGTAGGTGCGGCAATAGAAGAACAGGATTTCACTGACATATTGGTCAAGTCAAAAGACATTATGGTGGGAAATTGAGTGCAAATATATTGGCTGGCAACTGCTGTATTTTTATATAAGAAAACGTTATTGATGACTACAAGGTGATAAAGACATCCAGATAAACACCGAAGTATAATTGACCTAAATTTTGTTTAAATAAATTAAAAATACACATCCTCCGAACATTTTTTATAAAGAATAAAAAATTAATTCAATATTATTTATCAAATTATGTATCTCTCCAATTCCCTAAAAAATGGCGAATGTTAGGAAAGATTGGAATTTATATTTTGACTTTACTACACAAAATAAGTACAAAGCAGTAGAAAAAAAATCTAGATAGGCAGGAAATGTTTTAAAATGCAATGTTATCTAATTAGATGCTGTTATTGTGACAAAAAAAATATTACTGGTAATGTAAAATTGTATCAGTTTCAAACACTTATGAAAGGAAATTAGATTGTGTTTACTACTTTTACAAAATAAGAAGTATAAAACTCAATTTTGAAAATTTTCGTTGAAAAAATATCATTTTCATTATTTTTCACACATTTTGACTTTCACATTCAATGACGAGAAACTTACTGTGGTAACGTTTAAAATTAAAAAAATTAATGCACCAAAAACTTTTAAATTTTCCATGGTATCTAAAATACACTAAAATGTTGTTTGTATAAGTCACAATTTTATATTTATACCCTTATTTATTTTTATTTGATAATAAACATATCCTGTTCAGAATAATATATATTTGTTTTGTTTTTTGCATTGTACTTTATAGGAAATAACTTGAGAGGAAAGAGTTAAAATTATACTTCAATGTTAAATTTTATTGTGTTAATTATAGCAATTTTTTCATCAAAAATTAAAAAAATTATAAGTGAGAACATTTTTAAAAAACCAAATACCATAACTAATAGGTTTACATTTAGAAATTTACACAGTATATTAAAAAGAGTCATCAATTTTTGTGTAGCAACGAAAATTGCACAGAATAATACTGAGTATTTCAGTAAATTAGAAGCATGTCCAGGACATTATGTTTCAAAATGTGTGTAAAAAGTTATAATGATTTCCTAAATTATCAAAATTTTTCCGATTTGATTGTTCTTATAATTATAAAATATTTGCCATAAACCTTCTTTCAATTTTTAATTATTATCTGTCATAAATACAATAAAAGGAATCAATATTTATATAACAATCAAATTGGAGATAAAGAAGTTTACGTTATAGGAAACATTTAAAAATGAGCATTATGAACTTTGAATACTAATTTATATTTTTAAAAATAAATTTTCAATATCTTCTTTTTATCCATTTGATACCTAAATATACCCCACCCTGTAAAATCTGTTAGATTGATATGGATGTGACTTCAGTTAACTTAAGTGGAAAAGAAGAATTTTGTGATGATTTATGAGCAGATTTATTTGAAAAGAATGATGTAGCATATGCTTATTCCGGGGATTTGTTTGAAAAGGGTGGTGTTGCAAACAAATATTCCACTGTCGAAACATCCGATTTACTCGTCAAAGTTTTATGATCACTTAAGGTAAACATTTCTGATGGCTGGTTTAATTTAGTAGTCGTAATAGCAGGAAAAACTTGTGGTTTTATTTTGGGTAGCTTGTAGTACACTACTGCTTTTTTTTATCCAATCTTTAGTTCTCTTTTATCTGTCCAATTTTATTTTTGCAGCATCTCTGGCTTGTGGCAATTTATGCTTTAACTGAATGCTTTAATCCATAATGCTTCTGAGGCACTATTCAAAGGTAAAATGATACTCTATACCTATTATTATGGAAATATATACATAACAAATCCCTTACGATATCTTCCAGAATATAGGTTATTATCCTTCTCAATAAGTAAAAAAACCATACTTATCATTCCAATACTCGGATTATATTTGTTGAAATTTTTGATAAGTAACATGTGGTGAGACATAATCAGAATTTATATGGTGTTAATTCATTTCATCTTGATTAAACATAATAATTAAATTGGCGTTATCATGCACTAGTTGTTTAGGAACTTTAGAATAAATAAGCGCCAAATAATATATTGTCTTGACAATACTTTTGATGAACCATATTGAAAAATTAGCTGATAATATCCGGTTTCTCACACATAACATCATAAAAAATAAATATGAGCTAAGCAAACAGCCAGTCTATCGTAAAAAGTATGCTAAAGGACAAAATGTAAATAAAAGTACTAGCATAAAGTTTTCTTTGGTATAACTATGAGATAAGCGCTTGGAGTTGATTTGTTAAAAGCAATTACTGACAAAATGATTGACAAAAATCTTATAAAAGTATCTAAAACAGATAACAGCCGCAGATAAACTCGCAGATAGTAAACGAGAAATTCACACTCATAGAATTATACCAATTCCGTAAGTTGTTACAATTAATACCAATTTTTTTTTTTAATTTTGAAATCATATCACAATGATATAACGTTATTTATAAATGTCGACAAAAAGGAAAAAAAAAACAAAAATAAGCGAATACCTGCGGATTTAAAAAAGTATGCATTAAAAATTGTAATATGGCATTATATATATATATATATATATATATATATATATATATATATATATATATATATATATATATATATATAAACTGGGTCCACAAAGAAATGAAACAGCAATTATTAACTTAGAGGGCATATCGAGCGTGGGGACATACTGAGTCGCGTGTAAACAAAACAAATCGAAAATAACGTACTACGATAATTTTGGAGATTTACCCCCCCCCTTTAGAATTAGTACATTATTTATATACCGGCCCCGTGCCTAAAGTTTCTCTCTCAATGACAATCTGAGAGAGATGAATAAAGAGGGTATATACGAACCCACAAGCTAAACACAATAGTTATAAAGAAATTGTAAAAGTATTCTCCCGACTGAAAATTTACCGGAACATCTTAAAAATGATGTAGATATATTAAAGTATCAAGATTGAACCGATTACTACACTAGAAGGGGTTTAAATTGTACCCCAGTTTGGTTTGTTCTTATTGATCGAGTTGCAAAACAAGTTAAATGCATGCGAGGTGTATTCAAATATTTTAGGCGCTGATTTTTATCTACCAATCGAATGGGATGCATCAAAGCAATATAAATTAGCACTTTCGGTATTCTTCACGTATAACTCAATTTTTACTCTTACTGAAACAGCAATTTTTTCACCAGTAAAAAAAATGGCAAAGCAAACCCTGTAACGACCAAAATCCCACCTGACGTATACAAAATTAGCGACGTCCATAAGGTCCTCCATACAAGCACCTATCAAAGGCTATGATTAAAAAGTTATAACTTCGACGGCAAATAGTAAGACTCTAAAGTAAATAATAAAATCGAGCTTTAGTTTTAGAATTATGGTATTAACGAGTGCCCAAAAATAATGAACATTATAAAAGTGCGCATTATAAGAATCGATTATTACATAACCGCCAGAGCATATTTAAAATCGCAGGAGTGTTTTTTATTATTCGAATTCGAAATTGACGTGAAACTTAGATATAAGCCATCAAAACAGTCTCAAAATATTGTTTATATGCCATTAAAGCCTAGCAGTCGTCAATGTATTACCAGCATTACTCTACGCGTCGTTGACGACCATGGAGTTTTGATAAATTTTGCAGAGGAGAAGATAATTGTGAAATTGGAATTAAAGGATTGTAACAATTCTGATATTTTAACATAATTGTCAACTATCTACCATAAAAAAATTTCATGAAGTTGAATAAAAACAAAATAACATTAGCGAAAAACACGTCGTAGTCGTTAATGTTACTCAGCTGCAAACTACAACTTTTTAAAGTCTCCAGGACTAAAGGTACGAAAATCTAGACATCGATGATGATCACTAGCGAAAAACTAGAAGTTTTTACCGAACAAATTTTTGACAATTCCATCACACTTATTAACCTTCCGGTTCCCCAACATTTTCCAACTCTGATAAAATTCGTATTCTAATACATTTTTAACAAATAATTTTGGACGTATTAGAAAGCTATATATTTATATAGATAGAATCTTTAAATCCACAGAGGTTAACAAAATGTATTATTGATCCAACAATACACTTGCCTTTCTTCTTGACGAAATTCGTTATGAGATGGGAGGCGAGCAAGTCGCCATTGTTCGTAAATCCGGGATCACAACATCGCTAAAAACAACGGTGTCCTACGGAATGTTACAAAATGGACCTCCTATGGATTGTGGGTAAGCCTTCAATAAAGACAACCAAGACATTTTAGACAGTATATTACAAGCGGTGTGTTCTCAGGAAACTACCTCAAAAAATCGGTTTTGCCTAAGATTATATGAAGGCCATTTTTAACGTAGAGCAGAAGCATATCATGATTATCGCAAGTACATTCACCAATAGTGAGGCAAATGTCTACATAAAAATTGATAAAATCTAATGAAAAATCCCTAATATTACCCTTAGTTATAAAAATATTGTTAACGGTGAAAATAATGCCAGCGTGTAAACAGCTTATCGTAAGTGGGATCTGTATGAACTGCCGGCATTGCGCCGAACTTCATCGATATCTGAGAATGTCGCAAAACAACTATGGAAAATCTACGATATTTGATAATCAGATTCCTGACCAATAAGAATTATGTAATTTTCAATTTTGATCGAGAATACATCAACAGTGAAACAGGAGATACCTCTTACTAGAAGTACGTCGATATACAGTGACGAAACTGTCGACAATAACATATGGGAGGTTGCCAATTTGGATGAGATTCTGAAAACTCAGTTAGATTGGCCTGAAATTAAAGATTTTGGTTGGTACAACAATGTCATCTAACTAGAAGGTTTGTTAGATATGGAGCCACCGCTCGAGACTTACAAGGTGACCGAACCTCACTGCATCAGCGACTGGCCTATTACAATTGCTTCATCTTTCATTACTAACGCCGGAAGATCCGCACCCACATAGCATGAAAGCTTCCACACGTCGCATGAAAGCTTTCCGATAAAAGTTTTATGTAAGTTTCCTAACTAAACTTCCAAGAACTTTCCAGAAAGCTTATGAATAAATTTTGTAAAGAATCCCACGTAATCTTTCATGAAAGATTCCGAGAAACATAAAAAAATGTTACATGGAAGATTAACGTGAAACTAACTGTGAAAGTTTCGTGAAAACTTCCTGCAAGTTTCTGTAGTCTTCCAAGAAAAGATATTGTAAGTTACCAAGTATCAAAGTGGGTACCTTAGCGTAACTTTTCAGTAAGAATTCAAGAAAAGAGTTGTTTTTCCATATTGATATTTTTAAGAAATCTTTCTGTAATCATCCAGCAACCTTCTAAGAACCTTTACGGGTAATTTTCTGCAAACTTGAGTCGACGATTTCATTAAGAATTTATGAAATTATCATATAAGCCTCATATATTTTCCTTGAAAACCTAATGCAAACTTTATGAAAGCTAAGATATATTTTCATATTTTTAGAAAATTTCGTGAAACCTTCTTGCAATTTTCTGAAAGATAACATGCAATCTTCTTGAAAAAGAATACGTAATCTAACAAGTAAGCAAACTGAGAAGCCAGCAAGATTTCGAAAAAAGTTTCTGTTATTCTAAACCGATACTTCCATGAAAACTATCTGTAATCCTGCAGTAATCTTCTTATAATCTTAATGTGTTATTTACTACACACTCGAATGTAAGCTTCTATTAACAATTCATGAAAGCAACGTCTAAGCCTGTTATATATTTGTCTTACTGTAAACGTTATGGAAGCTAACATCTAAGATGTATTTCCATATTTTCAAAACGTTTTGTGAGACCTTCATGCAAGGTTTTGAAAAATAACATACAATCATTAAAGAAAAAAGTAGCAATCAAAGAAACTTTGAAGTTTAGTGTAACTTTGTCATAAGGTTTCAAGGAAAGTTTTCGTCATGCCAAATCGATTCTTTCAAGCAAGCTTTTTGTAATTATTCTATAACTATCCTAGAATCTTGATAGATACTTTGGTGCACACTCGAATAGAAGCTTCCATTGAGAATTCGTGAAATTATCGTGTAAGCCTCTTATATAGATATCTTTCTTGAAAGTGTTATTAAGTGATCCATCGAGATGTCGCCACTATGTCTTGTTTACCGCTTTTAATTTTAGAACCTGTTTATAGTACACAGTTGCGAAATGATGGTTTTTACCGAACGTAATGGCGTGATGAGTCCCATGCTAGGACAAAACAGCGGTGTGAAAGCTTTCATAGGAGCTTCTAGTAATTCCCTCTCGGTGACAAATATTATGGGATAGGTTCCGTCTAAGCTTACAATATCTTTTCAGGAAAGCCTAACGTAAGTTTCTTTGTAAGCTTACAGTTATATATTTATATATATATATATATATATATATATATATATATATATATATATATATATATATATATATATATATATATATCAATGAAAACTAACTGTAAGCTTACAAAGAAACTTATGTAAGGCTTTCCTGAAAAAGCATTGTAAGCTTAGACGGAACCTTTCCCATAATAATAAGATAACAAATACCAAGTAGAAACTTTCAGAACCTTATATGAGTATTGTCTTACGCTTACAAAGAGTCGTACGTTTTGCTTTCCTGAAAGGTTATCGTAAGTTTAGACGTAATCTTTCCGTTAGTATTTCTCACAGACATTAGCTAATTACTGGAAGATTCTACGAAATCTTTCAGAAATATTGGTTGAAAGATTATAGAAAGCTTTCATGTAAGGTTATATATACCAAGTAGAAACTTTCAGAAACGGACGTGGATATTGAAGTAAGCTTACAAAATATCTTACGTTATGCTTTCCTGAAAGGTTATAGTAAGCTTAGACGTAATTTTTACGTTAGTATTTATAACGGATATTTAATTACCGTTTTTTCTTAATTTTATGTTTTTTATTTTTTTTTTATCTCTTTGATTCTTTCTAATTTCTACAAGTAATTCTACATTTTTCCACTTTCTACAAGCTGTTCTATATACTGTGTACTCTAAAAGATTAATCACATGCCTCAACCTCAACATTGTTTAAGGGACGATTAATTTGTAGTATGTGTCAATATTTTGAGTGTGGGCTCCAGTATTTAGGGCCACAAAAACTTTAGAATGGATTTCTCTATAGGTATTGCACGACTAAAATGCCGAATTAAAGTAAACTAAGTAATGAAATAATATATTTGACATATGTATATATTTCACACAAAATAATTTTTATATATTATTTGCTTAAATGTTTGCCTAAACATCTAAATACTTTTACAATATCTTCACATGTTAAAATTTTGCCGACATTTTCCAGACATTTTAAATCTTCCTCTGTTACTTCTGAGGGTTGTAGAGGCATATTCTCCTAACAAAAAGGAAAAGTGTAATGTTAACAGGTACAAAGTAATTTAACTAAATATTAAAAAAAGTAAAATATCTTCTTTTCTGCTCGATGTTTAGTATAGATATAGAAACAGGTAATCTGCACTGTCGGCAAAATTATTTTAGATTTAAGGGTTGTGTAATATATAAAATGTATTTTCGGTATGGTGGTCCTCTCGATACTGGTGGAATCAGGGGCAGATCCAGCCTCTTTCTTTTGAGGGGGGGGGGGGGGGGCGGTGATATCACAAAAGTATAGTATGGCAAGCGAAAGCAAGTTGTCGACGAGGAGGAGACACCAGCAACATTCCCATTTCTAGTGTAAAAGGCAGAGTTAAGTCTATTTTCTTAAATTCGAAGCTCTTGGTAGGCGTCGATCGCAACAAAACAATTTGTTGGCGGGGGGGGGGGATGCTAGAAGCATACACATTCCTAGTATAAGAGGCAGAATCGGGTTTATTTTCCTGACGTCAAAGCTCTTGGGGGGACGATCGGAAGAAAAAACAAGTTGTCGACGGAGAAGAGATGCCCGCAGCACACACATTCCTAGTATAAGAGGCAGAATCGGGTCTATTATCCTGAACACAAAGCTCTTGGGTGGGTGGCAAGCGTTTCCCGCCGCCCCTTCCTTTGATCCGCGCCTGGGTGGAATAGGAGAAATTATATTTCCGTCGCAATTTGCTTAATCTGCACAACCGCTAACCGGAAAGAATATGATGAAACGAATAGCATATACGTACGTTTGTTGAATGTGTTTTCAACATTACAACTTCATAATGTGGATATAACAAGTGCTATTGCATCTCACATGGAGGTATCCATGAAAGTGAAACATATATAGAGTTTAAGCGACTCAAGTTAATATATCAACAAATTTTAATAACTTCTAGTATTTAGAAAACTCGAAAAACTAACTGGCATTTAATATAGCATTAAAAATATCTTTTAAGGCATCACATTATGTACTCTTAATTTGGAACTTAGTATTCGATGGCACAGATACTATCATTTAATCCAAATCTTATCCAAAGTCTACTTTAAAAAAGAGCAAAGAATAACAATATACCCTATATCCCTCTTATTATTGCATTTATTAATCTATACATTTATTTATCATATTAGAGCCCGTCTAAATTTAAGACTATTTAATGAGTTGAAATATGAATTATTCGGATAAACAGAGATAAACAGTCATTAGCCAGAAAACAGAAACACTTATGAACTTATTTAAATTAAACAGGTATATATATATATATATATATATATATATATATATATATATATATATATATATATATATATATATATATATATTTATTTATTCTTACTCTAACTTTATCCATATCAATTTCACCATTTGGTTTTATAAAGCCAAGCTTTTGTCCCAAACACTTAGTAAAACACAATAAATCCTTGCTTGCTTTATCTGGTGATTTAGCTGCCGTATCTATCATTTCGTTTATATCATCTTCAATAATTCCTGTTTCTGTTATACATTCCCTGCGTTTGCTAATAAGTAGTCCTACTTCAACTTCGGCCCAAACTTCGATCTAAAATAAAGAGTATATATTTAAAAAATCTGCACGGATATGGACTATCATACATTATTCATACTTTAAAATTGTTTGTTACTGAATGACGAAAACTTAACGTGAATAAGTTATATCTGCTCTTAAAAATAAAAAAAATGCCGTATAAATGCAAAAAATAAAATAGAAAAAATACTGAACGCTGTAATAATCATTTCTACAAAAAAAAAAAACCTTTTGCACTTTGAAATATAGTAGTTTAACTTAGAAGCAAATTTTTAGAGTCCTTTATTTAGGGATTTAAGTAGAGTAAACGCAAAACAATGTAACGATAACATGCAAAATTAGTATTAAATAAAAAAAAATTTCGTATACCTGTAAATAAAAAACTAAATACAAAAATATTTCCCACTATACTAAATACAAAAATATTTTTCACTATATAGAATTGCGCAAAAAAGTGATAAACTTCGTAAGTACGATTATAAAGGATATTAGCAGGTACTAGTATCCTTTATATTATAAAAATTTTTTATTTGGCTTAAAGGATTAGGGGTAGTCAAGAGCGTGAAAAAATAGGCATATAAAATTATTTTTTATTGTTGTATAATGCTTGTTGTTTTACATATAATATAAAGTTTCAACACTGTATCTTAAGTAAACTTCATTTAATATATACAAATACAATTTATTAAATTAGTTACAGAATATCGTCTATTCCTGGGCCATATAATAGATTTTTTGCCGATATGAAATCTTCTAAATTGTCGATTTTTTGTTGTGTACAATTGTATCTTACCGAATATTCTCGTTAGCAAGTTTATCTGCAAACATTCTATGCGAATCAAATCTTTTCAGCTTTACGTAATTTTTTAAAACAATTTTATATGTGTGCACAACCAGGATCTGATTAACATAAGTGTAATCAGGCCTCTCGCCGACGACTCCCACATTTTAAGGGACTAAATTGAATCTGTTTCTGAAGAATTCTCATTTATATTCAGCCAAATTATTTCTTGTTTTTTAAATTATCTTTTCACAATCTGCAATTTTTTTAAAGTTTATTCAAAGGATTTTATTTTTTTTTGAGGGATTCCATATAATTTGTTCCAAATAAGGTTTAAATTCAGCCCAACGCACAACTATTGGCTGCTCAGTTTCACTCCCACTGATGTACTTACACAAAATTTAAATTTCAATTACCCTAAAGGATCTAAAGCCTAAGGATTAAGTTATATAGGAAATTTGTAGATTAAAATAGATTCTACAATATATAACATTACATTTCGATCTATTCATTATGCAGATCAAAACCCGGTTCGTAACAGCTGCCGTCATCTACCTACCGTTAGGAGTAATAGGTCCTACGGTTATTATAGAATATCTCTATAACCATTAATTGAATCAATTTAAAAATTTCTAAAAATATTTTTAAAATAGTACACTTTAAAGAAATACAAATAAAAAAGATTTTTAAGAAAACTTTACCACCACTGAACTCTTAAAATCTTAGACTTCCGTCGCGCTTTAAAATGTTTATTTTAATATTTTAATTACTATTTGTAAAGAGGTCAAAAGTGCTAATAATCGCTGATGAAAACTTTAATGACAAAGTCACCTAATGTTCTACATTGCTTGCCCAAATATATTTAAAATTACTCATCTATTTTACATCAATATAATGATTTAATTCACAATATCTCTTATTAACCAACTTCTTAAAGAAGGAGGTTGTCAATTTGACTGCTATTTTTTATATAAGTACGTTGATTGCTCTACACCGATGATTTCGATTTCAATAAAATTTTTTGCGTTATGTTCAGTAAATTGCTGCAGTGATTCTATATTATTTAAGCTGAAATTCGTACAGTAAAATCCAAGAAGGCGTTCATAATATGGTGAACAAAAAAAAATTAATTTTGTCAGATTTTCTCCAAAATTGATATGGGGAGGTTTTTGAGGTAACTGGTAATGAATGGTTGATTACAAATTTTTTCATGCCTAGATATTGTTCAAAATAGGATTAGAGGATTTTTGAGGGTCCTAATTACAAATTTAAAATTATTTTTGAAAAATTTAATATGTCGGACCCAATATGGTGTATTAAATATTTTGTATCTCTCGATTTTGTCCAAAACTAGTATCGGGAGCTTCTTGAGGTGTAAATTACAAATCTTAATGTATTTTTAAAAAAATTCTATATACTAGAATGAGATATACACAAGCTACGGTAAGAAAGTAATTACAAAATAGTATTTTTCAACCTTGTGATCACATTTTTTCAGATATTAATTGGAAACCGATTTAAAAATTTCAGTTTCATATAAAAATTTATATTGTTATTTTTCGCTTTTTAGTACATTTTTAGTAGTCGATTCAATTTTAGTTCAAATATTGTTATATAAAATTCACATTACCGCCTACTGGTTCAGTAATTTTTATACTGCGTCGGCTTCTGTGACAAAAATTATTACGAGATAAAGATAATTTGCTCAATTAAAAAGGTTAGCATGAAAATCAGAATATCTGGTAAAAATCATATTTCAAGATATACAGAAATCTTGTATCTTTATAGAAAAAAAACATAATAAAAAGCAATTTTGTTAAATTTTGTTAAATTTTGTTTTATGTTTGCTTGTTGTGCAAAATTTTCCAAAGTAGCACAAAAGTTTCTTATAGGATCTATTTCTTAGACTGTCACTGAAAATCTAGACACAACTAACACAGAATGCTACTAGTAAGTTACAAAGGAGGCAAAACAATTTAGAGGCAAACATGTTGAAACATAACTTAATTCAACACAGCAACAGATAAGCCATAACCAAAAATGATGGAGCCAAAAATCAATAGGTTACTTTTATTCTCTAAAAAAATACATACTACAATTAATATATCGGAAATAATAAATTTTTCTCAAATTATTTTAGAAATTTAAACTTGAATGTTTTGGGGCAAAATCGTTTATCGATAATTCCTATGGAATATTTTGATCGCTTTGATACCCGAATACTTATATTTTATCTCTATTTGGTGTCTGATTCTGTCAAGGTATGCCAGAACTGTACATTTCCAATAGGAAAGACCTTGGATAAAGTCAGGAATATAGCCACAGCGTAGTTAATCGGCTGAATTCTAACAAAAAAAGGACGAACCAAGTCAAAGGACACCTGTTTTACATTACGAAAACGCTTTTAATCAAGAACGAAGTCTTAACCTCTCTGAAATTTATCGTAATGACGTTATAAAAATCAGCCAATAATATTTCCACATATTAGTGGCGTGTCTGCAATTTAAGTCTACAGAAATAAAAGCTAGATGGACTTTATATATTGAAATATCAACTAATTAAAAACTAACCTCAAATGGTTTTCAGCAAAATTTGAAACTACCAATTATATGGACAATAACTATACATTTTGTTCCGTCCTTTCTTATAATTTTTTTTTTTTCAAGAAAGAAAAATCCAAGCAGATATGAAAACGATGAACCCGAGATGCAAACAAATCAATTAATCTTTCAAATCTTATAGTTCAATCTTATGGGGGAAGGAGTTATATCACTAACCATATCCCTATCATAAGAAATAGGCAACAGATATTTCTATAGTATTTGCATTTCTCCTTAATTATATTTTCATAATTATACATGACGTGAAAATACAATGCAGCAAACTCCAAGGATAGATAATACTTATCAAAATAAGAAAAAAAAATTAAATGCATTTTAAGGAAGTTGCAGCCCCTTAAAAGTAACAAGAAAAGTGGTTATTGTTTAACAGAGAGAGATAGAGAAAGATTTTAATAAATTTTATACCATTTTGTTAGCACCTGTGTTGGTGTTGAAATGAAATTGATTTATGATGTGTAAGATATAGTTTTGGTGGAAGTGGAATGTCATGATTGATAACTTTAGTTTATTTTTTCAATATTCAAAAAAATAGACCATTTTAGATAAAAAGGGCTTTTAAATCGATACTTCCAACCGTTTTCGAGATACCTACAGTTCAATATTTTAATGTATTGAAAACTAAAAATTTTATTTCAATAACCGATTTCTTCTCTTTAGAAAAGGATATTGCAATGGCGGCAAAAAAATTTAATTTACTATCCTTGGGGGTAGTTTTGACAAGAATAGTGGTGATAACTAGCACCATACAAAATGCGAATAACAATTAGAAGGTAGCAGACAGGAGCGGGTCTATTTTTCTGAATTCAAAGCACCTGGGTGGGTGATCGCACACTATGGCAGCGAATTGTCGACTTGGGGGGGGGGGTTCCACCGACATTCACGGTTCCTATCGCAGCGTGGAGGAGCAAGTCTTTTTCTGAATTCTAAGCTTTTTGGGGGGATCGCTCCCATCACTCCCTCTTGGATCCGCGCATGAGCCAGTGAATAAATACATTAGGGAGAGTCGTAAAAATTGATGTCAGAAATGAGGATTATCATCGAATTTTAGACGAAGTTCTAGAACATTATGTTTGGAAACTGGAACAGATAGCGAAAAACTGACTTCACCATCGAATTTATCATCAATAAAGATGCTTAGAATCCAGTTTTTAACAAAGTTCTAGCACATTTTATTAGAAAACTAGAAGAGATGGTAATATGGGAGTTCACGATCAAATTTAATATCAAGAAAAAAGTTTTGTATCGAGTTTCTAACAGCATTCTAGAAGTTTCAGCCGAAATAAAGCAAATAAATAAAACATTGGCTAACTTTATGGAACATATAGTAGAACTTCACCTTTAAGACAAACAAGAACAAGAAAAACATCGCCAAAAGAAGAACAAAAGCGTCTGAAAGAAAAACAGAAAAAATAACGTCGAATTAAAGATGAAGATAGACTTTACAAATTAATACAAAAGTTGTTGTAAGAGAACAGTCAAAATTGGATCAATCTATACTGAGACATGTGCAAAAGTTTAAGAAAGAGATAAACGAAGTGTGACAAGAAGTGAAAGAAATCGTAATAAAATAGAATAGAAGTAGGACAAGAAATAAATCATATCGAATTAAAAGTATAGACAGATGTCCAAAAAATATAGAAACATGGCCCTTTTGATAAAGGAAAGACAGAACATCAAACTCCAACCTAAGACAATCAAACATCTTGGATAAAGTATCCACGCCAGTTTGAAACTGCCGCTACTGCAAGTAATTGGAACTTTGAAGAAATTGCCATTGCATTAATAATTGCATTTCGTGGACCAGTCCTGGAGTTATTACAAATTATTCCTACAATCCAACCAAAAACTATGAAATCCTTAGTGCTGCATTGGAAAGAAGATTTGGAGGCCAACATCGACGCCACTTATAACAGACACAACTCAAATCAAGACGTAAAAGAAATGGAGAACGTTTGCAAGAATATGAAACAGATGTTCGACGCATTGTTTATCTAGCTTGCCCAGGAGCTACTAAAGAATTCCGAAAACAGCTTACGATTCAGAATTTTATTGATAGGATTTGAGGACTTTGGAAATATAAGCAGCTTATAATATGTTAAAGGCAAAAATAAGAGCCATTACTCTACAGGAAAACAAAGATTTGATAAACCAAACAATAGAGAAAATGTTTTTTGAAATCCTTAAGAAATTAAACACAAGAGAGAAGATCATTTACAGAAAACTGGACAAGAGGTCTGGAAGTCACGTCGGATTAGCTCCGAACTCCAATGAACCCTTTAAATATCTGATACCAAAGGCACTAGTCAAATCAGATGATATCATACCAATACGAGCAGCCAATATTCTTCCTAACTGTGTCAAAATTAATAAATGAGACGAAGTTATTATAAAGAACATTAAAATGGGTGGTAAAATATGAACAACCCGGCAAAGCTATATAAAAATCGTCATATGACGTCCTAATTAAGCAGCTCCAAACAAACTGGAAACATCTTTCGCCCCAAGAACTTAGAGAAACCAAGAAATCTATAAGAGAGCATAATGATATTTTTGGAGCAAAAGATGGTAATATCGGTGGGACGAACATAATCCAGCATAAAATAGATACTGGTACTGCACAAAATAACAGGCTAGCCACCTAGAAGACTTCTCATAGCCAAATGCTAGGAAGCAGAGTTACGTGTAGACAAAATGATGGAGTTATAGAAGAATCGTTTAGTCCTTGGTCACGTCATATTGTATTATTGGCTAAAAAGGATCAAACTACTAGATTTTGGTTTGACTCGTATCCACAATAAAGATAAGGAAAAAAAAATCTTCCACTGACGCTGGGCTGAGTCATTTTAATATTGTGCTCAACTCTATAATGCTCGAGCCACCTTTGAACGACTAATAGAAACAATACTGAATATGGAAAAAAATCCAGTCTACCTTGATGGTATCATGGTTATGAGAAAAACATTTGAGGAACACTTACAGAATGTACAGGAAGTTATTGTAAACATTAACAATGTTAACTTTTGACTTATTTCCAAAATGTGCTTACTGTTCTAACAAAAAGTTAAATTTCTTGGATATGTAATATCAACAGAGAAAATCCACATGGACGAAAGAAAAATTCAAACAATAAGAGATATGCCTTGACCACATGACAAACATGAATTGAGAAGCTTTCTCGGGTTATGCACATACTACAGAAGATTCGTAGAAAGTTTTGCCAACATTGCTTCACCCTTACATAAGTTTACCAAAGAAAAGATTTCTCATCAATGGAGCTCTGATTGTGTTCAAGCTTTCCGGAAATTAAAGGCCGCTTTATGTTCTAGTCCAATTTTAGGGTACCCACAAGAATATGAAAAATTCTTATTGCATACTGATGCTAGCAACATATAAGTTGGAGCTGTATTGTCGCAGATACCTAAGGACGAGTTATTGAATATTTCAGCCGACTACATTCAACACAAGCAAAGAACTGCACGCTATAATCAAAGCTGTCAACATTTTCATAAATATTTGTATAGACAGGAACTTTTAATAAGAACTAATTAAGGAACTTTTAAATGCACTGTACCAAAATAGAAAAAAGAAGGTTTTCCTATTCAGAGAGTAACTTTTGACGTTGATAGTATAGCTCCGATGAGAAAAGATCAACTTGAAGACAATAATGTAACGCTATCTTCTTCAATTAAAAGCAAATAATGAAAGGCGTCCTAGTTGGGAAAACGTCAAGGATAAAGAAATTACATTTAAAGCATTTTGGGCTTACCGGGATCGCTATTCACTAAGGACGGTTACTGATGAGATCACGGGAAAGTGCCGATGATAGAGATATCAAAATTTGGTAGGTACTAATCAAAAACAAAGCACATTACAATGGAAAGTCTGGTATTGTTTTAAGAATTAACAAAATTCTAAACAAAGTTCGAGAAAGATTTTTGCAACTAGCAAAAATCCAAGCACAAGATCTAAGGAAAAAAATAAAGAAGTATTACGTTGGAATACCTTTAGAGAAGATAGATATTGGAATAGCTGGACCATTCCCAAAAAATAAGGGCAACAAATATATCTTGGTTACTATTAACTACTTCAGTAAATGGCCCGAGGTATTTGCCATCCCTAACAAGGAGGCTTTATCAGTAGCTCAAGTCTTAGTCAACAATATGTTCAGCCGATATGAATTCCTTTAGAGAAACATCTTGACCAACGACGTAATCTTGAATCTAAGCTTTTGCAAAAGCTCTGCCAGTTACGTAGCATTTGTAAACCCAGGAACTCAGCTTTACATTCTCAGTTAGATGGCATAGTTAAACGATTTAATAGGACCACTAAAAAACACTTCTCAAAGGTTGTGGAGAGACATCAGAAAGATTGAGACAAATATTTGCCAATCTTCTTAATGTCCTACTGATCCACGGTTCATGACACTACCGGAATTACACTAGCCAAGGTTTTATTTGGAAGGACACTTAGATTGACTTGCGATATTATGATCGGTTTCTCAACAGATGAAAGTATGGAGATTGAAGACTAGGTGGGTGCCTTACAAGAACAGTTGCGAGATATTCATGAACTAGTTAGAGAGCGCATGGATCTGGCCACAGACAGAGTAAATACAAGATGTAATATAAAGACAAACTCGGCATTAAGGTGATAGAGTTTGGTTGTGGAATCCACAGTCGATAAAAGGCAAATCACCTAATTCGATGCCAGCATGGAAATAATTAATGACGTTTATAGAATCCAACAAACTCCCAAGGCCAAAATGAAATTAATACATCTCAACAGTTTGAAACCATAGCACAGAAGTTTAGAAGCTGATCTAGACGATCAGAATTAGGAGAGGGTAGTGTAACGAAGGACTAGGTGAATTCAGCCGCGTCTTTAAAGAAATATTATATCGATAAATCATCACTATTATATGTTATTCATGTTTCTAGTGAGGCGCCAAATGGTCATAGATAGCGGTGCATCTAAAACAAAATTCTCTCTCTTTCATGTTTCTAGTAAAATTCTAGGATATAAGGGAGGGAAGATCGTGACAAAATATGAGGTATTTTACGTCAGTTGAACCGAGCTCACATTTCAGGGCAAAATAATGTACTTTTCACCTCAATTAAAAAGCTAAAAATTTTATAAAAAAAATGTCATTCTTGATTGTCATAGATTTTGACCTCAGCTTTCTAATGATGCTATGCATTTTACAAAATTGTTTGCATTTTTCTCGAAGACAGTAATTTTTAATATTTTTTCAAGTGTTTTCAATCGAAAGCTGAGATTCTTTTTTTACATCGAAAACGCTAATAACAAAGCCAGTTTTTAATTTTCTCTAAATATAACGCGACATACAGCTCGCGACGTCGCTTGTTTTTTTAAGTTGTGCTAGATGTTTTTAGTTTATTTTTAGCCTGTAGGTAGCGAACAAATTTTCTCATACAGTACATACTGAAAGAGAGGTAATTTTTGCTTATATTGGGTATTCCATTTAAAAAAAAAAGGCTCCTAAATATTTCTTATAGATTTGAAGAGGGACGACGAATCCATGACCTTCACTTTGTTCTTGCGACCAACCTTCAAGGTCATGTAAAAGCCATTTTCCAAGTAGATACTCCACTGTTATTAAAAGGAAATGGAAAATACCGAAGACGTCACATCCTTATTTGGAAAAAAACAACTTTGAAAGTTGATTTCAACGTCAAAGTCAAGATCCTTTGAATTCCACAACGTTTGTACTGAACATTTTCTCTATCTGACGAACTTTCGGATATATTTGGGTTTTTTCTAAATATAACACTTTGTATAACCCTCAAAGGGCCTCTTTTACTACGTAGTGTGTGACCAAGCCATTCGCCTCCTACTGGCTAGAAAAAAATAAGTAAAAAGGAACATATTGCACGATCTAACGAAACCCGCGCCGCACGGCGGATGGTCGCCATTCAAGAATAATGGCAAAAGAAATGTTCTTTGAGTTTTCTGAAATGAAATAACTTCATTCAAAAATTTATATCAAAATCAGTTGGCCTCTATGGTCAGGTATTACTGTGAAAATCTGTTTGAAATCCAAAAATGATAAAATTCATGCCATTAAAGAACTCGCTGAATTATTGCTAACAAATGTCCATAGTCCTGCGTACAGTTTTCCAAAAGTTATAATAGCATGCCTATTATTTTTTACCCTTCCAGTTACAAAGACAGCATCTCAAAAAACTTTTCTAAACCAAAACTTTTTAAAAATTGTCTTAGAACTTCTATGGAGCAAGAGTGGCTATTGGCCTTAGCAATACTGTCCATGAAAAAAGAAAAAACATTATAAACTAAAATCGTACACAGCTATCGACGTTGTAATAAATACGTTCGCTGAGGAAAAGGCAAGAAAAGTATCTATTTAACTACTAAAAAAATTTTAATACATACCTAAGTATTATTGTTTTTGGCATCATCCCCCCCCCCCCCCCCCAAAGAGGTTTTGCTCAAGGACTTATTCAGGGCTAGATACGACACTATAACTTATATTTCAGAAATATAAATCAAAAATCAACCCTATCACTCTATCTCCTGATTTCTATAAAATATTTATATTTTTCAGAAAAAGATATTTATTTAAACATTTTTGGGCCTTAAAAATCAAAATTTCAATAAGAAATAAGATAAATTTCTCTGCCGTGCTTAAATATGTGTCTATATGTTTCTCCTTTCAAGCATAGAAAAAGCAAAGAATATATAGAATTACTCTCATTAGTGGAGATGTACCAAGCCGAGAGCAACATTCACAGGAAATAACTGCTATATAAAATATTAATACCGAGGTATATCAGCAGGATACCAAAAACCAGACATACATATAAAAATTCGGACAATAAATCTAGGCAGCATGAACTCCAACCCGAATTTCTCCGAAGAAGAAATTCTTTAAAATCCTTGTTGACCGTTAATTCAAAGAATTTCTATTATATAAAAGACGCTTAGCAAAATTTTACTTTACTTATCGATTATATATGTTCGGGACCTAAGCAATCCGGTGGAATACAATTACAAAGTCGTATTTACCATAAACGAACGACAAAAAGAAAAAGCCGAAACTAGATTTGATGGCCCTTTTGAAATGCAAGAACTATTGTGAACTTCAGCAACCCTAGTAAACCCCGAAACAAACTTGTAAAATTAATTTTGATAAACTAAAGCCCTACTATGAATAGTCTCGTTCTTTTCAGACTTTTCACCAATAACGTCAACTTATCACCTCCTCCTCCAGTACATAAATCCAGGGATAAACTCCATCCCATCCACTAAAGGTTATGAGATCTACTATGCATAATATTCTAGAAAATTTCCCATTATTTGAAACAAATACATAAAAATCTATTGACAACTTGAAGACTGAAATTACCAAATTAAGGCAAGAATCGGAAATGTGTGAGAAAAAAATGGAAAATAAACAGTTGGGGCTCTTGAATGGTCTGGTCATCAGCGGTATTGATGAAGAATTCGATACAGATAAACTATGTGACGTAATCGCAAACATCATAATTTCTAAAATGCAAAATATTTCCTTAAATTTCAGCGATATCAGCTATTTTTTATCATATGAACAAAAAAGAGGATCGCCACTCGAGTAAACCACGGCCCATGTCAATGATGTTTGTTTTGTAAATAAGTGAAAAAGAAATTTAATTTTTAAGTCAAAAAAATATCTTAAGGGTAGTCGAATCGTTGTAAACGAGTGGTTAACAAGTGCTAACTTAGAGTTGTATAAGGTTTGTGATAAATTTGGTACTAAGGTTTCTTGGAACCGAGATGGTCATAATTTTGTTTCCATTAATAACGTCATACAGAGAATTATCTCAGAAAATGGTCTCAGATAGACCTGAGTAAATACCACAAACTAAATTATAATATTCTTTATCTTTAAAAAACATCAGAGTGTATTTTTTTGTATATTACTGTTTCCTATTTTACGGAAAAAGTTTCATTTCTTTAGATATACTTTGGTTTTTAAAATTTAATTTCAGTTATATATATATATATATATATATATATATATATATATATATATATATATATATATATATATATATATACATATATATATACCTATATTTTGTTTTCTTAAATAATACTAGGTAACCCAAAAATAATAGGCTTAGACATACCCAGAACATTCTTAATTTAGAGCGGAAATAGTCATCTTTTTTTTCTCTTACAACGCAAAAGTTATCTGTTCTCTTCCTGTTTTGAGCTGTTCTCTCTTTAAAGACTACAAATTAAATTTAAAAATGTTACCAATATATAATTATAATGTTTGCATCTAATTTGAAATGCACACATCTTAATGTAAGATCACTCATGGCATATTTTGATGGTTTCAAAAATGTTTTACTGGTCAATGATTTTGATACTGTATGCATTTGCGAGACATCGTTAAATAACAATATTACTAGTGATGTCTTGAACATTCCCGCATATAATTTTATTCGTTACGATAGAATGGGTCGTGGAGATGGAATAAATATTTATCTAATAAATCTCAATTATGTAATTTTGCCAAGTAGTAATATCACAGAAACTCTGGATAGAATTGAGGCAAGCGAGGTCAAAAATCGCTGTCTGCGTCGCCTACAAACCACCAAATTACAATTACAAGGATTTTTTAATATCTTTGAATCAGACTTATCCCAGATAATACCTTCAAATTGAAGATCTGGGAGCGAAAAGAGAAACTTAAGAGACTTCGGCTCGTTCTCGGGATCGACGAAGGTTCAGGGAAGGTCCTAGAAGGACTAGAATGCAAGCCATTTTATAGTGCAACGAGAGCAATGGTTACCTTTAAAAGGCAACCATTGAGAAGCGACAACGATAGAACTTGAAGATCAGGCTCTTTTGAGAACAAGGACAGGGATGGAACAGCTGAAGAGGAGGCACCTACTAGTCCCAAGCATGCAGAAGGAGACAGTAACTAAGCGCTGTCCCTTCAATCAGAAGAAAATCAGACATCTCCCTCAAGTAAGTCCACATTGCTGTTCTTTTTAAAACTCTAGGTTAGGACTGAGTTGGTGAAAATATTCCTAAAATAGCATATAATCATTTATATACAAAATGCCTATTAAAATCATAAAGGATAATTTATAACATGGGAAAGCACCATCTACTGTCCTATGTAAAAAATTCAATGAATTGCGAATTCAGCTTGTTCTAATACAGGAGCCATGGCTGAATTGTAGCAAGATTAGGGGTCTGGGTTCTGCGGGAGGAGTACTAGTGTATTGCACATCCTGTGCGAGCCCTAGGACCTGTATTATAATTCAACAACAGCTGGAGTACTTTCCTCTAATAGGACTCAGTAGTAGACACCTGGTAGTGGTGAAAATCTCTCTTAAATCTGGTGAGAGTTATATTGTGGCATCAGCATACTTTCCCGTGGAACAAGAATGTCTCCCCCGCGAGGTGGTGGACCTAGTAAAATATTGCGAGGAGGAACACTTACCACTTCTGTTGAGCTGCGATTCCAATGCGCACCATAGTTTAGAGGAGTGCAAGGATATCAATCCCAGGGGAGAGGATTTGCTGGACTTCCTCAGTCTTAACAACCTGGAATTTATTAACAGAGGGAACACGCCTAATTTTATTACAAGAAAAGGAGAGTCTCCCATAGATCTAACTATTTGTTCTTCAAATATGCAGAACTTGGTGAAAAAGTGAGAAGTTGGTTCGAAAGTTTCGTTGTCAGATCACCGACACATCGTATTTGAAATTGACGTTGAACAAGACGCAGCAGTAGCGGAACACCGAAACCCTAGAACTACAAACTGGGATCTCTTTCGGAAGGAACTGGGGAGCAGAGTCATAGGGTTCTTATGGAGATACCGTGATGAAGCTGATTTGGAAATCACTACCAAATAAATCAGTGATGCACTTCGGGGTTCATTGGAGGCTAGCTGTCAAATAAGATGAAGACCCATAAACTCCAAAATATCCTGGTGGAACTCTCAAATAGAGAACCACAAAAAAAATATTCGGAAGCTTTTTAAAGAAGCACTAAAATACCGAATTGAAATATGCTGGGAAGAATATAAAACTGCCCAGAGAGAATACAAGAAGTAAATAAGAGACTCACAGAGGAACGTGTTGAAGAAAAATTACGAGAGCATAGAAAGCATGCCCTCAGCATCCCGCCTCTGCAAAATACTATCTAGAGATCCTGATGCCCGGATTGGAGCACTGGCTCCAAATATTCGGAAGCTTTTTAAAGAAGCACTAACATACCGAATTGAAATATGCTGGGAAGAATATAAAACTGCCCAGAGAGAATACAAGAAGTAAATAAGAGACTCACAGAGGAACGTGTGGAAGAAATATTACGAGAGCATAGAAAGCATGCCCTCAGCATTCCGTCTCTGCAAAATACTATCTAGAGATCCTGATGCCCGGATTGGAGCATTGGCTCTTCCTGAAGGAGGTCAAATGACGACAGAAGAGGGGACCCCACAAAGAGTGCACTTCCCAGGCTCAAATCGATATGAGGGCGAATCTAAAGAACGAAAACTCTCCTTAGCACATCATGACTACAAGTTAGTTAAAACGATAGTGACATATGAAAGGTTGAAATAGTCGATGGAAACTTTTGCCCCTTCCTGGTAATGATGGGTATATTACCAGCTCTACTACAAAATTACTCCAATATTCTAATAAGCTACCTGGTAAAACGATTCCGCTCGTGTTTGAGCTTGGGATTCATACCAATGGCGTGGAGGGAAACAAAAGTATTCTTTATCCTCAAGGAAGAAAGAATAAACTACACAAATCCTAAGTCTCTCTACCCTATCAGCTTGACCATTTTCTTATTAAATACACTGGAAAGTTTGGTGGATCGATACATTAAGGAAGGAATAATGATGAAATATCCGTTATATCCTTTACAATTTGCCTATCAGGCGGGAAAATCCACAGATGCGGAGCTACACCGACTCGTCACAAGAGTCGAAAACACGCTGTAAGGTGGACGATCTGCCTTAGGTACCTTTATCAATATTCGACAACACGTCTCACGATTCCTTATGCAATGCTCTACAAAGACAAGGCTTTGAACCGACAGTAGTCGCATGGATCAGAGCAATGTTAACTCAGAGAATAATATATGCTGAGCTTAACAATGTAACTGTTAAAGCACTGTCAAGTTGGGGCTGTCCACAGGGAGGAGTGCTATCGCCTTTGCTGTGGAGCCTTGTGGTGGACAGCCTATTGAGTGAACTGAATTGTGCCGGTTTGTATACACAGGCCTATGCTGATTGACCTGGTCATTTTGTACCCTGGTCGCAATATCCGTGACCTGGAGGGGCAAATGAGGCAAGCCCTCCTGATCAAGGAACGATGGTGCCACAGGGAAGGGCTCGGAATTAACCCGGACAAACTCGAAGTGGTGCTCTTTGCAAGAAGAGGGGAGAACTCTTGAACTCAAGGGGGCAGTTAAATACCTGGGAGTAATTCTAGACTCACGACTGAGCTGGAATGATCATATTGAGGCTAAAACCAAGAAGACCATATGTTCTCTCTGGTTTTGTAAACGAGCCTTTGGGTGCACATGGGGACTGACACCTAAATTGCTATTTTGGATATACAATATGGTGATCGGCCCCATAATAACGTACGCCGATATTGTATGGTGGCGTAGAATAACAGAGCGCAAACACATTCTTCAACTTGATAAAGTTCAAAGAATGGCTTGTGTGGGAATATTGAGTGCGATGAGAACTACTCCAACTAGGGCTCTTGACGTCCTGGTGAACCTGCCTCCTCTTCACTTATACATAGAAAACGAGGCCCTGAAGACTGTTTATCGTCTCAGTTGCCTAGGACATCTTGGAATTGAAACGGGCGGCTACTTAGGTATCTGAGAAAGCGCGGTGGAGAGGTGTCCATCACTCCCCATGCGGACAGATTACATGACCCCGCTTTTAAAACCAAACTTCTCCCTGGAGACATTTCCGCCAAGTAGAGAAGATTGGGAGGGAGAACAAAATCTTCCGAAAAATGGATCTTTTGGGTATACTGATGGATCTCGACAAGAGGAAAGAGCTGGAGCCGGAGTATTCGGTAGGAGCACAGGAGTCAGAGAATATTACCCTCGTGGAAATGTGCGACAATTTTCACAGTGGAAATTTATGTTATTCTGCAGTGTGCCCATCTCTGTGAGAGCGATATAGGCAGGAATAGGGTAATAAATATATGCTCAAACAGAAGAAACTGTGATATTAACACTGAAATCCAGTGTTGTAACTTCGCGACTGGTGTCTGAGTGCAAGTACGTACTGAATGGTATGACAAGGAACGGCTGCACAATCAGACTCGTGTGGATCCCGGGTCACTCGGGCATACGCGGGAATGAGAAAGCAGACCGTCTGGCAAAGTTGGGTTCGGCAACTGAAGGATATGGACCCCAACCAATACTACTTGTACCAATTGCTATTGGCAAAAGGGGATTCAAATCGTTGCTGCAAAGCTACTGGAATGAGGTTTGCTAAGGAATATATAACTGTACCTAGCGCACGACGTATTAAGGAACTTCTCTCTTTGGGAAGGAAAGAGCTGCGAATTGTGGTGGGATTGTTGACACGATATTCTCACTTGAGGGACGATCTTCATAGAATCGATGTCGAAGACGACCCGATGAGCAGAAGGTAATTGGAGGAGGATGAAACTCTTGACCATGTCATCAGAGAGTGCCCAGCACTCAACAGACTGAGACAGAGATATTTCGGAGGTACAATTTTGTTACCGGAAGCAGTTACGCAAGTTCAACTAACGAGACTGCTTGGATTCGCAATCTAGTATCATCGTCCCTTTTTCATTGATTTATTCATCCCTTCAGTAAATAATATATTTTGCTTTGTTTGAAGGTTGTAGACAATGTTGAAGATTGAATAAAATGTGGTTGTCGGACTTGCATTGTTTTTATTTTTATTTATTTTTACGACGTTTCGATTAGGTTGTATTTCTAATCGTTATCAAGTATAAACTGAATGTTTTGTCTTAAGACTACGAGCTTATATAGGGGCTGTGTCCATTGAAGCGCAAAGTTTTGTTTCACTGTACACACCTCAATGATTTGATGTTACAAAGTAGTGGTTGCCAAAGATTAGGTATCTCAACACTCAGTTTACTAAAGATTCCATTATTGTTTTTAACGCAAGCTGCTTCTTCTTTTTTTTTCATGTTGGGTTCCCTAGATATTGCCGCAGCCTCAGATCATTTTATATGGTGTTGTTTATCCTAGGCGTGTTCTGCAATACCTGATCTCGACGTTTCCCCTTTTTGTGTATGAGTTTTATATTCCTTAATTCTAACTCCTAGTAGTCGTTTGGTTTCTCCATAATACATTTCACCGCACTCACATGGAACTTTGTAAACACATTCTTTCTTATCGGTAGTTTTCAGTTTTTTTTTGTTAAATAAGCTCTAAGTGTATTTCCTGATTTAAAGTCTGCTTTTATATTATAACTACTGGCAATTCATCTTATTTTCTCTGAAGTTCCCTTAATGTACGGAATTATGAAGAAAGAATGTGTTTCTTGCTGTCGAGTGGTCGTTGTTCTAAATTTATTTATGACATCGTCAATTAGTTTTAAAAGATAACCATTCTGTTGTACATCGGATTTAATATTAGCCACCTCTTTTTCCAGTGAATCGGCATTATTGCATATAGATATAGCGCGATTATAGAGGTTGCGATTCCCCGTTTTGTTAAAACAGAATGATTAGAACTATTATTAAGATATTGTCCCGTATGTGTTGGCTTTCTATATACTGAAGTTTTAATAGTTTGGTTTGCCCCCTTTTTCCATGGTAAACTTAATTGTAGATTGAATAGTATTTAGATCTTTCAAGAAATCATTAAGTTCTTGATCATTGCCCTTCCATACGATGAAGGTATCATCGACATATCTCAACCAGACTTTCGGTTTTACTGTTGCCGTTTCTATGGCATGAGTTTCGAACCATTCCATATATATATATATATATATATATATATATATATATATATATATATATATATTGGCGACGACTGGCGAGAGTGAAGAACCCATCGGAAGCCCGTCATTCTGAACTGGTCCTTTACTTGAAAGTAAGCACTACGCAGGCAACACTCCAAAAGGTCCATCACCCCGTCCAGTGGTAACGTGGTTCGATCTGATAAAGTAGTATCATTTGAAAGTCTAGTTTTGATTATGTCTAGTGATTCTCCTAATGGTACATTAGTATACAGACTTTCCACACCAAAGCTTATTAGCCTGTCGTCTGGCTCTAGGTTAATGCTACTAATAATGCTCACGAAACGTGTAGAATTTTTAACGTATGTGTTTGTCTTACCTTCTAAAGGTTATATGATTTTTAAAAGAAACTTCGCCAGTGCATTTTGGGATCCTCTAGAGCTGGTTATTGGCCTCAATGGTATGTTCGTTTTATGAATTTTTGGTAGTCTGTAAAGATGTGGTGGCTTACTGTAGTGTGGTGTGAGCGCTGATCGTAGGTTATCAGGTATATGATCTTGGTATTTCCTTAGTGTTCTGTAGATTTTTGACTCTATACATTTAGTGGGGTCACGAGCTAATTATTTATATATACCTTTTTTCAAGATATCTTAGATTTTTTAATCGTACGTTACAATGTCCATTATCACCATTGCATTTCCCTTGTCCGCTAGTAAAATCTTTATGGATTCATCCTTACGAAGTTCTTTTAAGGCTGATGTTTCTAGCTTGGAGAGATTTTGAACTGGAATTTTCTTGTCTTCCAAAGTTGATTTTATTTTCCATCTAAATTCGTCAGAATGGTTTTTGTCGACATGTATTGATTTAACAGAGCTTATGATGTCTAAAACAGGCATACTGTTTGGTGTTGCTGCGAAATTAAGCCCCTTGCTTAGTAGTTGTTCTTCTGCTGTTGAAAGTATTCTTAAAGATAAGTTTGTGATGGTCTTTCTTGAAGCTGTTTCAGGTAGAGTCGGTTGTTGATGTGATTTTGTTTTTTCTAGTTTATTTCGGTGTTTCCTCGCCATATTTTCTTTCAACTTGTTGCATATGTTATCTATTTTATGGAAAATTGGCTTATGATCATCTGACAAAGTTTCGGCTTTGATTTCTTCGTAGCGTTGCGTAGCTTTCTCCAGAAGAAGGGCTTTTCGCCATCGATAATAATTTATTTGTGTTCTTAGTAGTGTTTTACTAGCTTTGTCCAGAATATGGCGTGCTCTATTACCTGGTATTGGTGATTTCAATCTGAAACTAATAGGAATGACGTTGCTGTCTCGTGCTTGTAGTAAAAATGACGAGTGGGCTTCGTCCTTGGCAAGTTTGATCCTAATTTTCTCGTAGGATTTGGTTTTGTCACTGATACTGGGTCCGTACCGGGTTTCCACCGTTTGTTTGAAGGTTGTAGACAATGTTGAAGACTGACTAAAATGTGGTTGTCTGACTTGCATTGTCTTTATTTTTATTTATTTTTACAACGTTTCGATTAGGTTGTATCTCTAATCGTTATCAAGTATAAACTGAATGTTTTGTCTTAAGACTAGGAGCTTATATAGGGACTGTGTCCATTTCGCTTCACTGTACACACCTCACTGATTTGATGTTACAAAGTATTGGTTGCCAAAGATTAGTTATCTCAACACTCGGTTTACTAAAGATTCCATTATTGTTTTTAATGTAAGCTGCTTCTATAAATTTTCTCTTTTTCATGTTGAGTTCCATATATATTGCCGCAGCCTCAGACCATTTTATATGGTGTTGTTTATCCCAGGCGTGTTCCGCAATACCTGATCTCGACGTTTCCCCTTTTTGTGTATGAGTTTTATGTTCCTTAATTCTAACTTCTAGTGGTCGTTTGGTTTCTCCAATATATATTTCATCACATTCACATGGAACTTTGTAAACACGTTCTTTCTTATCGATACTTTTCGGTTTTGTTTTTTGTTAAATGAGCTCTAAGTGTATTTCCTGATTTAATGTTGTTTTTATATTATAATTACTGGCAATTCGTCTTATTTTCTCTGAAGTTCCTTTAATGTACGGAATTGTGAAGAAGGAATGTGTTTCTTGCTGTCCAGTGGTCGTTGTTGACTCTGCCGAAATCGAGTTTGTTATGGATTGTTTTGATACCCTTGGTTTGAAACAGATTATAAGTGAACCAACACGAATCACTGATACAAGTTCTTTTCTAATAGATTATATTTTGGTTTCTTCGTGTAATTTTGTCTCGGCCATAAGGGTACAGCCTATTGACTTTACTGACCATGAACTAATTTCCTCTGTTGTAGATATATTGAATAATAAACCAAAACGAATATTTAAAACTATTCATTACTTAAAAAACATGAATAATACTCAGTTTGAATACGATTTACGCTCCATTTCTTGGGACAATATTTTTTATTGAGATACCAATGACAATATCTCACTCTTTTTTGGTTAACGGGGTTTCTGAGCATGATAAAACATTTTACCAAGAATTTGATTGAATCTTTTACTCAAGATAAAAAGAATGAAACAATATATTTCTTCAGTGTTGTCAATTCTAGGGTAGGCAATGAGTAGGCGGTGGCCACCCTTGCTCCCTCCTAACTACGACCATGCTGGTACCTCATTGTCTCTCCCAATCCATCGATTGGAAAAAATGTGTAAATTTTAACAAACGATTACGAAAAAATGGGGTAGGGCACCATCATGCATAGCTGTTGCTGAAGTAAAATAGGCAAATTTTCCAGAAGAACTGGTAATGTGTTTTGCAAAAAATTGAAATAAATATTTCCATTTATCCTGTCAGGAATCACAACAGGACCAATAAGATAACAATCAATAATACCTGCCCGGAATCCCTGGAAAACAAAGACAGAAAAATGCAGCACCAATCTGAAAGCAAACTTAGCACACATTCAGACCAGAGAACTCGATAAGCAACATCTGAAGCTGGAAAGTGACTTGAAAGAAGTAAATGAGGCAATACTCGGAACTTATAAATCGAGCTGTCCCTTACAAACAAGCAACAGCTGTAGAGATACACCTTGGTGGAATGACCATCTGTCAGAGCTAAGATTCGAAACGCGCAAACTTTTTAAAAGGACTAAGCGTGACGGAGGATTCTGGCAGAGCTACACCGAGAAACTTACAACCTACAACAAGGAAATGAGAAAAGCTAAAAGAAGCAACTTTGAGAAATTCTGTGAAGACATTCAAACAACATCTGTCGTAGCTAGACTTTACAAAGTCATGGCGAAGGGTACTGTCCACACATCAATGGCACTCAGAAAGTCAGACGGCAGCTTCACGGAGAGCAAGAAGGAAAGAGCATTACTCTTACTCAACATTAAGTTTCCGGGGAGCAAGCCTAGAATTGCGAATGATGCAACAGAACATCGCGAAAGCCCACCAGAGAAGCTACAGCAATGACCAGACACATATGCAGTAACGGTCGTTTAAAATGGGCAATGACCACCTTTCAACCATTTAAAATCCCAGGAGTTGATGAAATAATCCCAGCCCTGCTTCAATGAGGGCAGGAAGAGTACCACACATAGTATGCATGAGTCAAAGTAACTTGAAACTGCGCTATATACCAGAAATATGGAGAAGCACCAGAGTCGTGTTCATTCCGAAAGCGGAGAAAAAGGACACTACACACTCTAAATCCCTATGACTCATCACGCTCACATCGTTTATTTTAAAAACGATGGAGAAAGCAGTAGATAATTATTAACAGAACAGAAATTCTTGAACAGGCGCCACGGCATTCTCATTAACATGCGTATCAAGCGGGTAGGTCTACGGAAACTGCACTGATATAATTAACAGATGAGATTCAAGAAGCACTGAACAGAAAGGAAACTAATATACGCTTTTCTTGATATAGAAGGGGCTTTTGACAACACTCCACATGAGGCAGTCAAAAGAGCAGGGAAGTGGACGGAACGACATATAAATGGATAACATGACTTCTCTAGTTAGAATAGCAGAGACAGACACTATCACTCTCTGTACCACCAGAGGATGCCTTCAAGGAAGATTAGCCTCTCCACTTATGTGGAGCTTAATTGTAGATCAACTGTTCTGTGATCTGACTGATCTCGGCATATCTTGTCAGGGCTATGCCGATGACGTGGTCGTGATCGCAAAAGGCGAATTCAAGAATACCCTCTGTGACATAGTTCAAGGAGAGCTTGAATACATTAGAGAATGGTGTCAGATGATGGGACTAAACATCAACCCCACCAAAACCACCCTAGTAGCCTTCACAAAGAAAGCCATCAAAATGGATGGGAATATTGTTGAGTGGAAGTCGGAGGTTAAATATCTGGGACTGACCCTAGATAACAAACTCCTCTGGAATAAGCATGAAAAAGAAGTAATCAACAAGGCTACAAAAGCCTTGATGGCCTGTAAAAACTTTGCGGGAAAAAGATGGGGTACAAATCCAAAAATCCTGCAGTGGATGTAAACTGCAATAGTGAGACCAATCATCACATATGGGGCAGTGATCTGGAGCAAAAGAACCAGTCTGGCTAATACGAGAGCTAACCTCGCGAAAGCTCAAAGACTAGCCTGTGCATGTATAACTGGGGCCATGAAAACCTGCCCAACGGCTGCCATGGAAATAATCCTAAGCCTTAGACCTCTACATATATTTCTAGAGCACATGGCGAAGAGGACGATTTATAGAACGATGAGCAATAAGTTCATAAAACGAAGGCCCAATCTCTTATCCAGAAATTAATAAATCTGGAACACACCCCAAGTTGAAATGAAAAAGAAATTCAACTTTGTGAAAAACTTCAGCACAAAGTTGAGTCGCAATAGCGAATCGGACAGAAACACCATTGAAAAGCTCAACAAGAAATCCATTAAATGATATACAGATGGCTTCAAAACAACGGAGGGTACTGGAGGAGGAGTGTATGGACCCGGCACCAGACACTACGAAAGCTTGGGTAAGTCATCAAGCATTTTCCAGGAAGAAATACATGCCATTAGGATATGTATTCAATTTAACAAGGAGAAAAATTATCACAGCCAAGAGATTATCATCTTGTCAGATAGTCAAGCTAAGTTCTGAAGTTATCAGTTCCAAGATGCTCTGGAATGCCTAGAGGAACTAAATGATTTGAGTAAAAATAATAAAGTAACCCTCATGTGGGTACTGGAACATACCGGGATAGAGGGGGAATGAAATAGTAGACAGGCTCACGAGGAAAGGGGCTGAGATACCATTTCTAAGGCCAGAAGCTTTCTATGGAATCAGTAGCAGCGTAATGCTGGAAGAACTGAAGATAGAAGAAGAAAGCAGGAGATCCAGTTATTAAACGGAGGTGCAAGGATTGAGACAAGCGAAGATATTTCTGGGAAACTATAACCAGAAGAGATTCAAAGAATGCATAAGCTTAAGTAAAAATCAACTTAGAGTTCTAACAAGGGTCCTGACGGGGCATTGTCACGTGAAGAGGCACCTAAAGAAACTCAGACTGGTAGAGAGAGTGCAGATTCTATAAGGAAGAGGACGAAACCCCTATTCATATTCTTGAGAGTGCAGCGCTCTAGAAAACCCTAGGATGCGGTTCTTGGTAATACACCAAATCGAAAAAGGGAAGCTACCCACCTTGATGCTGTCCAACATTCTAAGATTCCTCTTTTGACAAAAGAGTATGAGGGGCCTAAAGCCGCCACATCACCCCCCTGCCAGTGAGTTAGCTCACGAGAATTTGGCTTGAAAACGTTCTGGGAAATGGACTCGTCGGCCGGATCTGGTTCGTCGCTCTGTGCTTGGTTGACTTTGACAAGGCTGTTCCGCAGCTGGTGGTGTACCCTGAACATGTGGTTCCCTGAACGGCGGATTGTCGTTAGCAGGTAATGGATTTCCTGCTGGTGATGTGTTGCCTTTAATTGTATAACTTAGTTTTTTCTGTATAAAGATCTGAGGAATTATTCTCTATTCAATTCTATTCAACTCCTATTCAATTCTATTCTGCTCTATACTATTCAATTCTATTCAACTCTATACTATTCAACTCTATTCTGCTCTATTCTCTATTCAATTCTATTCTGCTCTATTCTCTATTCAATTCTATTCAACTCCTATTCCCTATTCAATTTCTATTCTGCTCTATTCTACTTCTATTTCAACTTCTATTCTGCTCTGTTCCATTCCTGTTCTCTACTAGTCATACTCCGTTTACAGTGATTTCCGTTTTCAGTGCAAGCAACAACATAATAAACATTGTTAAACCATTTAAAACGCGTTGTTATTTCACACTTACATGTATACTAAAAACTATAAGTTTAGCGCACACATAACCCGCTAAAAATTGGTGACCGCCCGACGTGATCTGAAAGTGTAAGTGTTAGTGCAAAAACAAAAGAGATATTGTGGGAAGACTCCGCAGTTACATCACGACGTAAGTACTCTCGAATATTTAGTGACATTTTTATTTCAATTTCTAACTTTCGAGTTCCGTGACAAGTGACATTAAACCAATAACGCCGAGAAAACTTTATTAAAAACTTTCCGTAATCTCTGTTGTTTTGTCGAAATAGTTCGTTCTTTTTGTACAAGATGCCAACTTCATTTCAATTAGCCGATAATATTTACGCAACCTTACCTCCAACTCGGTCGGCAATAACAGTTGTAGCAGCTTCAACGCCTGAGGCCGATTCCAGAGAAAACCAGCTCAAAACGTTACTTCATAACTTAACATTACAGATGTCCGATTTTAGAGCAGAATTAGGCAACATCAAACAACATTTCACGGCAAAACAAGCACTGGATCAACACGATCGTCCTTCACGATCGCATTCGCACACACATAGGCGATCTCGCTATCGTTCAGGTGATCCTCGCCCTCCTGACATATGCTGGTATCATAAGAAGTTCCGAAGAGCCGCTCATAAATGCACCAAGCCGTGCAGTTGGATGTCGGAAAACGATCAGGGCAGTCGATAAATGCGGCAAATAACGCCTGCCCATCGAGACCTCGCCGCCTTTTCATTTGGGATAGAATTGCAAAGGTTCACTTCCTAATCGATACTGGAGCCGACATTAGTGTGTTTCCACGATCTAGAGTGCAAGGACCACATGTGAAATCCACTTACGACCTTATGGCTGCTAATGGAACACCCATTGAGACATATGGAACGATTACACGCATCTTGAACCTAGGTTTACGGCGAGACTTTTCATGGCGATTCGTTGTGGCCAATATTTCAAAGCCTATTTTGTGAGCTGATTTCTTAGCCCACTATGGTTTACTGCCAGACTTGCAGAATAGCTTACTTCTGGACCCAGCTACTCAGCTTACCTTCCGAGGCGAGGTAACTGAGTGTGACTTACCTAGCATTCGGACTATCTCTGGAAATTCACCGTTCCACACCCTTCTCCAGAAGTATCCAGAAATCACCCGCCCATCCGGAGTTTTCAAAGGAGTAAAACATCAAACCAGGCATCATATCATAACCACGCCAGGACCTCCAGTAGCACAAAAACCAAGGCGACTTGCACCTGATAAACTAAAGATCGCGAAGCAAGAATTTGAAGCCATGCTTCATTTAGGACTTGCTCGTCCATCTAAAAGTCCTTGGGCTTCTCCTCTACATTTAGTCCAGAAAGATGGCGATGGATGGAGACCGTGTGGTGATTACCGCGCGCTGAATAGCCGCACTTGTCCAGACCAGTATGGAGTACGTCACATACAAGATTTCTCGCAGATGCTATACGGAAAAACCATTTTTTCTACCATTGACCTTGTACGCGCTTTTAACCAGATTCCTGTTGCCGAAGAAGATATTCAAAAAACCGCCATTTCCACACCCTTCGGATTTTTCGAGTTTCCTTTTATGACTTTTGGCCTCCGGAACGCAGCCCAGACATTCCAGCGTTTTATTGATGAGGTTACCCGAGGGTTGGATTTCTGTTTCGCTTACATCGATGACATCCTCATAGCTTCTACATCACTGGAAGAACATCTGAAGCACTTAGAAATACTCTTCACACGTCTAAAAGACTATGGAGTTGTAGTCAATCCAAGTAAGTGCAAATTTGGTTCGCCTGAAGTTAAGTTTTTAGGTTACCTGGTATCCAGCGCCGGTTCACGTCCCCTTGCAGAGAAAATAGAAACCATTAGAGCCTATCCTAAGCCAAGTACAGCCAAACAGTTGAGAAGATTCTTGAGTATGCTCAACTTTTACAGGAGATTTATGTCCAGTTCTGCAGTCATCCAGGCCCCACTTAACAGTCTTCTCCAGGGAAACATTAAAGGAAAGACGCCAATTAATTGGACACAGGAAGCTGAAACAGCTTTCGAAGCCTCCAAGGAAGCCCTGTCACAGGCAACGCTTCTTGCCCACCCCAAAATCGACGCACCACTTGCCATTTTCTGCGACGCTTCAGATTTTGCTGTTGGAGCAGCTCTTCAGCAATGGATCGATGGACAATGGCAGCCACTGGAGTTCTTTTCCAAAAAGCTCAACTCAACCGAACGCAAATATGGCGCTTACGACAGGGAACTTCTAGCTATATTTTTGTCTATTAAACATTTTAGGCACATGCTTGAGGCAAGGCATTTTACCATATTTACTGACCATAAACCTTTAATTTATGCTTTCCGTCAGAAAACTTTGCAGATTTCACCTCGACAGTTCCGCTATTTGGATTTCATTAGTCAATTTTCCACCGATATCCGTCATGTAGCTGGCTGTGACAACGTAGTCGCTGACGCATTATCACGCATTGAGGAACTTCAAGTCACGATTAACTACGAGGAACTAGCAGCATCACAAACCAAAGATGAAGAGCTGGCAAAACTGCAACGCGAAGGGACATCAATGCAACTCAGACAAGTTCACCACCCTGGGACCAACTGTATGGTATGGTGTGACCTTTCTACCTCTAGTGCCCGCCCATTCCTAACCAAGCCATTCCGGAAAACAGCCTTTGACAGCACCCATCAACTAAGCCATCCTGGAATCAAGGCAACAGTCAAGCTCATGACACAACGCTATGTTTGGCCATCCATCAAGGCCGATTGTAGGAGATGGACTCAATCCTGCATCGACTGTCAGCGATCCAAGGTCACGCGTCACGTGTCAGCACCAATTGGCTCATTCGCCCCGCCTTCCGCCAGGTTCGAACACGTCCACATGGACCTAATCATAATGCCTTTGTCTGATGGTTACAGGTACTGCCTTACAATGGTGGACAGATTCTCTCGTTGGCCTGAAGCCGTTCCGCTCAAAGATCAGGAAGCAACCACCGTCGCCAAAGCTTTTTATGACAACTGGATTTCCCGATTTGGCGTACCATTACGAATCACCACGGATCAAGGCCGACAATTTGAGTCTCACCTTTTCAAGCAATTAAGCCGCTTGATTGGGATGACTCATATACGCACAACTCCATATCATCCAGAAGCTAACGGCATGGTGGAACGCTTACATCGGCAGCTAAAGGCAGCACTGAGTTGTCACCAATCCAGCTGGACATTGAGTCTCTCCACAGTTCTCCTTGGCATCCGACTCGCATGGAAGGAAGATTTAAAAGCCACAGCAGCAGAAATGATTTATGGGCAAACGCTAAGACTCCCAGGAGAATTCATGGCACACCCATCCCCAGATCAACGTGATGATGGATCCTCAACTTTTCTCAAGGAGCTACGCCAGCAGTTTAATGAACTTCTTCGTCCAGTTCATGGCACCCACCACACTGATAGGAAGCCTTTCATTTTCAAAGACCTATCCTCTGCCACGCATGTCTTCGTCCACCACGATGCCATCAAGAAACCCCTTCAGCAACATTACGATGGCCCTTATCCCGTGGTTAGCCGAAGGGACAGAACTTTCCTAGTTAACATCCGAGGCCGTGAAGTCAACATATCCATTGATCGCCTGAAGCCTGCATACATCCTCGCGGAAGACATGGACATGCCACTGACACAGAATATGCAGCCGGATTACGTAATATACCATCCTCTTCCACTCGACCAGCCAACAACACATCCCGCACGACCAAGTGTACAAGCTGGAGAGTCTACAATTAAAGGCAACACATCACCAGCAGGAAATCCATTACCTGCTAACGACAATCCGCCGTTCAGGGAACCACATGTTCAGGGTACACCACCAGCTGCGGAACAGCCTTGTCAAAGTCAACCAAGCACAGAGCGACGAACCAGATCCGGCCGACGAGTCCATTTCCCAGAACGTTTTCAAGCCAGATTCTCGTGAGCTAACTCACTGGCAGGGGGGTGATGGGGCGGCTTTAGGCCCCTCATACTCTTTTGTCAAAAAAATATCTTTTATACTTTTTCAATTTTACCATCTGTTATATTTTATTGTTGTATGTATTTAAGATTCAGTATTTTTTATAGCTCATTTTACTACGCTGCACTGAAAACGTGATATTTCTTACTTTACTAAAATAACCTATACTTTTTCGCACCATTTAAGAATTGTACCAATAAAACAATCGGGCCCTTTTACGGTCATTGATGGCTCGGGATTTCCAACTACTTGCAAGCAGATGTGTACTCGGGATTTCCAACTGCTTGCAACAAAATGTGTACGGTGTTGCCATTTAGGCGGAATTATTCAAAAATTTCTGAATCACAACTAATAGACCGCTGAAAAGTTGGATAACGTGACAACATCGTACGATACTAGTAAATTATAGGCAGATCCGTTTAAATACCCTCAACTTCCAAGTTAGAGGTCTATTCAACTCCTGTTCAATTTCTATTCTCTATTCAATTCTATTCTGCTCTATTCTCTATTCAATTCTATTCAACTCCTATTCAATTCTATTCTGCTCTATACTATTCAATTCTATTCAACTCTATACTATTCAACTCTATTCTGCTCTATACTATTCAACTCCTATTTCAACTTCTATTCTGCTCTGTTCCATTCCTGTTCTCTGCTAGTCATACTCCGTTTACAGTGATTTCCGTTTTCAGTGCAAGCAACAACATAATAAACATTGTTAAACCATTTAAAACGCGTTGTTATTTCACACTTACACGCATACTAAAAACTATAAGTTTAGCGCACACAAACCGCTAAATATATATGTATATATACCCCACTTTACATAAAATTAGGTCCTATGAAGATTTTTATTACATCTTGAATAAAAAAGTTAATGCTTTTCTATATTTAAAAGAAAAATTTCAATGCTGAAGTTGAGTTAAGATAAAAGAAACGGGTTTTGTTGAACTTCAAAAAGGAGAACTTTCTAAAGACGTTAACTTTGGAATAATCCTATATAATACTGAAAAAAAACGCATGAAATGCCTTTACGAACATTTGCGGTAATTTTTTGAGAACTAAAATCTCCGAAAATTACAGGTTTTTAGTGGAACTGTTTTCGTGCGACAAAGCTATGAGTTGTATCATATCAGCCTACATTTTATACATATTCATTTTGTCTTTTAAGTGCAGTGTCAGATGAACCGTATTGCTCAAATCGAAAAACTTTACAGTGAGCGCAAATATGTCGGTTGACAACTCCCGTACTGAAATGGGAAACCGCTACTGGCGACCACAAAATGATGAAAATAACTAGACAAATATAGTAAAATTATTGACATAAATTTTATTTAAATAAAATAAAAATATACATTTAAATAATTTTTAAAACCAACGTAAACTTAATTCAATATTATTTTTCAAATTCTGTATCCCTCCACCTCCTTAGAAATTGGTGAGTACTATGAAACATTGGAATTTATATTCTGATTTGGCGACATAAAACACGTAACAATATCAAAAAAAGTCCCAAGAAGAATGTTTTAAACACAGAGTTATCTAATTGGATGCTATCGTTATGGCAAAAAGGATGTTATTATTACAAAAAGTGTATAATTGTAAGAATTAGAAACACTTATGGAAGAAAATTAGAATAAAATTTAACCAAAAATTTTAAAATTGTGTCATATTTGTAAAATAATAAACTTAGAAGTAAATTTAAAAATTTCCTCTCAAAAATTTTATTTTCATAAAATTTCAACTCTTTTGATTTTCGCATTCAAAAAGCGAGCAACTTACTATGGTAAGGCTTAAAGTAAAAAAAAATTAATGCACCAAGAACTTTCGAATTTTTCATGTTGTCTAAAAATCACTAAGGTATTATGTGGATTAAATTTGTAACATTTTGTTTTTATACCTCTATTTATTATAGTATTTAATAATAAATATATCTTGTTTAGAGTAATACGCATGTTTTTGTGTTAATTTTGTGTTGTTTTTGCTTTGTATTATATAGGAAATAATTTGGAACCAAAAAGTTAAAATGATTCTTCAATGCTAAATTTTAATTGTAATTATAGCAATTTTTTTCAAAAGTTAATAAAATTATTTGTGATAACATTTTTATTAAACCATATAGCATAACTAATAGATTTGAATTCAAAAAGCGAGAGAGTATATTAAAAAGATATATCAATTATTTTTAAATCTAGTCTGACACAAAAATTGCACATAATAATTCAAAGTATTTCGGAATATTAGATTTAACCCTAAAAGAATGTTTCAAAATAGGCATAAAAAACTTATACTGTTATCTCAAATTATCAAAATTTGTCTGATTTAATTGTTAATTGTAGTATATAACTTTCTTTCAGCTGTTATTTACTATCGTCAATACAATAAAAATAATAATTTATATAACGAACCAATTCGAGATAAAAATTTTCCATTATAGAGGACAATTAGATACGCGGATGAGATAAACAACTTCCAATCTAATAACTAAAATATAAAAGTTATGACATAAGTTTATTTTATTTTTCTGCATAAATTTCTTAAGGTTTGGTTAGAAGTTGATGTCCGAAAGGTCCCAGTCGGGAGAACAGGATGTATGAGCCGCGACTTCAAAAATTTTATCATACAGCATTTTCATGTAATTTTTAAGACATTTTTTTTCATGATACTCAAAATATAATTTTAAGCACATTTAGAGACTATATCTCCCGAATGAGATTTTCAAAGACCTATTCAACGATATCAAACTAAATTAGATCAACATAAAAGACGAAATGAAATTTTTTTACAAATTTTTTATATATCTTATAAATAAGTTAGCATAAATTACACGTTATAATTTCCGTTACATATTTGTAGTTACAGATACTATACTAAATTTCTTTAGACTTAAAATTTACGGTTGGAAAGTTTTTTTTAAGGCACTATGGAGGATCATATTTAGCGAATAACGCAACTACATAAAAAATGTAATATATGAGCAAAACAATCTTTGTATTTTTGATGATCTTTGCAACGATACCTTACTCGATGTGGTGAAGGAAAATTTTGTGTCCGACCCTACTTTACACACAAAGGTAGGAACTCCAATTTTTTTCATAATTTCGCCTCAGTCCTGTTTTTGGGTTACTGAAATGCATGTGCCAGCAAAATTTTATACAAAATATTAAAAAAACTGAGGAAGTTGTAAAACCGTGACATTCAGACAGACGGATGTACAGTCAGACATGCGTCTATAACAAAACCCACGAAACCTTAAAAATCGTATTTTAGTTTTTTATCTAATATTTTATGAGTTTGGCGGAGAGAATATTTAAACTTGAGTTGTCTATATGCTAAAAATATTTCTGTGTAACTTTTATTTATCGGCAGTTTACTAGAATTAAGTGTCTGCAGATTTAACAGTTTTTTTTGTTATTTAATTTCTTTCATTTAATACAGTTTAAAACGACCGCTTATTTTACAAAAGTCAGTAAAAATTATGCAATTATAAATTAAAACATTATTAACCAGTATTATTTAATTAATAATTATTATCATAATATTCATTTATTTATTTATTTTCTTTTAGTGTGCAATAAAAAATATTTCTACTATTCTGCTTTTACATTGGATAAGCACTGGCGTTTATTGCAGAGGTTAGAAAGAAAATATTTCAAATTAAAATCAGAGGACATACAAAGTGCAGTCCATGATTTTAAAAATGAAAGAATTGGCTTGGAAGAATGTGTAAAATTGCATATAGTATCAAAAGCTATCTTCACACTAGTGTCAGCATAAAAATAAATAATGGAAATGCCACTGTATTCAATACTGAAATTAAAGTTCTAGTTGATAATCTATTAATATTAGAAGAGTATATGTTTATTTTGGCGATCAAAAATTTGGGAAGGTTAGTTTATCAAATGGTAAAAAAAAAATTCTACAACAACATTTTAATCGGTCAAAAGAAATGCCTAGCAAATGTTGGTAGTATGCTTTTAGGAAACGTTATAAAGATTGTCTACAATCTGATGCGACGTCTTTGAACAGAGCCAAATAGCTCAACAAGAAAAATATTGCATTCACAACATTCATAACTTTTTTAACTTTTATAAAAAAAACCATTGGTAACAATGAAATAAACCCGAAAGAAATATTTAATGTTGATGAAAGTGAATTCCAAATAGTACAAAAGAAACCTCGAAAAGTGATACGAAGCCAAGGAAAAATATGAGTACCAATGTCACCCAGTGTTGAGAAAGGCGTAAACATATGGTTACTTGGGCTAGTGTGTAACGTAGCAATTTATTCCAATTTAAAAGAAATAGGAATGAATAAACAGTTGAAGAACGGAGCTCCAACTGGAATTATCTTAACGGTTTTACATCAATGGGTTAAAGACTTGCTACTTGATGCACAGTTACAACTAAAACATATTGTTACTTACTCATGAAGAGCCACTCTTTGGTCATACAACACACATCGAAATTTCATCAAGTCTATTTTTTAAGCCAATGAGTGCAACACCCATCGAAAGCTGGATGTGCAAGCAATGCTGTGATCAATATCAAGTGTGTTTATTAATTATCAAAGCCTATCAGAGAGTAGCAACTGTTGGTAATGCAACAAATCGATTGCCAAAGAAAGGTTGAGGTGCACAACAACCTGTAGAATGAGTATCTCGTCTACAAAAACGAATTGGGAATGTCTCAGCAAAAGCAACAGTACATCACTAGTAAAAAAGGAAAGTTAAATTTATAATAATCACAATAGAAGGAATAACAGCCCAATAAAGCGATTTTAAAAAATTACGTTATAGCGCTTAAAGTTTGCTGTTTTGGATGAATTCAAGTCAAACCAAAAAATTTTTAAATAGAACAACTCGGTTATGATTAACATAATATTACAACTTTGCCGATTTAGTAGTAAAAATATATGTATATCTATAAGGTGTAGGAAAAAATTGCCAAACATTAATTTATATCCATGTTTCAACCAAAACAATGTTCTATACTTTAGTTTAAATTTTGAAGTTAAATCTTATTTTGAATATAAAAAGGTATCCTCAAAACAAAAAATTGTTTTATTCAAAAAAGATTTCAGTACCACGGTCATTTTGCTAATTTTCAATTAATTTTTAATCTAATAATCCCATTCGGAATATAACCGTTAGTTATTTAACTTTACCTTATTTTATGTTACAGAATATTTAACATTCGGCAATTTAAACGTTCAAAAATTTCCTGTGTAACATAAATTATCTTTTCAAGCGAGAATCTCAAAAAATTATTATAATAAAATTTTTATTAAAAAATTGAACCGACTTCTAAAACTGCGCTAAAAAGTGAAAAATAACCATAAATTTTTATATGAAATTGAACTTTTTGAAGTCGGCGCCAAACTAATACCTGACAAAATGTGATTTGCATAAACAGATTAAAAATACTTTATTTGTATTTGCTTTCTTACCATAATTTGTTTATATTAGTAGTTATTTATTTCGAATACAAATAATTTGGCGCCGACTTCAAAAAGTTCAATTTCATATAAAAGTTTATGGTTATTTTTCAATTTTAGCGCACTTTTAGAAGTCGGTTCAATTTTTTAATAAAAATTTTATTTTTCTATTTTTAGTTTTAGAATTCATTATGACATTCATAAATTATTTGAACTAAGTACTAATCGAGATTAGTGTACCTCGCAATGACTCCAAACTGGCAAAAAAGTACCCATTTTATCCAAAGTTGTAAATTACCCTAAAATGAAGCACTAAAAATTCTTTAGTTCTTAGAGTTTTCCAAATACCAATCAAATTGGGTCAAACGAATATTTAGTCTGTCATTGAAAATCCACTATCTTAAATTTCAAATTAATTTTAGATTGGAAATATAGGCCCCAAAACCTTCCAATATCGATATTTAAAGAAAATAAATTAATTTTTTATCCACCATATTGGATACGCCATATTGAATTTTTTTTAAATAATTTTAGATTCGTCATATGTGACCCCCGAAAACTCTCCCGTACCAGTGGTGAAAATCGGACAAAATTGATTTTTTTTTATCAGCAATATTGAGTTTTTTAAAAATAATTTCAGATTATTTATGTGAAGCCTCGAAAAGTTCCCCATACTAATTTTGAAGAAAATAGGACAAAATTGATTTTTTCGTTCACCATATTGGATCGGCCATATTGAATTTTTTAAAAATTATTTTAGATTTGTCATCTGCGTCTCCGAAAACTCCCCCGTGCCAATTTTGGAGAAAATCGGACAAAAACGATTTTTTTGTCGGCCATATTAAATCCGCCAAATTGAATTTTCTAAAAATTATTTTAGATTCGTCATATGCGATCCCGAAAACTCCCCCGTACCAATTTTGAAGAAAATCGGACAAAATTAATTTTTTTGTCGGCCATATTGGATCCACCATATTGAATTTTTTTAAAATTATTTTAGATTCGTCATACGAGGCTCCGAAAACTCCCCCGTACCAATTTTGGAGAAAATCGGACAAAATTGATTTTTTCGTCCGCCATATTGGATCCGCCATATTGAATTTTTTTAAAATTATGTTAGATTCGTCATATGCGACTCCGAAAACTCCACCGTACCAATTTTGGAGAAAATCGGACAAAATTGATTTTTTCGTCTGCCATATTGGATCCGCCATATTGAATTTTTTAAAAATAATATCAGATTCGTTATGTGCAACCTCAAAAACTCCCCCGTACCAATTTTGGAGAAAATCGGACTAAATTAAAATTTTTTGTCCGCCATGTTGGATCCGCCATTTTGAATTTTTTTAAAATAATTTCAGATTCATTGGGTACAACCCCGAAGATTCCTCTATACCAATTTAGGAGAAAATCGGACAAAATTAATTTTTTTGGCCGCCATATTGTAAGCGCCATCTTGAATTTTACTGCACCAATTTCATCTAAAAAAATATGGGACCACCGCAGCAACTTCCTTTACATAATGTAAAAAATTTCATTCAAATCGGTGCAGCCGTTCCAGAGTAATCGGTGTACATACATAAAAAAAAAATACATAGTCGACGAATTGAGAACCACCTTCTTTTAGAAGTCGGTTAAAAAGTAGTTCTTTATAAGATCGAATAAATAGTTTGTGACAACTCTCTCCTATTACTATTTTTATTGCTATACAAAAATAATATTTTTTCATATAATCATCTAAAAGATGGAAAATTTTAAACATGTTATTCAAAATTATGACAGAAACCTTTTTTAGTTATCCTCAAAATGGTATGATTTAAACAACTATATATATATATATATATATATATATATATATATATATATATATATATATATATATATATATATATATACGCATATATACATATATATATATATATATATATATATATATATATATATATATATATATATATATATATATATATTATTGTGGAACCTAACATCTCACCAATACTTGCCAACAAAACTTGACTAAATAGGGAGGAGTCCTACGACTGGCACCGGGACGAAACATCCAGTCATACAGTTTACGGTGGTCAAAAAATTAGATCACTAGTCATATGTCCTTTCCATCAGAGGCATGACTTTTTGCGACATGGCGACCGTGACAGGACGGCGGATATACGACAAACGTCCAACACCGCTCATGATGCGGATATAGGACAAACGTCAAAAATCGCTCAAGGGCTTTGATTAAGCCCGGCCTGACCTTTGGAAGACCACCGAGGATGTACGTTTCACATTCCATTTTCTCAGGCATATGCTTTCCTACGGCTAGGACTTCCTATCGTAGTCAAAGTCAGGTAAGCAGTGTCGCAAATAGTCATGCCCCTGATGGAAAGGACATATGACTAGCGATCTAATTTTCGACCACTGAAAATATATGGGTGTTTCGTCCCGATACCGGTGGTGGACTCATCAGTGGAATCCACCGGTATCTTTCCCAGACATCCTGTTTGTCATGCTTTCTACAAAACTTGGATTCCTGTTGAGCCAAGTTTTGTGGGCAAATAATGGTGAGATGTTGGTTTCACAATATGCCCCCCGCAAGGCATCTGTTTACCCGACTTTGACTACGATAGGAAGTCCAAGCCGTAGGAAAGCATATGCCTGAGAAAGAATGTGAAACGAACATCCTCGGTGGTCTTCCAAAGGTCAGGCCGGGCTTAATCAAAGCCCTTGAGCGGTTTTCGACGTTTGTCCTATATCCGCATCATGAGCGGTGTTGGACGTTTGTCGTATATCCGCCGTCCTGTCACGGTCGCCATGTCACAAATAGTCATGCCCCTGATGGAAAGGACATATGACTAGCGATCTAATTTTTGACCACCGAAAATGTATGGATGTTTCGTCCCGATACCGGTGGTGGACTCATCAGTGGTCCACCGGTATCTTTCCCAGACGTCCTGTTTGTCATGCTTTCTACAAAACTTGGATTTCTATTTAGCCAAGTTTTGTCGGCAACTAATGGTGAGATGTTAGTTTCACAATAGCAGATGCCTTGCGGAGGGCATATTGTGAATCCTGACATCTCACCATTACTATAATATATATATATATATATATATATATATATATATATATATATATATATATATATATATACAAAAAAAAACCTCACTGAAAGAAAACTGTTTATATAGGCCAAACCTCTAGAAATCTTTCAGGTAGAATAAGTTCTCACAAAAGTGATTGTACCAGAGAAGTAATTTCTTATGTTCTTGCAGAGCATGTACTAAACAAAGGTCTTATAATGAACTTTGAGAGACCGAAAATCCTAGCAAAAGAAAATAATTTCCATAAAAGAGTCTTCCTAGAAATGGTTCACATAAACAACGAACCACTTTCCATCAACAAAAGAGGGGACATAGAAAACCTCAGCGTAATTTAAAATTACTTATTACAACTAGAAATCAATGTAAATGGGTCCCCCACTGTTCAATTTTCTCAGTCAGATAATTTTTAACTACTGTTCTGAATGTTATTATCACACTTGTCCAACTGGGTGTTTAGGTTGCCGTTCTTGATATCTAAATAGCATATCGCTTTGATTGTTATTACCGATTTTAGTAATAAATTTCATTTTTCATTATTTTTCCGCTTAATAACATAATACTTTTCAAGAACGGCTACCTTCACTTCCAGAACGATTATCTGTTCTTGGACGGTGTAAATTGTACCTATTAAAACGGGCTTTGAACGTCAACTGTCAAAAATCGAAGTCAGTCTTACATTAAAATGGCGTTTCAACGACGTTATTCACAGGAGTAGAATTAAGGAAGGTTATTTTCGCTTTTGGAGAAGTCCTGAGGAAGGGAATAAAATTTCTCGAAAGCTAGACTAAAAAAAAGTTTTTTTTTGGCCAACCATCCTTTTGACTACAGCCCCACAAAAGTGCCTTAAACCTCTCGGTTTAATTGGCTTTTTCTTATATATATATATATATATATATATATATATATATATATATATATATATATATATATATATATATATATATATGTTGTTACGCCACGAGAGAAAGAGAATTAAAATGAAAATGAATGAATGAAAATTAAATATTGAATGCTTCTGTATCGGTGGTTATTTTTTTCGGTGTAGAGCGCTCCTTCTTTTAGGGCAGTGCCTAGGCTAGCATGCCGGAGATTAGGGGGTTATATAAATTCAAAGCGCCACCTGTTTTAGGCCCGTAGGTAAGAAAAAGCGATGATGTTAACGAAAACAGGAAACAACGAGATCCAAAAATAAAACACACCGATTCCAAAAAAAGTTAAAATCTATATTTAACAATAAAAAGAAAAGGATTCTGTTTTACAATCTATGTGAATTGCAACTTAAACTAAAGAAATATGTGACTATTTGTTAAATGGATTAGAACAAAAAAAATAAAGAACCAAAGAAACAATGAAGAACACTACTGCCAGTATGACGTCACCTGCGCTATACGCCAAGTCAGTAGATGTGGGTCCAGCTTTAGACTGTCGGCTGATTTGCGTTTAATAATCTTACTTTTTATGTACAGTTGTATTTTGCACTAATAAATTATCTAGTACGCCGATTTAGGAACTAAAAAAGTTGGACTTCTAATGGGTGAAATAATGTTTTAAATTACCTAGTGTATACGTATACCTTCGGTTTACAAGGTAGTTTAACTTAAATTAAATATATAAAGTGTCCTGTGATCGCAAGCAGAAAGTTTTATTAGTTCCCAATCACAGGGGGAAAAATGAAAGGATACGATAAATTAGGTAAAACCACAGTTTATTATATATAGTTCTAATACCTGAAGTGTGGTTTTATCACTGAGTCTAAGTACTCTCAGCAAGCACTAACCTGTAATTTCTTTGGGAACAATGGAGTATTTTATGCTAGGCTCCTGCATGGAATTCAAGTTGTTAGATAGAAAAAGAAGATCCCGGTTTAATAAAATCTGATTGTAGCATGGACCTGTTTGTCTTTACGGGTGTAACAAGTATCAAAAGTCACAAATATGGTGTTGACCTCTTAGAGGTGATAACTTTCACTACACTTTACTTAAGGGTAAACGAATACAGTTTTAACTTTCATCCCCCAAAATCTGGCAAATGTTGCCCTAAACCGCTAAATATATTTTTGGCTGTTTACTGGAATAAACGTAGTGCTGTATAATTAGAAAAATCAGCCAAAATATTGCTTTCTGAGCTTATGTCAGTTTTCCCAACCAAGGCTTGGCTCAGAATCTCTTTACTGACGCTTCTAGAAATCTCAAGAGCGCCAAGAAAAAAAAAAGATTAACACCCTTGATGAAAGTGGCAAAAGTGGAGTGTTTGATACATTTCTAGATACACCTGATTTTTTTTTAAATCGGTTTTTGATGTGACAGTGACAAAAACTTTTAGCTTTTATTTTATATGTATTAAAGAGACTACTTGATGAAAATAAGAGTCTAGTTTATGGTGAATATTGGGTTGATTGTTGGTATTTTGGTAAAATTATTTATAATTTTGTTCATAAAATAACAAAACTGTAACAATATATATATATATATATATATATATATATATATATATATATATATATATATATAATCTGTTACATAAGTGAATGAAGGAGATATTTCGAAAACACTAAGTGTTTATCTTTATCGAAAATCGAATAAAGGATAATTAAAATAAAAAATTATGGATTTATTGATAAATACAGATAAATCAATAGTTACGCAGATTTATCGATAAATGTAGCTTTAGGTACATCAATATTATTAACTAGTTGAACACGTGTACTTGCTACAGATTTTAATTTAATACATTATCAAAGAAATATAATTTTAAAAAACAGTCAATTTTTTAAATTTGTTTTTTATTTAATAGAAAAATCTGTATCATTATTACCCTTCTCACAAGGAAAATGTATTAAAAAGTTAGTCGTAAGATAAAGCCAAGCATCCCTATAAACTCTCAGGTCAAACACATACGAGTCTAAGTTGAGTTGGGACTAGCAAAAGACAACAGGATAATCTTGATGTGAGGGATCCATAGTACAAGGAAATCAAAGAAAACGAGGAAGCGGACAGCCTCGCAAAAGAAGGGGGAAAAATACCTTTTCTTCGCTAGGTCTATAAACCCATCGTCAAAAAAAGCAAGAAGGCTTCTCGATCTGTCAGAAGGAGATATTCGAATAATAACAAATACTCCGAAATACCATCTCAAAAAGATGGGCATAGCTGAGAAGGAGGTTTACGATTTATGGAATTGTGCAGGCACTGTGTTCCAAGAGACTTATATGTCTAGAAACCCTTGACGCCTAAAAAACTAAAGCACTTACCACCTAGAAAAATAGTAAATATCCTAAAAAGTGTAAAAATTGCGAGCCTGTATTGGATTAGGGTTAACACACAAAAGATCTTATAAGTCGAGGTGCTACAGAATTGAAAGAAAAACATTAACGACCCACTCACAATCTACACACACACTATCTACAAAGTATCTGAATTATGCGCAGGTATATTTCTTATATGAAGAAGTTTTTATTAATTAATAGGTTTATAACCGATAACATTAGATATATCGGTAAATATCAATAAATGTGTGGAGTTGACTAGAGCATTTTTAAGATCTATATTTTTTTAATATATTTTTATCATTTTATGCTTTTGCAAGATGACCTCTTTCCAAAATATTATATTCGTAATATTGTTACGCCGTATATAATGACTCTAATATAGTGATTTGAAGTTAAAATTAATTTTGTGATTTTCATCTTAAATAAATTTTGTTTGTTAAGAAAAAACTAAAATTGAACAACACTCAACTTCATATATAAAAGGTAAACAGTAGAACTGTCACCATAACGATGGTCTAAAACTGTTCTGACGTAACCTTTCTCATCTCACGTGAATAGGTAAGAAATATTAAAAATTAAGGAATGTTTTACAGATTTTCTTTGTCTTGCTTACGCAAAGTAATAATTAAATATTTATTTATATTGGAATTATAACCCATTGCGTTGCTACCTTATGCTTATCAATATATATATATATATATATATATATATATATATATATATATATATATATATATATATATATATATATATATATATATATATATATATATATATATATATATATATATAATCTGCAGAGAATACCAGTAGCCATGCATGGAGCTTCCATGCATGTTGTATCGTAGCTTGCTTCCTGGTTTTCAGCAAAAATGGCTTCGGGCAAGGACCTTTCGCTGGTTTCGGGTCGTCAAAACACAGTGGGTCGAAAGCACGGATTAAATAAAATAAAAAAAATAATTGTATTTCCATGAATAAAATATTGCGCTTGACTTCAAGGTACATTTTAAATATAATACTATAATAATAAATACATGGATATCGATAATCTTTAAAGCTGCGAAAGTACTATTTCCTGTATGCTTAGGACTTCTTAACAAATACCAATGCAAATAATTTGTAAGTAATATAATATTTATTGATTAACATAAATGAATAAATAATACGACTGTAATAAAAATAATAAAAAGAACATTTTAATCATTGCTTTTTTTATTAACAACTCTTTTCTCATGTCCCAATACGTACGAATTATTTTCCGAATCATTACGACGTCAAAAAACAGTGTAAGGATCCGTCGACGCCAAAAGTTTGGAAACAGATCCTCCATATTTTTTTCTCGAGAAGATTTTTAGGCAAAGTCTAGGTGATAGTTTCTTATCAACTTGTCCGTTGATTTTTGTGCATCTTTCGATAGTTTACCTATCGATAATATTGCAAATGCTATAATGTCTGGTCAACGAGGTAAGCCATTTGTGGATTCCTGTTGGAATGTTGTACCAAGAATATCCTTTGAAGAATAATCTTGCTGTTTGAAGTTTGTATTCCCAAAACTTCTCTATTGCAGTTTAATGTCCGCTTCCAATAATTTGAACAATGACGGGAAACCGGAGGATCAGTTTTCGCTTTACTCTTGTTATAATAGCTGACTCTTCACTGTTCTCGAAGAAACGTCGAGCCGTGTTGTCATCTTTAGTGCTTCCTAACCCTTTCTTTGGCATGTTAACGAAAAGTCCTAACCTCTCTCCTTAAAGGCCTATTGGATGGTAGCCTTTGTCTGTGCTTTCACCTCTTTGTCTTTCTGCTTACGGGCTTGCCACTTCTGTGTGTCACGTTGATACGACAAACACAAGCAGCACTCGAAGAATCGAATACATGCGTGTAGAGTTAACAGTCGTAGCTTGAAATACTCTGTATTTACTGGAACACAGTATCAATGTTGTTGAACTGAGATGTTGTTTGGCAGAGGTAACAACGTTGGATCGATTTCGTTCCAGCCACAGCATTCACCTAGCCGTCTATCATCATCAAAGATAAGTTGTACTGTACTGAAGGTGGGATGGCAAAGAGAACTCTTTTATATGGTGCAAGTTGTTTAGTTCATTATTTTCTTTTTTCTTTAAAGACTTGTTCGGTTTCTGTTTTCGCATTAACACCTGCTAATTGAAGTGGAACAAGAGAGGTGAGGAATAAGTTATACTGGCTCTGATCTGATGTTCCATCGAAGCCCCATTTGCAAATGAAACTCATATTTACAAATCTAATTTATCGATTTGTTCAAGGGCGTCTAATTGAAGCAATATAATTCGATCTACTGTGTGATCCAGTAAGTCTTGGAATTTATCCTGGGCTTTTGATTTAGTAGAGGTTCGATAATTGTCATTGAATACCATGCTTTTTTTTATATTTTACACACCATATTTGTCTCTTGACAATCCAATGTCAAATAGAATAGCGGCACCTTCATTGGCATTAAGCAAGTTCGGAAAACACTGGATATTCTGCGGAATTGTGTAGAAGTCGTAACCTATACTTCAATTGTCATTGCATTTTAGGATAATTTGCTTAATTTTTCGCATAAAAGTTTTAAAAAAATTAAATAGCTATTTTTAATTAAGTGCCTACCTCCTGAAGGAGCCTGGCCGCTCATATTACCGAGATTTAATAGAAACAGTACTATAGCCAAACTTCTAGTTTAAATTTCTTAACTAAAAATTTTATTTATTTTGGCCACGTTTTCTTAATTGTGACCCACTAAGCCTTTCGGGTTAGTTCGGGACAGACGTTGTCGGAGAACGCCCACACGACATGAAAAACGAACAGCTAACCATCAGTAGCTTGAAACGAATGGGAGGGTGTATTGCTTTTGTCTAAACTTATAACGTAATCGACGGAATTTGGAATATTTAATGACTATTTGATACTTTTATTGTTTTAAATGCATTAAATAGTCGAAATACAAAAAAAAATATTTTTTGCTGGCCGTTGGGCGTAAAGAAAACTGGTATTTGTGTTACAAAATAAACATTGATTCTAATAAAAATAACGGTAGTTTCTAAGTAAATAAGTTAATAAGCCACATTAAAAAAATCATTCTCAAAAATAAACTTTGATTCGGTTAAAAAATAAAAGTAACATATTCAGTAGTTATAAATAAATAAACAAATAATTAAATTCTATTTAAGTAAATAAAAACATCTAATATTCTACAAGAGGTGTTCAAACAAGGCCTCCACTTTGAACGAGACAATAACCCAATCTATTGTAAAATCCGGTTCGTGTATTTGCCAAAACTTCAGGTGTTATATTTATAATAACTTCATTAATTTTTTGTCTCAATTCATCCAAATTCATAGCACGATCATATATGTGCCGATAAATTTTTTAGGAATCATGACCCCAAAGAGAAAAATCGTTTGTGGCCAAATCGGGAGACCTGGGTGACATTTGAATGGTTCCCCTTATGCTTATGACGTGCTCAGGAAATATAGTTTGCAAAAACTGTTGCACTTCTCTCGCATTATGAGCAGGGCAACCATCCTGCTGAAACCAAATTTCCTCAAAATTAATATTCAATGCTCGAACAGCTGGAATGACGTGATTTCGCAAAAGGTCCAAGTATTTATTGACAGTTAGGTTCCCATTAATATAAAAGGGTCCAATGATAAAATTCCCGAACATACCAGCCCATATATTAACTTTTTGCGGGTATTGTGTTCTCTGAAGAATATTGAGATGTTGATTCTCTCTAGAGTATCCTACGGCAATAGAAGGATTGTGACGGCCGTGCAAGGAGAATGAAGATTCATCCGTAAACAAAATGTTGCTGATGAATATGTCGTCCCTATTAGCCCTTTCCATCATGTCCTCACAAAACACCATACGTTTATTCTGATCTTCCGGAAAAATTTCTTGAGTTGTTCGCAATTTGTAACAGCGTTATTTGTTACGCTTTAAAATATTTCGAACCGTTCGAGCGTTCATATCAAGTTCTTCTGCAATTGCGGTACTATTGCAAGGAAAATTAATTTCCGCTAAACTACATACGTCAGTCTCCCGATTTGCTCGTTCTTCAGTAATATGAGGAGCCGGTTGCTCCTCATTGTTATCAGTGCATTTTTTACAAATTTTTAGACAACCGGTTGTCTCAAATTTTTTAATAATTTCTAAAATTCTAGATTTTGAAGGAATAGGATGATTTTCGTACGTAAATGCAAATCTGCCGATTATATCATGTATACTTTTACCAGAATAATATCACTTAATAATCTGTACTTTTTGTTCCGTGGAATAAACTACCATTTTAAATAAAAAAATTTAACTCGAAACACGGAAATACCAACACTCGATACTTACGCTTCGACGGCCGAATGAAAACAAATAACTTGGAATCCTCTTATTGTGCTAGGGCGTGGCGTATGCTGCCGCCCGCTCTCACCGCGCCAGCATTGTATTACCCCTCATCCGAGGGTCAAACTGGTAATTTACACGTATGTCGATGCTTACGATGCATTATCTTCTGTCTCATTCTGATTTGATGAATAATATAGTATTTTCTTTATCATACTTAAGAAACGTCGAGTTTCTGTTCTTGATTTTCCAGACCTGTATACCTTTAAAATACTGAAATTGAAATAATAATGTCGGCATTTCAACAAAAAATTATATGTTATAGAACATCTCTGAAAGGTTATTATATAAATGAAAAGAATTTTTGTGGAAATTGTATTAAACATTAATTAAATATTTTAGCTTACTCAACTAGTCACGGAAAATAAATCTTTCATCACACTATTTCGAAAAAGGAGCTGCACTTTTCTGATGGTAAATCGCTCTTTGACAAACTCTCTAAAGCTTAGGATTCTAGTAGTCCTTGACGTATAAATCATAAGTCTCAATGGGTGCTAAGTCAAAAAAATTCATCTTTTTAAGAGATAGCGCTTTGACTTTGACGGTCATCGTGAAGAATAAGTTGTTTCCCTGTCGATAATCAAAAGAAGGTTCAAAGACGACCTTCTCTTTGGCCTTGGTGGTCACATTGAATAACCTTTAAGGTGACCTTTGTAGAAAGTGCAAGAGGACCATGGATGGGCACGATAAATGTCAAATGGTGTGGGATGTACGCAGTAAATGTAAGAGGATCAGAAATGGTTGAGATAGTGCACAGTAGGTGTCCAGACGTGAATAATAGGTGTAAAAAATTCGGCGATGTGCGCAATAGTTGTCAGAGGATAAGAGACGTGCCCAGAAAATGCCCAAGCTCCCTAATCAACATATTCGAAGGCTGTAAGTGCAATTTAACCAAGACAGTACACAAATGAGCCCTTATAATAGCCACCAAATTCAGGTCTCTCACTCACATACGCGGGACGCATCAATGCTAACTAATCAAAATAGCAGGCAGACGAGCTGAGCAAGTCACTTAATAGTCACAAACTCAGGCTTCCTGGCCGACATACCCGGGAAGCAGTGAATCTTCTTCCCTGAATAGCTGTGTTAGGAAGCTTTTGATTATGGCTATTGGCACAACTCGCTTCGTTCGCATATCTTGTATCTTAGTTAGATGGCACTTGTTAATAACTAATGAGATGGTACACCCCGCTCGCCTTCGGTAGGTAGCTATTAGGGTGGTTCGCCCCACTCGCCTGCTTTAATGATTAGGTAGAATCCATGTTGATTTGTAGCTACTGAGATTGCTTCGCTTGCCTGCCTACTATCTAGGTCAGGACATTTACTGGCCCTTACGTCCAACTTCTCAGCATGCCTTTTACAATGAGATACTTAATGGGTAGGTCACGTTTTTCAGATATCTACGGCAGATCTGAATCCCCTACTACAACTACTAATCATGTCATATGTATTGTGCATTATTTTTAGCATCTGATACTTAATGTGCACGCCCTTTACCTTCTGACACTTAATGCGCACGATTTCTACCTTTTGACACTTAATACGCAGGACTCCTACTTTTTGACACCTTCTGCTTAAGTATTGAACCATCTTACACCTACTGCACATATCAGTGACATTCTAATATCTACTGCTCACAACCTTTGTACACATACTACATATGTATTTAACCTTTTAACATCTACTACGCATATTCTGGCCCATCTGACACCTAATACGCACGACTTCAATCTCTTTTCACCTTCTGCGCCTAGTTTTTCCCCCTTACATCTACTGAGCATATCGTCGACCTTCTAGTACCTACATCTTTACATTTAATGCATATTAGGGTGTCCCGTATTTTTTTTTTATTTCCTTAACGCAAGACCTCTCAAAATTTGCGTAATTGATTGAAAATTACCAAAATAATTTTAAAAATAAAATAGCATTACACCTCTAGGGTTCCACTTATCTTCATAGTTTTGAAAAATATCAATAAATTTCGCTATCCTTAATTTCGGCCCCTAAACTAAATATAAAAAAAATATTAACTTTTTGATCTATTTAGGTGTAACACATGCACGACGTTCCGATACGCATGCAATAACACGTTACCAGCGACTTGGGATTTGTTAGGTTTCAACCTGCAAATTCATTCAAGTTTCAACTTGTTTTGAGGCTTTTCTTGACTTGACTCACGAGTATTTTCTTCATAGGCAAAGTTGTTTTATGCTATAAAAGTACAGAATACAGTTGCGATTGTTACAATACTAGAAGCAGATTTTGTGATTCTTAAATAATGAGTTCGAGGCTTAGTGAGACTACTTATGCTATATTGGGACCATACAAAAAGCTTGACAATCGGCAACTATCAACGATAAGGGATGTCATTAAATTTATTTTGTTTGTCAAGAACGATCTGAAGTTGAAGTATAATGGAAATGAACCATCAATTTCAGATGTTTATACGATTATTTCTGAAGAGATCAACAATATTTGGACCAAAGCTTCGATTGCAATCGTAACTAAGGAACAAGTTATTCAATTACTGAAATTCCATTTCGAAAAGTACCTCAATTTGAAGAAATATCCTAAAAGCAAAAGAAATGATAGTTTTGAAAACAAATTGAAAAGTTTTTAAAATCATCTAAGAAACTTTTCGACGTTGTTCCTTGTAAATGCACTTCATTTGAATCTTGATCGTGTTTAAAACCTAAGAAAGTTCCTATCAATGAGAGAAGTTTCCTGTCGAATCAAAGAAATGACAGAAAAATGGTTATAAGCGGTGTTGATAAGAAAGAAACGGCCAGATTAATGAAACGACAGCAGAGACAAATGGAAGAGTCAATAAGGGCAACAAAGAAGTCGTGTTCTACTCAAAAAACCGATTCTGTCTCAGCAAATTATAATTTTTCGATACTTGAATCTTCCCCAGAAACGTATCCGACAAGAGAGGCATCCCCGACAAATGCGCTTTCGTCAGAGACACCAACGACTTCTACAGCGAATCGGAATACGAGTACATTGCCGTTACCTAAGGTCTGCGATAGATACGGTTTATCGACGCGATCTGCTGCTGCTGTTGCTTCTGCGGCTTGGTTTCTACCGAAGATTTAACTCTACTTATCGATGAAAACAAGATTCATTGGGTTGTATCTAAAGCCCGGACAGAAGCTTCAAAAGACATTGGAAATATTGTTATAAAAAGCATTTACTTTGACGGGCGAAAAGACAAGACTCTACTAAATGAGAAAATAGGGGATCGTTACCATGGTCAAAAATTTTTGAAAGAACACATATCAATTTTAGCAGAACCCAAATCAATTTATTTGGGACATTCAACGCCAAGTCGTGGCACTGCAAAGGGAATTCTTACTTCGATCACCACTTTATTAGAGGGTCAAGGTTAGAATTCAGAAGGCGTGATTTGTGATGGAGGTGATAGAAGTGCAACTAACACTGGTTGGAAGGTTGGCGTGATTCAATATTTAGAGCAGTATTTGGATAGACCATTAAAATGATGTATTTGTATGCTTCATGCCAATGAGTTATCTCTTCGTCATTTATTCTTGACCGATTCAGGTCCTAGAGAATATTCCGGACCTCTTGGAAAACAATTAGCTGGTTGCGAAAATCAAACCACGGTGTTTTTTTGAGCAGTAGCTGGTAATTTGCCTGACTTGCCGAAAAATGTGGTCGATAAACTAAATACGAATCAAAAATATCTTTATGAGATATGTCAAGCTGTATCAACTGGTTTCTGTACTTTTGACCTGGCAAACCGGCAACCTGGAAAAATAATGCATTCGAAATGACTGACTTCTGCTAATCGTATACTCCGACTTTACGTAAGTACTCATAAACCATCAAAAAATTTGAAATTGCTTGTCAACTATGTAGCTAAAATATACGCTCCTATTTGGTTCCTAATCAAGCAAAAGAAGTCTTTAAAAGACGGACCGAAACTTTTCTCAACAATTATGTACTCACGACTTTTACCCGAAAATTTTTTATATGTTGTGAAACCTACTTGTCAGTATGTTGTTTGATGAAAGAGACCACATTCGAGAGCTGGCATTGACAAGAATAGTAAAAACTAGAGCAGCTGAAAGGACCACCAAACGTAGGCCATTTAAGCCACCAAAATTAACTTCTCTGCCAGAGGTTACACCGAAATGATTCTGTGGCACGAGTGTCAGGTTACAGCACCGCCGGTTCTTCGACATATTTCTAATGGAGACCTTCAAATCATGGCAAAAGAGAAGAGCTTGGAAATTGTTGACTTTTCTTGTCATACACAGTCTGTGGAAAGATGTGTTAAACTCGTAACAGAGGCCTCACAAACTGTAATTGACGCTATTTCCAGAAATGGCTTTATTCGAACCAAGTTGCAATCTCTAGCAGAAATGTCAAATATAAGTTTAAATTCAAAGTTTTTATTATTAGTTATAAGCTTTATTTTGTTCAATTTGTTTTCTTGTGCTTTGTTTCATTAATTTCAATAGTAAAATACCCTTTTAATTTGATATCTATAATATTTTAGACATATGGTCTGTAAAAACGTAAAATTTACGAAATTTCAAAGTGCGGTAGAGCCCCCTAGATGATACACAATTCTAGATTTTTTACGTTTTCCGAAATCTGCGTAAAATTACGCAAATTTTCATATCTCTTACGATAGTTTGGCTTGAATAAAAAATTTTTCAAGCATGGACGGGACACCCTCTATATATGTCTTTAACCCAACGACATCTGCCGCGCACGTTCTGGTTCCTCTGATACTTACTGCGTATTTTGTTTCTATTTGTTGACCGTGTAGTTATTAATTAGTTTTTACTTTTTTGGGTTTCGGTCATATTATTACTTTATAAAAAATTAACACATGTTTTTTTTCTGACGCTTCGATTTATTTTATTGATTAAACCATCTTCAGAGAATTACTGTAAATATGAAAAGGAATATGTAAATTTATGCTATATAAACTGAAAATTTTACTTTCTTACCTAATGTTAACAGGTGGTTCACTTGAATAACTTACATTTAACTATTTTATTACTTTAATACAATATAATTAAACACTTCTTATTTAATATAAATATAAATATAGAAAACTATTATTTTTTGAATGCATTTTTTTTTCACATCTGGTTTGTTTTGCTTTTGACAGAGTACTACCAAAGGGTTTGAAAGTTTCTGGACCATCTGCAATTTTATTGCCCTATTAGATTCGTATATACAAACTTACTGCCTATGCATCCGACTCATATGAAAATTTAGCCAGATTCTCATCTGAATGGGCTATTTCCTATCCGGATGTATACGGAGAAAATCTAAAATATCTGGAATAAAATGATTATTATTTGCCTATGTTCATAATATCGAATACTTCCCACTATTTAGCATATTTTCTTTTCTCTTTAACCTCAAAAATATGATAAATATAAAGTCTTAACTTACATTAATCATTTACTGAGAAGTTGCCAAGGTAACCATATTATTTATATAAGTTCATGAGTTTGCTGTAATGAAGTCTGCTTCAGTTAAAAGTATTTTTTACTATCGGTGTATTTTTGTAATGTTTCTCCAGTCCATAGCGAACGATAGCTTCCGAAAATTGATAATAAGGTTGGTAGGCCACGTCATCCACCTTTGAAATTAAATGACAAATTCAGATTGTGTTTGTGTTTGAATTGCAATAAGGGCATTTCTCATAAAATAGTACTGTTGGACGCAGATTCAATTTGTCTTCGATCGAACGTGTTGACACATACAGCTAATGGTACTTGTGTCATCTATAATGCAAAAAGAATATGCATACATTATTGGTCGAATAGAGAGTTAATGTGCTTATAGAAAGAAAGAATTATATACCTACTAATGCAAGATCATGCGGACATCATATTGATGAGAACGATCTGTTTTTCAAGACCTTGTTAACTGATCTACGTTCGATTAACAAGCGACGCATTGTTGATGGGCCATCTTAGGCAAGTTTGTGCTAATAAAGTTAAATATTTAGATGTAAACAATTTGAGCATTGTACCTACAACTAAGAGGGAGAGCGGCTCTGCATATCATATTTTTTCATTTTCACAGATATGATCATAAATAACTTAGATATAATTTTTTAGTTCAAAGGAGCAATCAATTAAAACAATATACCAATTTCCTTAGTTGCTTCTCTGTTAAAGACTTATCTCATTTTGCTCTTTTCCACAAATGATAACAGATAAAAATATTGTTTAAAATATCTAGAATAAATTACTATAAATAAATATAAAACTGAATGCTATGTTATTTATTCTAATGCTGTGATAATTTAATACAATTAAACATAAAAATACAACAATAATTAAATTACACAATTAATATTTTCAGTATCTTTATCAATATATCTATGCTTGGTAATATTTTCGACAATTACTAGTTATCAAAATGTAAGTAAAACTAGAGAGTCCTAGTTAGGAAGAGACCAATGCGTTTCTTTGGGTAGCTTTTACTTTAATACTGCAATTTTAAAAGATTTAAACAACTTTTCAATTATAAAGCTTGAAGCTACATAATATTGAAGGTGGAAAGAATGTTCCAAAAATTTTTCATTAATAACTTAAAATCCTAATAAATTTGAAATTAAATTGGTTCTGTATAGCTGATAAGACCGATAAAGGAATTTTTCCATTGCATATAAAAAAAAATTGAGATTGTACGAAATTATGAATTGTCATATTTTGTGATTCTCACATCTTTTTACTGCTAACATTATTAATAGAAACGAATTAGTTCCTTCCTGGATAGGTTATTACACGAAGTTCTATTTATACGACCACTGATTTTTATCGATATGTATACTATATGCTTAGGTGCTATGCAGAATTAAATCTATGATTAATATGTAAAAAGGTGTTCCTATTATACGTAAGGTGATTCATGTATCTGTAGAGGTTGACTATGTTTTAGTGCTGAATTTATTATTGCCATTTTTATATACCGCAGCCTGCACGTACTGTTTTAATTATTTGTAATTCTGCATGAGAGTAATGTACGAATATGCTGCTTTCATTGTCTGAAAAATATGTATATTTATATACTAAATTATTAAATTTTAACTAGAATAAATTAATATCTAAATATTCTTTTGAAATTCGTGAAATGATCTAAAATGGTAGGGCCGATGTTAGATAAATATTCTCTACTCTGAAAATGCTGCCACATTTCTATTCCTACAACGATGTATTTGGAGTTAGTTCAGGTTACCCAGAGAATACCTCTAATATATTTAAATAATTAGGATTATTTTCAGCCAGTTTTTACAATTTTCAACACATGTATAAACAATGAAATTAACTTTGTACAAAAAAAAAAAACATAAATAAGGCAATAGCACGTAAGCGAGCCATTGGGTACATGAGGGATGAAACCTAAAGTGATTTATATTGACAAAGGTCAAAGAATGGCTTTTGTAAGAATGATGAATATGATAAGAACTATCTCTAATAGAGCACTGGAGGTTTTAATGAATCTCTGTCCTAGCCACATATTCATAGAAAATGAAGTCCTGAAAGTAGTTTACGTCTCAGTGGCAGGAGCAGGAACTGGCGGCTATCCATGTAGCTGGGGAGCATTATGGAAAGATACTCTTAACAAGCAAAGAAAATTGGAACGAAAACCAAATTCTTCCCAGAAATGAATCCTGATGGTTTAGAGACAGGTCTCTATAGAATAAAAAAGGTACAGCTGGAGTATTCGATAGAAGCGCTGTAGTCAAAGAGTTTTACTCTCTGGGGAAGCACGCAATGGTCTCTGAAAAACGGAGATTTATGCTATTCTGTCATGTGGCTATTTCTGAGAGATAAACATAAACAGAAATATAACTATTAATCTGTGCTCAGACAGTAGTGCTGCAACATTGGCCCTGAAATCCAAGATAGTAGGTAGCTTCACAACTGAGGTGCCGAGTGCTGGGAAGTATTTGATAACCTAACAAAAAACGGCTACACGATCAGATTTGTGGGTTCCGGATCACTCGGGTATACATGGAAACGAGGAAGAGTACCATTTGGAGTCTGCGGCTGAGTCATGCTGTTGGTAGGAGAGAACTGAAACTGTTGCTGGAAAGCAAACTTGTTGAGTGCCCGAGGAAGGCTGCTGGGGTAAAATGTACCAAGGAACATAAAATTGGGTTTAATGCGAGGCTTACTAGCTTTTTTTCCTTAAGAGAAAAGAATTGCGTATTGTGGTGGGGTGGCTGACGGGCATTATCATCTGCGAGCCCCACTCTTTTTAGGATTGGGGTGATAAATGACCCGGTAGGCAGATGGTGAACCAGTCAGACAAGGTCAACTAACGTGGCTACCTGGATTCATAAAAGCGGTCGGGCTTGAATGACTTGCAGTCATGGTGGAATATATTGGGCTCAAGCATCGAAGATCGAGTATTACCCTTCTTATTTATTTATTCATTCATTCGTAGGAGTAGCATTTATTTACATTTTTCTGTTAGATTAAGGAACATGATGGAATATCGATATCTTAAACTACTAATTTATTATATATTCAGAAAATATATATCTAGATATTTATCTAGTGTGAAAGGACTACTTATAAAGTAATAGCTTACCGCTAAAGCTGTTTCAGTTGTCATTGCTCCAAATGGACCTATTGATATGGTCAGAAACCTTTGTGCTCTCAGTAGCATAATTAGAAAAGTACTTTTAGATCGAGCATCGTAGTTATACCAGTTAGTTTGATAAAGGGCATTGGCAATGGCCAGACTCTACAATATGTCAAAAGAATACGCTATAAGGCCATCAATAATTATATTCGAGATAATGTGAGGCACATGGACAGAAACTATAAAGCACGAGAAATTATCTGAGAATTTCAAGTGGAAAGACAAATAAAATAAAACTTATTTCTAAACACATATAAAACAAAATAAATTTGTTAGAGCTGCATTTTCAAAACAAAATTTTAGTTTATTAATAATATTCTATGCTATAATATCAAAATACTATCGACGAATCGATTATACTGTCTTTTTCCAAGGATTAAGGAGAGCCTAGATGGTTATTACTTTTAGATCATCATTAAGATGACAAAGATTAATTTTTATATACACATATAATTTAGTCCTGATAACAATTTTATATTTTTTTCTGAAAATTAGGTGAAGTTATTGGAGCCCATTATAAAAAAAAAACTTTCATTCCAATCACTACCCACACAGCACTAGACGTCTTATAGACGTCGTTTTTATATCCAGATTATGTCTGAACGTCTTAAGACATAAATAAGGCGTCTTATAGACGTTGTTTTAAAGACGTCCATAAGACGTCTATATACAACGTCTTTAAGATATCTTTTAAAAGTCTCCTACTACATTTTATATGAAAATAAATACAGTTGTGTATAATTTAACTAAAAAGCATTTCCTTCCCTATGAATTTTGTCGCAGTTGGGTAATAAGTTTGCAACGCCGCACAGAGCTCAGCTGAATACAAGTTGAGGTTAAAATTTTTGATTGAACGACAAATTTTTAGTGGCCTCACTACGACCTTGATTAATGGAACTTTTGCGTGATCTTTTTACCAATACTTTGGTGCTTTTTGTCACAGACTGTTTGATGTACCAATAACAATAACAATATGATGCCAGCGAAACTATAACTTTAAAAAATCCGCCTTTTGTTTCTGTCACTGTCATTTTTCAGTTTTGTATTTGTGTTTCGTCATGTCATTATTCATTTTTAATGTTGTTGGGGTATATTTATATACTAAATTATTAAATTTTAACTAGAATAAATTAATATCTAAATATTCTTTTGAAATTCGTGAAATGATCTAAAATGGTAGGGCCGATGTTAGATAAATATTCTCTACTCTGAAAATGCTGCCACATTTCTATTCCTACAACGATGTATTTGGAGTTAGTTCAGGTTACCCAAAGAATACCTCTAATATATTTAAATAATTAGGATTATTTTCAGCCAGTTTTTACAATTTTCAACACATGTATAAACAATGAAATTAACTTTGTACAAAAAAAAAACATAAATAAGGCCGACTGTGAAAATTTAGCTTTTGAAAGAATTTTATTAAAATAGTTGATTTATCTATGTGCCTCTAAAAATCTTTTTTATTCGTGTTTATGTAATACTTAAGGCAAGATCGAGAATCATATGTACTTAGGAAAAACAGTAACGTTATTTATAGGTTGTGTTACAGGAAATTCCCGAATGCTTTGCCGTTTATATTTTTGTAGTAACTCTATCTTAGAAGTATGAAATGAAATCTTCAAAAATATTATCTATGCGAAAAAGGCTTGCACAGCTCATCCAGACCCGGTCCTAAATATTACAAGAAATATTACTAATGAAGTGGAAGGAGAAATGTTTGTTTATGGAGTGCTCCACTAATGAAACCTGTAAGATTTATTTTTTTCCTGATGATTGATTTATATTTAAAGAACATAGAAAATAGAGTTGTGTTAATTACAAGAAGTAATTTTGTTTAAGGTTTTAGAAATTTCAAAACTGGGAGTACGGAGCATTTATGACTTTGTAAAGCGAGCTTGTAAAATTACCATGTACAGTTGAAAAGGAAAAGAAAGTTCTACGATTCCAACTTGGTGAGACTTATTATGAGTAAGTTCTGTCTTTCATTATATATATATTAACCTTGAAATTGCATAAGTCACGATTCTATAGTAGAGGACAATTATAAAAATTTGCAAAAATATCAAAAAATTTACTACCACAAATGATAAACTTTATCCTATAATATTAAAATCAGTTTGTTATTAGGATCAACAGAGACAACAGGACTGGAAAAAGTCAGAAGAATGAGGAAATTTCAATCCAAACATGGCTGAAAAGGGCATCAGACCAGATTTGTTATTCGACTAAATAAAAATTCTTGTATTTAAAGATTTGTGTACTTTTTATTTCAATAAACTTTTATTTTGTTGATAGTCTACCTTTTAGAGTTATTTTATCGAAGGGATAAACTAAGGCTTAAATTTGATAGGTTTACTTATAGTTCGAACAGTAGTAGTTCTGAAAATATTTGCTCTTCTACCTCACTTCTTAAATTTCAAATTAGAAAAAGTTTACATTAGGCTTAAGTTATGTATTTTTTTGTATAAAGAGATTATGTTGAACATATTTTTTAAAGCAAATTATTCATGCGGAACTTGTAGTTATTTAAAATGGTAGTGTATATTTTGCTCTTGATTTTTTCTTAATTAAAGTTATTTCTTGGATTTTTGAATAATTACGGTTTGACTTTGTAAACAAGACAAACAAAAAAATTAAAGGGACCCTTTTTAATGTACATAATTTTATTGGTGGAATATGTTATTTTAATGTTGGGAAGGGACGTCCATAAGACGTTGTAAGCAAACGTCTTAAAGACGTTACCTTTTGTAACATAAGACGTCTATACAACGTCTTATGGACGTCGTTCTTCTTTTATGGACATCCATAAAACGTCCTGAATGTTGAGATCAAACGTCTTATGGATGTCTTTAAGACGTATTTGTGCTGTTTGGGTACCTTTAAATTTTGGACATTTCTAGTAAAACACATACACCACAATATTGAATAATTTTTTTTAAAAAGTTATTATGGCAAATTTAAATTTTTCCGCAGTTGTTTATGTAAATTTTTAAAAAAAAATGATTAAACATTGCGTTGTGTTTGTGAGTATTACTAGAAGTGGGGAAAATTATAAGATAGTGATCAGAAAAACAAGTAATATGAGTGAAAGTGAAATTTTTTTTTTACAAAAATTATGAGAGATCATCAAAAAAACTTCATGTTCCTGTTCTACAACCGAAAAATAGGAGGTATATAAAAAATCATCGGAAAATTCGGTGTTTCCACTATTCCAAATAATTACCAAAAGTATTTATAAAATTTATATATAATAATATTTTGCGCAGTTATCTTAAAACAACAGCTCTAATAAGGTTTCAAAATCGAACGGTTAAAACCAAATGTAAAATATATATCATATTTTTCTCCGGAAGTTAGACAAACATCACCTGTAATATTATGGAAGAGTCATATACGAATGATAAATCTGTTCATAAAATATAACATTTTTTTCCAACTGTGGCACTCGATCTAAAAATAATCACCCCAAAATTTTAAATATTCCTTTGTTACGAAAAGGTAATCTGATCTACAAAAGAAATAATAACAATAAAACTCCATCTTAAAAAAATTAAATGAACTATGGCAATTTTATACAATAAAACGCAGTAAACCTAACCCTTACTACAAACTTCCCCTTCAAATAGTTAAGTCACGCAATTCCTTTCGTAACAGAATTTACTCTCAAAAATTAAACATATCTAATCGGCAGTTTTTCACTAGTTTGGATTACAACTTGAATATTTAAATTACCCCGTAAAAATAACATACATTTCGAACTGTCAGTAAAGAAAATAACACTCTGTTAATGAACAAACTTCCAGAAGTCCTATTTAAAGAATTACGAGTTTTCTTTTGAATAGAATAATTATTGATTGTACAAAGATCTCCTTGCTTTCCAGAAAAACGTTGTACTTGAAGGTGAGTAAATTTAATTATTGTAACTTTAGAAATATACACATATTCCTTAAACTCAGACATCTATTCATTCAATGATCTTCGACTCGATTGTGAAACTAACAAGTATACTGCTCTATATGAAACGTGTTTCGATTTCGTCAGATGTATTGTAGCTTGTCAATACAATCAATTTTTAACTAAAAGAAATTTAAACATAATACACCAATTATTTTTATTAAGTTCCAGAAATGGTCCAGTAACCATAAGAATTAATTTTGAAATAAAATATAAAATATTAGCTAAAACAGCAAGATGTTGGGTTAATGTCACACTTAGTTGTTGTGCTTGAAAGCTTAGGCTTAAATGTTAAGGTAAAAAAAATACTCGAAAAAGCAAACGACATTTTGCGAGACAGCTTGAACATACTATGTATCCTGCTTAATTATAAAAAGGGGATAATGATAAAACATTATTTTTATCAAGTATCTCTTTTACACAATTTTACATTGAATTTTCAATACATTCTTCATTTCTTATTTCGTTGTCATTTTGTATTTTAATTAATACTAAATTTGCTACAATAACACAGAGTTACACTGTAGCGAAATAGTATAAGAAAATTGACTGCCATGTGCAGAAAAGCCGAAGAAAAAATAATCTGCTATTGGAAGTTCGAAATAATTAGAAATTTCTGCAGTAGGTGATTTCCAAAATACCTCTCTCTATCGTCTATATTATAAGTGTTTAATGCTGAAATAATCCATTTTTCATTTAAAAAAATTACAAGTACTCGTAGAACTATATATAAGAAATAAAAAAAAATTATTTACTTTTATTTAAAAATTTTAAATATTTTTGATCGTTTCGCTAAACCAAGCACTATAATATTTTAGATTGCAATTATGTTCAGCTAACAAACTATACAATTGTTATGTGTATATTTTTGCATTAGTAATTATTGTTAAACCTATAAATGTGAGTACTAGTAGTTATTAACTACCATATAAAATAACATTTTTATTTTTCAAACGAACATTTATCCTGGCATATTACTAACATTATTAACATACTAAACAATAAGACTTATTACTCGCACTTCCATTTCCTTTATTGAAAAAATTAGGGTACACTAGAAAAAAATTATTTATTGGGTATTTCCGTAATTCACAAATTGTTCAAATTATTTCCAATGTTCAAATGAACAATATTTTGCCTTCTTGGCAAAATTGCTTGTAATTACATTGATTAAGCTTATTAAAAAAACATGTCAAAATGTAAAAATGAAAAGTTTTTCATTATGTTGTGATTTTTTTATTTCAATTTGGTTGGCGTTACTTATTTAGTAACTATGCCATATTAAAACTGTAATAAGATTTTAATAAAATAAAATTTTAAAATACTACTATCTGCTTAGGTAGCCACTACGTTCCTTTTTTTATAACAAATACCATTGATAACATAACTGTCAAGTTTCGAATAGTTAAAAACTATATATACCTACATTAAAGAAAATCATATAGTTCTACAGTAAAATCTGCTATAGTTCATTTTTTTAAACTTAATTCCCTCTTTTTTACCCCATTGCACTATAAGTTTCACTTACCGATATTACCATCCTCCTTCCTAAGGTCTTCAATTTCTCGAAGAAATTTTGCCGTTTATTTCGCTTCCCTTCAATTTCTGCCCACATTTACTCTTCTTCTTTCTCAATTCTTTATCGTTCCTCACATTTTATAGGCCTACTCCTCGCAATCCCCCAGATAATAGAGGTAGACAATATAAAGACATTATTATCGAAATCGTCATTTTCCTCCACTTAGCCATCATCGGACAAAAACACTTCATAAATATCAAAACTAGTCTTTCCTCCTTTCGACCATCAAAATAGATACATCATGATTAAGGTTTTACTTATCTATTCTAGGAAGATATGATTACTGATAAGCTGTTTGATCAAGATCCCACATATCGTTGATCTCTTCATCACATTCCTTCATCACATTATTCAACGAAATTAAATAGTTTTGCTTCAGAAGAAAAGAGAAATATTAATCTCAACTTAAAAATTTTCTATTTTTTGCTTACGGAAAACCCACATCAAAAAGATCAGTAATTAATTAAGAGATTATAATATTCACTTTTACAACAGACTAGAAACTTTGGCATTTTCATATTTTCTTACCTACCTTTTATTAGTAGATTACGTTAAAACAAAGACATGTATAGCTGTAGCTTAGGCTATAATCATATTTCATAGCACCTGCTCTTGAAATATGTTTAAGACTCTAAAAAATTAGTGTTTATTTCCAAGTTTCCCTACATGGAGCGCTTGGTTTAGAAGTTGTCACCTAGGATGACTTTTTAATTCTCGTGACGATCAGGCTATGATAATCGGCGGGCTGGAAGGTTCTTGTTTTTTCCACTTTGTTAGTATATAGATGAAATGTTTAGTTATTCATGTGCACCATATCTACGATGACTCCTGTCTCTTTCGTGCTAGGGTCCTCTGACTATGGTAAAAGATCCTATTTTTAATCAATCTTTTATTAATTTGGACTCAGGTGCCGTAACGATAAGTTGAGGAGGGTTTTTCGGGTGGTAGGCAAGTTACGTGCATCATCTCTCTTGTTCAGTGTCTCTTTTTTTAATTTCAATGGACACGCAAATCAATCTTGTCTTATAATGTTCTATGTTGGTATATTTCTGACAGTCACCAAAATTAATATGTCAGTTTATTCTTGATGCTGAGTTTATATTCTTCTTCTCTTGTCGATATTCTTCCTTCGAGCAGCTTTTTAGTATGGATCGGAGATCCTCTGGGGTGACACATCAGTAGATGAATGCTATAAGTGGCATCTGATTGTAAATATCAACAGCTCTGGCAACTTCTAAATCCCCTTCTGGAGCCAGTGAGTCCTACAAGTTTACTCTTCCATCATTTCAGTTAGGAATTCTATTTTTTCTTCCAAGAAGAATACGATATGGGTTTAACAACTTTTAGTTGGAAGTTGCTGCATTCACCCCTTTGTCAGTGTTTTGACTATCTTTCACAAAAAATAATTCTCCGCTGTAAGGCTTTTCAGAAAATACCAACACCGTAATCTGAAGTTCCCTTCGACTAATCAACTACCAAAGAGAAGAAAACCAAGTATTAAGAAGCTCATAAAAAAGCTCTCAAACAAAATGGTAACAAATAACCAACTTTTAATAAAGCAATAAAATTGAATCAAAAACCCATGCAAAAAATTAAACTACTTACCGATAATAAACAAATCTCCACACATTCGTATATAAAAGGCACAATATATGGAATCGCCAAATTTTCCCGAAAACATAACATATTTACAACTTACAAGGACAAAGTCTATCTGGAAAATCAAGGAGTATATAAGATCGCATGCGGCATCTGCAGTAAAGCATAGGCCAAATGAACAAAAGAACATCATCAAGGCTAGAAAAAACGTCAGCCCTTTTGCAACATCAGATCGAGACAGGGCCCAAAATGGATTTAGACAACCACCAGCAAATTTCTAACGTAGAACACTATAAGGCAAATTTGATTTACGAGCCCATTTGAATTGGGGAAGACGGCACTACTAGAAAAATCTCATCATGCGGGACAATTGTACCGATATGGTGCAAATTGAGGGATCAATCTTTATTATATCTGAACGAATTTCTTCTTAAAATGTGGATAACCATATTGCCGTTCGAATCCTCAAAGCCGATTTGTATTTGATTCGGAATAATTTTTAGGAAAATAAGATTTTTTTTTGCAGTTTCAAATTTCGCATTGAATTATTGTAATAATATGCAGACGTTGCTATTACAAAAACAAACCCGACGTCTAAATGACTTTGAAGAACAAATTCAAGGTCAATTTCTAAATCACCAATCAGGGAATAATTCTACAACTTTTGAATGTAATATTTTTTTCACAGCCTTTAACTCTTCAGCTATTTGGAGGTTCCCATGATTTTTGTGCAATATTTAATTCATAGCTTTCCTAATAAGCAATGATTAGAAGAGAAAATCCTAGTGGTAAGTTTTGTTTCAGTTTTTCAAAATTTTTCATTTTCGGTTACCCATTTCGTGTCCAAGACGTCGAACGATATAGTCCATACAACTGAGCAGTACACAATTCGTTTTAGTTATTTTTTTATGGGTAGTGTACAATAATGTTATTTAAACATTGCTATCAACACTTTAAATCTACTGGAACATTTTTCTTCTTAAATATTTTTTGTTCATTCCAAATAAGTGAACTTTCACTAGAAAAAATTAAGGACCTTCTAAATAAGCAGACTTTAGAATTGAAGGAAGACAGTAAAAACAATATTGGTTATGTAAATCAAGTAGTTGCGGAAATGTCGGTAAGATTAGCCGAAGTGAAAAAGATAAATTTTTTTAGAAAGAACATTTCAAAGAATCGACATTGTAATTGTAAAAACCAAATTAATAATGTATTGTGGAATTTATTTCGTCTTTACTTAAGCTGAAGTTTTTAAAAAATAGATGAAACTGAAGGATTTTAAAAGGCACAATGTGTCTATAGCAAACAATATGTATCTAGAAGACCACTTGAAGCGGAAAAAAACACGAAAATTTGTGAACAAAGCACAAAACGAAAATATTTCAGCGAAAATTATCAGTCATGGTCTTGAAATAAATAATTTTTACACTGCTGAGTGATCTTAAGGACTCTGATTTTAACATTTGTGACAAGAATAAAGAAAGTGTAAATGATAATTGTGCCATCGCGAATGCAAAAGACACAAAAGTTGACAGTCTCACGATTAGTGACCGTTTTAGGCATGAGAAAAGTAGGACCGAAAGTCTTCGTAAAAGCAACTTTAGCCTATGCCGATTTACCAGCCCACATTTTTCCCATTACTTCACCCTGTCCCCACGGATATCAAAATTCAAAAAGAACTAAAACCATGTCATACCGATACAGTACGCATTTTCTGTCACCATCACAGATTCGCACAAAACTAAGATAACGATTAAAAGCACTTACTATCAGCTGCTTTAGTTAGTTTGGAAAACTGAAATTAACTTGACCAAAGATTATTATAATTACGTTATAGATATACTACGCCGTGTTAAATTTTTGACAACCACTACGGAACCAGACGATTTAGGACGCGGCTCCAGCGGGCCGCATGTAGAGTAATATAGTTTCGCCGCGACCGAAGATAGCACATTGTTGTCATTTGAGCCTCGCTATTCCAATAGCTCAAGGATCCTATCTCCTCGGTCCATCCGGAAGAAATATAATTGATTTGCATTCTGAATGTATTAATTGTTTGTTGTGATTTGCCCTGGAATTTATTTCGTTTTATTTTAAATAGTTTGCAGTAATTGGGAGAATTTAAATAGTTCCCAATGGATGTTCCGATGTTAAAATAATTCAATTGCCTCTAATATTATTTTGTAAATAATTAAATAAATTAACTATTTATTGCAGTATAAATACGTATATATTTTTGTTATTGTTTGAATTGTGAGAAAATTGCACATTTTTTAAACCGATATATATATATATATATATATATATATATATATATATATATATATATATATATATATATATATATATGTTATGTCGGATATATATATATATATATATATATATATATATATATATATATATAAACTTTATCTAAAAGTGTATTTTAGCAGCAGATATAATATGATTTTGAGAAAACAACTTTGTGATTTAAGTAATAAATTTAGAACATACTGGGAGGTTAAAAAAAGTATAATTAAATACTATTCTAAATTTCTTTTATGCTAGATTACCCAGAGCGAGAATCAAGTTTTAAATTAGTCTAAATCGCAAAATGGCATTTACAGGGTGGTTAAAAAATAACTATTTTGAACAATTTTACAAAAAAAAAACGCTTGTAAATGGATCAAAAATCATTTAGAGAGTAATTTATCGGATACAGTGCCTTATCATTTTTTCTGGGTAATCAATAATACGAAAAAATTTGTACTTCTATTCTGATTTTTTTTCGCCCCCTAAGGAAAATATAAAAAAGGTATAATATCCGGTGACCTAGGTAGTCAGGGCGAACATCATCCTATCTATCTTCGTGGAAAAGTGATAGGGAGCTCCATTATGCTGTCACCCCAAAGATCCTTAGAACTTTTAATGCCAGTCAGGATATAAATTCAAAAATATCGGTTCTTAAGAAATTTGAATCAACCTAACTTATAATATTTAAGCGGAAACAATATTTTTCCACTATTTGAAATCTTAGAATACCATTCCTAGTGTTCGTTTTGAAATAGGTTTGGTAGGGCATTTAATAACTCTTGATAAATTGTTTAAAATAAATTTATTGTTTAACCAACCTGTATATATCATTTTATGATCTGGATTAACTTATAACATAATTCGTGTTCTTATATAACTATAGTGTAGTTTAAATGAAATATAAAAGATCCTTGTATAGGATTAATTCAAACCACTGATGTTTCGCCAAAATCTCTAGCCCAAAACATGCCTACGCATGTTTTGGACTAAAAATTTTGGCGAAACATATATAAATATATATATATATATATATATATATATATATATATATATATATATATATATATATATATATATATATATATATATATAATTCAATATCGAACCTTTCGATAACCTTTAAAGAAATTAAAATATTCAAAACATGATACTGTGTAGAAAAGTGACCTTAAACATATAAATATAAATAAAATTTTTATAAAAAAAATTGAACCGACTTCTAAAAATGCGCTAAAAAGTGAAAAATTACTTAAAATTTTTATATGAAATTGACATTTTTGAAGTCGGCGCCAAACTAATACCTAACAAAATATTAGTAGTTATTTATTTCATTTAGAAATAGTTTAGCGCCGACTTCAAAAATTTCAATTTCATATAAAAATTTACAGTTATTTTTCACTTTTAAACGCACTTTAGAAGTCGATTCAATTTCTTTTATAAAAATATTATTTTTTTAATTTCTAATTCTGAATTCATTATAATATCCATAAATTGTTTGAACTAAGTACTAATCGAGATTAGTACCTCCAAGGTGGCAAAAAAGTACCCATTTTATCCAAAGTTATAAATCACCCTAAAATGAACCACTAAAAATTCTTTGATTCTTAGAGCTCTCCAAATACCATTGAAATGGTGTCAAACAAATATTTGGCCTGTCATAGTAAATCCACTATCTTAAATTTCAAATTAATTTGAGAAAGGTAATATAAGACCCAAAACCTTCCAATATCGACATTTAAAGAACTTGAGCCGTAAATTTCTTACCTGTAAAATTAATACACGACCTCGAAAACCCCCAATACCAAATCTGAAAAATGCGAATAAGGTAATATTTTCAACCTACCATATTGGATCCGCCACATTGAATTTCAAAAATATAATTTTAGCGTCTTAACCTAATCTAAATCTAAACCTTTCAAAGCCTCCTAGTATCAATTTTGGATGAAATTCAGAAATTTAAAATTTCTATACCGTCATATTGCATCTGATATATTAGATTGTCTTAAAATAATTTTATATTCGCTATTTACATCTAGAGCCTAAAAACCATATTATACAGATGGCATAGGCGCATGTGGCCATAGTTCTGGCTCCAGATTGACATGTGCAATAATAACCGGTAATTAGTTCATGATTATCAGCATGATCGGCATCATACATACCTTCTCTGTGAATATTGCTGTAGGCAATAAATATTTGGTGTTTCTTTGTATTTCTAAACCTAGAAAATTCCCGCTCTGTGCATTAATTGGCTCATCAAGTTGAAACTCTTCATCACTTTCTTACCAGTTTAATAGGGAAAGATAAATCTGATAAATTCCCACTGTTAAATCCCTTAGATATTCCAAGTCAAAAACAGGAAAGTCTAGAATGCCATGATAATATAATCGTTTGCATTGGCCATTTCTTCTTAGAAGATTATCTATCTAAATCTGGCTTGGATAACATTAGGATTCTGTGATCCTAATAGCATCTGTTAGGCAAGCTCGATGTTGTACAATCGATAATTAACCATTATTAACCCCCACAATTCGACTGTCAAGGACACGATCATATCTTAAGTTAAAACATTCTGATTTCCATATTTTCGGGTAAAAAATATAAGTACTCATTTAAACCATATTTGACCTTGAGCCTACCTTGAGCAAGAGGTAAAATTCATCAGCGAAGTTAAAGATAAAAATCTTTCGCTCGATGGTTTTTCTAACGTCGTCGGGCATGGTTGTTGCGGACATCAAAAGAATTAGTTATCATTCAATTCCAATTTGACCTTAAGCGGACCCTGACTTTTGACTTTGAGAGCCAGTTCAAGTTTTCCACAGAAGATGAAAACCTTGTCCTCGATCTTCTTTACACCATCGGCGAAAGCTATTCTTATGAACATAAAAAAAGCTACAGTAACATAGGTGTAGATTTTCAAAAACAAAACAGGGCAACTTCAGTGATTTATATGGGATTTTTGGACTTTGCGACCATTGACACTCTTGATCTACGTATCAAGAACGACCAAAACCAGGTGGTTTCAAAAAGTTTGACCGAAAGCTATTTCCCACAAGATTTCTGAGGAGTCTTTTCAAAAATATTTGTACTGGACCTCCAACTCTTCGGAAAAATTATTAAATAATCGCTTTTTAAGTTAATCTCTTTTTTAATTGAAGTAATAATGTCCATGCAGTTCTTTTTCTGTTTTATCCCGTTAGAAGATACCTAAATGCAATGTTTTATTTTATTTATACAGATTTGATAAGTATTAGTATTACTATCTTCAAAACATCCTTCAACGATTCATTTTTTTAAATGTGTCCCAATCTGATAAAGTTTATTTTAATTTTACATTTATTAAGAGGTTAATTTTTCATATAGGTGTTTATCTTATTTTTAATTAATAATGCAATTAAACAATGATCAGTTAGATTCGATCTTAATACTAGGGGATTTGGCAATTTTTCCGTTTTATTGATGTCATTTGTTCTGACAAATAAATGATCAATGAGAGTGGATGATATCTCTGTTTCTCTAGTGGGTTTATTTATACAAGAAAAATAAGCGGGTTGAGTTAGGTTTTGTGGTTATTTATAGACGTAAAATTAAGTTCCACGAAGTTTTGTTGACAAATTTTTTAGTTTTCTAAAAAATAATTAACTAGAACAACGATTAACAAAATATACAAACCTGAACTCTAATCTCATTAGATAACCATCCCAATAAGAAAACTTGCATAACCATGACAATCAGATATGCAAATGGAAAAATAAGATCCTGAAAAGTCCTGAACTAAAAAATAAACAAAAATTGAAATCGAAATTATTATTAATATACATATATACATTTAACAATATTAGATGAAGTTAAGCAAAATATCTTTAAACTATAATATTGAACCATTTGTTTTTCTTTATTATGGTTAGTTTAATGTGGGTAATATATATATATATATATATATATATATATATATATATATATATATATATATATATATATATATATATATTGTTTCGCGCACCAATTGCGTCCTGGCGCGTCTGTAAGATATTTTCTAATTAATTATTTAGACTTCAACAAAGTTTTTAGCCAATCTCAATGATCAAAAGTGTATATGAATATTGAATCAAACAATAATCAATAGTTTTTAAAATAATAACGTATTAAATAAGACAGCTTTCAAACTCTGACATTCTAAAGTGTCTTAATATAATCTCAAGGAAAATTACATTCACATTTCTGGTCCATTTTTTAAATTTTTCTATTCAAAAATGGAAACTTTCAGTTTCTTTTGGTTCAATCAGAAATCTAAAATTTTCACCATTTTTATTTCAAGAGCATTATTAAAATGTTACACTCTGTTAAATTTGTTTTTACTCTAATCATTAAATTGTCACATTTTTGTATATAACTTTTAGTGCGACTTTTACGTTGTCTATTCAGATATTGAGGATACATGGAATGCGAATTTACTTTATTTTTTTATATTTTACAAGGCTCCAAAAAAAAACGAAATAACGCATACATTTAATTTTATATTTAAGAGGATATACAATTTTTGATGTTTATTAACAGGATCGAATACTTAATATTTTTGTTTAAATTAGGCTGGTGTAGATGTGGCTTAAATTTTCTATATCCGTTCTGTCGTTAACACTGTTTTTATCTTTTTTAATTTCTATCATTTCCTTTATCTGTAATTTTTGGTAATTCATATCTTTGTTTTTAATTATGATACTGTTGTAATCAAAGGTATGTTTTTCGTCCTGTGTGTGTGTTTGCCTAACGCTATTGAGTCGTTTTTTGTATATTTATGGCCATGCAGTCTGTTCTTTAGTAATTGGCTCGTCATGCCGATATGTGAAGAATATTGCGAAAAGTGAAAAAAACACTAACCTGATAACAAGAAACATACAACATAAACAGCAAAAATATGTAGCATTACCTTACACTAGTGAGCTGTCAAAAAAAAATAAAAAACATTTTAAAAAAGCACGATATTATCGTATGCTACAGGTCTCATAATAAATTAAATACACTATTCACTAACTCAAAAAGTAAAACTCCTTTAATATAAATCAAATGTGGTATATTCGATCCCTTGCACAAATTGTCCCAAAAAATATATAGGCATGACGAGCCAATTACTAAAGAATAGATTGAATGTCCATAAATATACGAAAAATGCCTCGCGTGCGTTAAACAAACACACACAGGATGAAAAACATACCTTTGATTACAACAGTACGATAATTAAAAACAAAGATATGAATTATCAAAAATTACAGATAAAGGAAATAATAGAAATTAAAAAAGATAAAAACCCTGTTCACGACAGAATAGATAGAGGAAATTTAGCCACATCTACACCAGACTAATTTAAACAAAAATATTAAGTATTCGATCCTGTTAATAAACATCAAAGTAGTGGATATATGAGAGAAGGAAAGAGGAGGAGGAGTAAGAAGAGTAAATCATCAACACTTTTCATCCTCCTCCTCCTCTTTTCTTCTCTCATTATACTTTTCAAATCTCTCATTATACTTATTAAAAAACCTCGTATCATCAACACTTTTCATCCTCCTCCTCTTTTGTTCTCTCATTATACTTTTCAAAAAGCCTCGTATACATCACCTTGAGTTTAATCTTAAAGTTAACAACATGGCTAACCTTTCATCGAATCCGATCATAGTAGGAGATCTAACCTTATGTTTGACCTTGAGGTGGATAACCTTGTTTGACCATGAAGTCGATATAAAGTCCTACCACCAATGAATTTTCACTTCAGTAAATTTATAAAATAGATACGTGGAGCAACAAAAGATGATAAATTAAATACCAACAAATAATAAGTAAATAATAAGTAAATAATTTTATATTTAATAGTAAATATTACAAAGTAAATATTAAAAAATTCATTCAAAAATTTATGGATAATAATATTGAAGAAGAAGATCCAGATCTAGATGAATTAATTGGAGTATTGGATTACAATACACATCTTAACGAAAAAAAATTTCAGAAGGACTTCAGAAATTGTTTAAACTACGATATAAATAATTTCGAACAAATTGAAGCTGACTCTGGTGACTCCGATATTGAAGAAGATAATGAAGAAGACAGTGCTAGTGCTAAATTTTGTTTAGTGAAACATAAGTACACTGATCCCAAAGAAGTTGTGTTCTGTATTACTCAGAGTTATATCGTAGTGTTTGTAGTGACGGAAAATCAAGAAAAAACTCTTTGTCACGCATGCTATCAAATTATACAATTTTATCAAAGGGCAGGGGCTCATAGACATGTAAATACTCATAATAAGAGAAAATTAAAACGCTTAAGCAATGATTTACATTGCGATATGTGTTCAAGACAGTTGTATCAAATTATTACCCCCAAAGTTTGTTTAATTTGCAATAGTAGTGTTAAAAATATTGATTTAGATTGGGACGCAAATGTTCCAGTGGTGCCAATATAATGCCTGGTAAAAAACCAATATATAAAAACGGTAGGAAGTCGCGAAGGGTAAAAAAAAAAGTTGTTAATGAAATAATTGAAAATAAAACCGAAGAATGTCCTATATGTCTTGAAGATATATTATCTAATAAAATGATGTCACCAGAACCTTGTAATCACAGATTTTGCATCCCTTGTTTAGGAATGTGGATGTTAATTAATAAAACATGTCCAATCTGTCGCAATGAACTATGTGTAATTAAATGTGAAAATGAAGAAACTGTAGTCCTAGAATATTTAGATTAGAAGGTATTATTTAATATTTATGTATTGCAAACCACTTCATAAATGTGAAAATGAAGAAATTATAATCCTAGAATATTTATTTTAAAATGTATTATTATTTAATTTTTATTATTTTAAAATTATTATTGTTTGTATTTAATTTATCCACTTATTCTTATCTTATTGGAATAAAGAAAAAAAAATGTTTTATTTATAAGAATAACGAACAAACATAACAACTAAATACAAGAGTTTTGATTATTCATAATAGATTGAAAAAATATTTTAAATTAACCACCCTGTTCAAAAATTCTTAATCCTTTCTTATTTTAGAGAGTTTTAAATCTAAAATTAATAAGTTTATAAATATGAAAGAAAAAATATTATAGGAAATTTAGGTACAGTTATCTTCATACTCCTTTATAATTAGATCAATTAAATAAAATTTACATTACCTTAAATCGTCTCCGTTACTATTCACTATCACTTAAACACTTTAACTTAACCTAAAAATAATTTCACTTAACACTGTCCCTAAACTTGGTCTATTGTTTGTATCTGTCAACTGAAAAAAAAAATCAATTAGTATTTTGATATTAGGAAGACTAATAATAAATTTAATATAAGCTTAATATAAGCTACTTACTTTGTAGTGGAATCGACTTCGTTACACTAGACTGGTTCCTCCGGATTTATCTGAGGTTCCACTTGAGGATCCTCATTTTCCTCTGGATTTGTCGAGGAGGTTATAGATGGTACTTGTACCGGAGGAGGAACGTTGACTCTTCTTCTTATTACAAGTCTATTACCATCCATAACCTGAATTTCAAAATTTCTGTTCCTGAACATATTGATAATGAAATGAAATAATAAAAATTAAAATTTAGGCGGACAGCAATGGTGATGAACCAAAAATGAAAAAGTCACCTCGCAAAACAGTCATTTTATGAAAGTAGGTCAAGGTAAAATTTCGATTTTTAAATCGCGGAGAGGGCCCCGCATACCGCACCTATACTCCTCCTAAACCCCCCCCCGCCCCGCCCCGCCTCCCGAAGGGGGAGGGGCGGGGGGGGGGCTTCTGCCCCCCTCGCTGCCTTCCAGGGAGCGGGGGGCCTTTGGCCCCCCGCCCCCTGGCAGACCCCTCCGCCCCGCCCCCTGGACCCCCCCAGTCGAGATGCCCGCAAACCTCTCGAGTTTTTATAGTTACAGCACATTTTAGGACGTCTCACTGAGAGTTATAGGGGACCCTAAGGTAAGATGCTCCGAAGAGAATTTTGTGTTTTATACGCCCGCAAACCTCTCGAGTTTTTATAATTACAGCACATTTTAGGACGTCTCACTGAGACTTATAGGGGACGTAGCTCCCTAAGCAGCTCAGCAGAGGGACTCAGCTGGGGGGCTCAGCGGGGGGAAGGGAGGAAATGGGAAGGAGGCTTTGCGGGGGAAGGGGGCGGGGAAAATTTTTTGCGGGGGAAGGGGGGGAGGGGGAAGGGGGCTCCGCGGGGTGTGACGCGCAGAATTGAGGTCATTGACCTTTATTGAGGTCACTATACTTACGAGGACAAACCGTGGTCTGCTTTCATATAAAAGGGTCGAGGATCAGTTTATAGCAAGCTTAAGTCGAGTTTACCACGCTTTAAATTTAAAGTCTCCAATTTTAGTTTGTTTTAGTTTGTTTTAGTGTGTTTTAGTTTGTTGCTGTCAAGTGTACTCAAATTTTAAAGGTATGTCTTTTCCTTTTGCCTCAACTTCCACTGAACAGTTAGGAGTGGTGAACAAAATTAATATAATTTCAAATATAATAATTCAGCCTGCTTTTTTGAAAAATGAAAATGAAAGTGACAACCAAAATTTAAGTCAGAGAACCCAAAATTTTAACGCGATGATTAATACGATGCAAGAAAAAAATTTAGAAAACAAATTACTCCAAAGTTGTTCAGAAACGAACATAAAATTTTTAGAAAATTTGGAATATTTGCCTGAACTAGAGAATATTTCGGAGACAGACTTTGACTTTCAAAATTCAATTTTATCACAAAATTTAGATTTTAATAATATTTTAACGCCGGAAACCCCAAATTTTTTAACTCAAGATTTAGATGTAACAACGGACACTCCCATTACAAATACTCCCGACATATTAACTCAAGATTTAGATAATATCGACAATTTTAAAAAGCTAATGGGGATTCCCAAAATTAATAAAAATTTAACAAATTATCAGAGTAAAAGTGACAGTGACAGTGACAATGATTCGAGTTCAAATAAATCACAAAATTTTTTTGGAATGTTGAAAACTAGAAATTTTGAAAGTGAAAACAATTCTGGAGGAATACCGGGTAATTCTTCATTTTCTCCTCTATCTCTGTTCAAAATTTCAACTAATCAAAAAAAAAAAAAAATTTCGGAATCGACTAGTAGTGGAAATATGGGGGTTGATGTTTTGGGGGAGGAGGATGGTTCACGGGATAGTTACAAAATTTCAGATTGTAGTGAAGATTTGGGAGCATCGTTTACTAGTGGTGGTGGTTCCCAAGAAATTCTTCCAATAATAAGTGAACCATCTGAAAAAAATGAAAATTTTAGTCAAAATTCAATTCCGTGCGGCCAAAATACCTACTGTGAATTAAATTTTCCAAATTCTCCAATAATTTTTGAAAACTCGCCACCAGATTTCGATGAAATTTTAAATTCTGTTTCTACACACACAGAGACAGTTCAAAATTCTGTTTTAACACAAACGGAAGTGTCAATCCCCTTCGAAAACGATTATCCGAAACTAAGCTTTCATTCAAAATCAAATTTCAAAATTAAAAATAAACATTTGTCTTATCAAAGATCATTAGGATTTGTTTTGGATTCTATTTTAAATTGCGATCCTAATAAAACAGCTGAGGAGAAAAGGAAGATGTGGGAAAGGGCGATAGAACTTTATAAAGCTACTCTTAGCTTTTTCCATCCCATTCCTTAACTCCCCTCCTACTTCTTTTCCACCATTTAAATTCATACCTGACCGTGTTACCCTCAGTGTGTTAAAATCGACTTGGGCTTCACAATAAGAGATTCGTTTTAGAAAAATGGATTTTAAATGTGAAGAGTGCTTCAAAATTTTTACTCGAAAAGACAATTTGAATCGCCACAAGAAGATAATTCACTCTAACAATGGCCCCCAGTTAGAACAGAAGAAGAAAAGCTGTAAGTTTAATTTTAAATAGAAATTTTGTTTCAATTTAATAATTAGTTATTAATTTGATGAATTAGAGGCAAATTTAATAAAGAAGTTATTAAATTTTAGGTGAAAGAAGATATTGTCAATTCTGCAAAATATTTATAAAAAAGTCATTATGGTTCTGTCATTTGAGAACAAATAAACACAAAACCAATTCAATGGTGGTTAGGGATGAAAATGTGTCTGTAATAAAATCGGCATTTAAGGAAAGAATCATTTCATATAAAATATCATCGACTCAATACCAAATCAACATTTATGATTTTTTCTCCGAAATACAACAAAAAATAATTGAGGTAATCAGTTATGAAATCCAAAGACACACCTGCATCAAACTCAACATGGAGTTATTTGGTCTTTACTTAAATCCTTCCAATGAAAGTCATGAAGTTAAGTCTTTCAATACCCCATTTCGGATTTTATGTAATAGTTCAGAATTAACGCAAGCACTAGAAGATATTATTAAAATTATTGACCGGAAAGCTGATGAACTGGCAGAAAAAGATTCGGGTAAATTATTTTTTATTAAATATTTAGTAACTAAACTTAAACCAAAAATACATTTGTTGTTAATTATTCTTCTTTAATTTCAGGATGGATTTTAATAAAAATATTACACGTTGAGCTTAACATCAACAAGTACAACCCCTTAAAAGCTTCTTCATATATACCGCTACCGTCAGAGATCAAGTTGAAAAATGCTGTAGTCAACGTTCAAAACAATGATGAATGTTGTTTCGCCTGGTCTGTGGTTGCAGCTCTTCATTCACCTAACGGACCAATTGAAAAGGTGGAGTCGTATCCAAATTTCACCACTATTTTAAACTTTAAAGGTATCAATTTTCCTTTAACTTTAAAAGACATAAGTAAATTTGAAAATTTAAACAATATTTCGGTTAATGTTTATGGATTAGAAAAAATCAAGAATAATTTAAAAACTCAATTCGAAATTATAGGACCTTTACATTATACAAAAAATAAGCGAGAACGTCACCTTAATTTATTATTAATTGGAGATGATAATGGAAATTTCCATTACTGTTATATTTCGGATTTATCTAGATTAATTTCAAAACAATTATCTAAACATCATGGGAAAAATTTTTATGCGACGGTTGTTTACAATATTTTACTACTGAAGAATTATTAGTCAGGCATAACACATATGATTGTGATTTTGTAAGAATAAATCTACCTTCAACTGAAACCAAAATAGATAGATTTGGAAATATTATTCCCGAAAATATTTTAAAATTTCAGAATATACAAAAACAAATTGAAGTTCCATTTGTTATATATGCAGATTTTGAATGCATTCTTAAGCCTTTAAATAATGAAATTAATGATGTAGATCCAAGTTCTCCATATACTGAAAAAAAATGTCAACATATTCCATATTCGTTTGCTTATTATATAAAGTGTTCATTTGATGATTCAATTTCCAAATTTCAAAATTATATGGGTCCCAATTGTGCACAAATTTTTATAACTTACTTAGAAAGAGACGTTCTTAATATTTACAATAAATATATGAAAAAGTTAATACCAATGAAAAAATTAAATGTGTTGGAACAATTACATTTTGAATATACGAATGATTGTCATATATGTGATAAACCTATAATTTCGGATAAGGTTGCTGATCATTGTCATTTAACAGGTTCCTATAGAGGTCCGTCACACTCTATATGCAACTTAAATTATAAATTATCTAATTAAATTCCAGTAGTTTTACACAATTTGCGTAATTATGATTCTCATCTGTTTATAAAAAATTTATGTCCAAATCATGAACAATTATTTGTCATAGCCCAGAATAAAGAGAAATACATTTCATTTCAAAAATCTATTGAAGTAGATCAATATTTAGATAAAAAGACTGGTTTCACCAAGTCAAAATTTCTATATCTTAAGTTTATTGATTCATTTCAGTTCCTACCATATTCTTTGTCAAATTTAGCTTCCATCCTTAATGATGAACAATGCAAAGAAGTGTTCAAATATTTTAATGAAAAGGAAAAATTTAAGTATATCCGTCAAAAAGGCGTTTTCCCTTATAAATATATTGATAATATCGCCAAATTAAATGAAACGGAGTTACCAGATAAAAAAAATTTTTATAATGACCTCACGGATGAACACATTACTGATGAAGAATATGAGAGGGCTAAAAATGTTTGGAATTTATTTGAATGTAAAACAATCGGTGAATATTCCGATTTATATCTTAAATCTGATGTATTACTTTTGGCAGATGTTTTTCAAAATTTTAGAAAAACGTGTATGGAAACTTACAAACTTGATCCTGCACATTATTATACTTTTCCAGGTTTAAGTTTTGACGCTTGTTTAAGATATACTGGAGTCGAATTGGAGTTAATAACAGACCCAGATATGTTACATTTTTTTAAAGGTAGTGTAAGAGGAGGAATCAGTACCTGTGTATGTAGGAAATCTATAGCAAACAATTTATTTCTTTCAAATTATGATCCATTACAACCATCTAAATATATTATGTATTTTGATGCAACTAATCTTTACGGATATGCGATGTCTCAATATCTGCCCGAAAAAGATTTTGTTTGGTTATCAAATCAACAAATTCAAAATTTAGATATAATGAATATATCTGAGACTAATGACAAGGGTTATGTGCTAGAGGTTGATTTAGAATATCCTGAAAATTTACACAATTTACATAATGAATTTCCATTCTGTCCAGAAAATTATAAGCCTCAAAATTCTAAAACTTTTAAATTAATTCCAAATTTAAAAAATAAAGAAAAATATGTAATTCACTATACTTTATTAAAACAATGTATTCAATATGGAATTAAACTAACTAAAATTTATCGGGTTGTAGAGTTTACACAATCTCAATGGTTAAAAAAATTTATTGATCTAAATACAAATTTAAGAAATCAATCTAAAAATCAATTTCAGAAAAATTCTTATAAATTGGCAAATAATAGCATCTACGGAAAAACAATGGAAAATGTGGATAAAAGGACAGATATACGATTGGTTACACAATGGGCAAAAAATCATAGAAAAGATGGGGCAGAAAATTTAATTGCTAAACCATCCTTTAAAGATGTAACAATATTTTCAGAGAATTTAGTAGCTGTGCAAATGCGTAAAGTGTTAGTGCAATATGATAAACCTGTCTATGTAGGCTTTAGTATTTTAGATATATCAAAAACGGTGATGTATGACTTTTTTTATGGGTTTTTAAAATCTTATATAAGAATAATATTAAACTTCTGTACACAGATACAGATTCCTTTATTTTGGAAATTGAGACAAGTAATGTTTATGAAGACATTAGGGTTAATATTGATAAATTCGATACTTCAAATTATGATGTTAATAATATTCATGAAATACCAATAACTGAATCTGTTGTTGGAAAGTTTAAGGATGAATATGCTGGTGAACCAATAGAAAGCTTTTATGGCACAGGGGCCAAAGCTTATTGTGTTAAGTCAGAAAATGGGTTGCTTAAAAAAGCTAAGGGGATAAAGAAAAGTAGCATTAAAAAACAATTAGAATTAACACATTATAAAGATGTTGTAGAACAAAATTCAAAAGCTTTCTGTACAATGTATTTGTTTAGATCTCGACTTCACAATATTTATACAGAATTAGTTAACAAATTAGCTCTCACTTCTAATGATGATAAAAGATTTAAGATTCCCAATAGTTATGATACATTAGCATGGGGTCACCAAGATATTCCATTTTTTCAGTGGTTAATAGACCATGAAAATGAATTATAAAAAATTATTTTAAGATTAAAAGTTTTACTCTTCAAGGCTAAATTTGAAGTATTTAAGAACATGGTAAATTTTAAAATTATATCAGTATAAAATATACCACCGTCTAGAATAAATATGTGTTTAGAATCTTTTGAAAAAGAAATTGATAACAAATTATATAGAACATATGAAAAAAGACTTTCCTCATTTAAATTCTGGAATGGAAAATTAAATCCTAAAGTGTTAGCCCAATCAGGGTTTTATTATTTAGCTATTCATGATGTTTGTAAATGTTTTTACTGTGGTGCAGAAATATTTGCCTGGAAAATTGATGATTGTCCAATTGAGGAACATTATCGTCACTGGAAGAACTGTGACTTAATCGAGTGTTTGTGGTTAGGTGAAAAAAATAAAAAATGTGAACCTGTTGTCCTTAAAGTGAAAGAAAATATGTCGACATCTTTCATTTTTTTATTAGTTTTAATAACTATGTTTGTATCTCTAATTTGTAAACAAATTATTTAATGTCCTTAAAGTGAAAGAAAATATGTCAACATCTTTCATTTTTTAATAGTTTTAATAACCATGTTTGTATCTCTAATTTGTAAACAAATTATTTAATATTTTGAAAAAAAAAATGTCTATATATTGTAGAAAATTAATTAAAACTGTTCAGTCTTATTTCAATCTCTTATTGTTTTGTTAATAGACATTTAAAATTGAAAAGTGTTTTAATGGCATCCCTTATCAACTACTTTGTTTTACATTCAATTTTAAATAATACTTTATATGTACTTTATCCTCCAAGGGTTTTACATGGAATGGTGTGTTTTGAAAACGAAACCTCTACTATTAAACCTGAAATATGTAATTATATGAAAGCTATGAATATTAATAATTATTCAACTGCTTTCGCATATAATATGAATAATAGTCAATCTAATAGTAATTTTTTCAAAATTTACTTTCATTATCCAAATAATACAATTTTTGACACTAACTGGATTGAAAAAAATAAAAAACCATTTACGATTTCTAGCTGTGCTCATATTAAAAATGATGAGAGAGGTAAAAACTGTTTAATTCTATTTATCTTCAATATAATTTTATCAATAGGTAGTTTTTCACTTTTGTCGTTCTTGACAATTTTGTTTTATCAAGATAGGTCATAAAAATTTAATAAACTTGCTTGACCTTGAAATTTATAGAGGAGTGGGGTGGATAAGATATATTCAGACCCAGTATTTTAGTTTTCAGTTAGCATCAAGACATCATGTTTAATAGTAGCAATTTTAATGGATATAAATCCAGTTCTAGTGAAACCAATGATAAAATTAGTCAGTGTGATGAAAAATTATTAAATTCAAAAATCTACCATCTTAACAATTCCTTATCAAAATTTGTTTGTGTTGGAATTGGTATAAATGATTGTACACCAAAAGTTCTAATTGGAGGTCGAAATGGATTTCACATTTACTTGAATGAAGAAGAATGGAAAGAACTTCAAAAAAATCAAGGAGTGTTGGTGAATTATTTTTATTCTTCTCAAGCATATGCATACCCACTAAAAATTGAAAAAATCACAGTGTTTTTTGAAAAAATAAATCATTCTCCTGTTATCAGAATTCAAAAGGATGAACATTATGTGATTCTGGGAAAAGAATCAATAGATAAATTAGTTGAAATCGATGAACTTGTTGACTACAGAATTCATATAATTAAAAAGCAAGAATTTTCCAAATATTTTAATTTGTTTCATCACTATAATTATCAGTCAGGAGATGTGTTGTCTCATATTTATAGTGTTTTGGATCCATGTCAGAATTTAAACAGTGAGAATGTCGGAACTGTTTTAGAAATGTTATCTCTACATAAACAGGAATTAGAAAACAAGTTAAGAAAATCCGGTGCATTACAATAGAAATATGAAGAAATCAGTGACAATCAGTGAGAACAATAATAAAGTTTATATATTAGTGACATGGGACTTTGCATTTAGACAAGCTCGAAAAAGTGAATATCAGAAATTTTATCTTGACAGACTAAGATTTGAAAAACGAGTTGAACAATGTGAAAGTATTCTTAAAAGTATTTTTGATGTAGATCATAGAAAAAAAATATATATTGAAAGATTTAATGTAAAAATATAAATTTATATTGTTAATCTCAGTTGTAAACATCTTAAAAATTATATTGTTAGTATTTGTTGTAAAAAGGATTATCGTAAATAAAAAATATGTTATATAAATAGGTCTTTTATTTAAAAATTTGATATACTATATTACTTAAAATTAATTACAATACATCTTTTTTAAGAATCCATGAATTATGTGATTTATCCAATCCTAACCATTTAACAAAAACTTGGTTCCCTTTCTTCCTTAAAATTTTTTCAACCAAAAACACATCTGGATGTTTAACTTTTTGTAACTCTTCTTGGTAGAAACCTCCTTCAATATATTCATTTTTACTATCTTTTAATAAATAGGTGGGTGGATTTGTTAACTGAACCTTTCTAATTTGAAAAATTTCAGTTGACCAATTTGGAGTATATCCTTTTTCAAAAGCTTCTCTTTGTTTGGAAATTCTAACAAAATCATTTTCTTTAAATTTAGTGCGCTTTAAATCAAATGTTTTTTTAAAAGTAAAAGAATTTTGCAGTATAGTTTTCTCATTTTTTTTATTAACCTCAACAGGTCTATATCCGGTAGTTCTATGAATACTATTATTATATTTTTCAATAATAGTGGGTAAAATAGAGTACCATTGGTAATTCCCTCTATTACTAAAATATTTCCACATTATATTTTTGAAAGTTCGATATACGCGTTCTACAATACTCGCTTTGAGATTAGAGTAAGTATTATAATGATTAATTTTGTAATAATTCATAAGATCTTTAAAATCTTTATTGAAAAATTCTTTTCCCAAATCTGTCTGCAAATTTTGCGGTTTACTTGTTTTTTCTAAAATTTTTTTCATAGCTTCAGTTACATCTTTTCCTTTTTTACTTTTAAGTGGTTGAGTCCAAACATACTTTGAGAATGCATTTATCACCACCAAAATATATCTATAACCTTTATTAAATTTTGAATAGGGTTGCATCTCTACCAAATCAGCTTGCCATAAGTCATTAAGGCTTTTAACAATAGTTCGTCTTCTTCTATATCTTCTTCTTGCCGGTTTATGTAATTCATCTACAACTGTTTCTTTAATATTTTTACTCATAGTACTAGAATAAAATTTCTTAATACCTTCTTTAAATAACTTATTTTATTTGTTTGTTATCTTTTTTTAGCAAATCTTCGATTTTATATTCCAAAGTTTTAAAAGATGCATTATTCGAATCTTTGACTTTTTTGATTTCATCTTCGATTTTATATTCCAAATTTTTAAAATATGCATTATTCGAATCTTTGACTTTTTTGATTTCATCTTCAATGTTGCTAATTCTTACATTAATTTTAGTTTCAAAAACAACAAGTGATTTTATACTTTCGTTTCTCATTTCTCTTACTGTTGCATTTAATTCTTCTCTAGCATATGCCATTGTGTCATTAAACTCTTTTCTAGAAACTTCGGCTGCTCTTTGAACTAATTCGTTTAATGATTTTATTTCTTTTACCAATTTATTTTCTAGATTTTTTATATCTTTTCCTAATTGAAATTCTACATTTGTTAAATTTAATTTTATTTCTACCAATTTTTTTTCTATTTTCTTTATATCTAAAATCGCTTTTTCAATTTCAATTCTTACATCGTTCAAAGATTTTTCATAATCATTTAACTTTGTTGAAATTTCTTCAATTTTTGAACTGTGTTGTGCAAGTCCTTTTTTTAAATCATGGATAGAGGTGTTAATCATAGCTTGTATTAGTTCTGCTAAAGATTCTAATTCTTTTTCTAATCTTTTATTCAACATCTTTTGAAAATATTCATCGTCAACAGTGGTTTTTAATTCTGCTTTTAGATTGTTTAATTGTGAGATTATCTCCATGATTTGTTCACTATTTTTTAAAATTTCATTTTTAAATTTATTTTCAATTTTTTCATCTACATTTTGTAAATCTGTGTTTAATTTCTTTTCCAAATTTTTCAAGTTTAATAGAATTATTTCAGCATTATTTTCAATTGAATTAATTTTCTGATTTATTTCATTAATATTATCGCTATCTTTTTTATGGATTATAAAGTGTGTATTCATAGCTCTCTCTATTTGTTGTGTGTTTTTATTCATACCATCATGAATGTTTTGAAAATTACCTATTTCTTCAGAAACCCTATTATTAAGCTTGTTCGTAAATTCTTGGAACTTTGATACCATATCTTTTATAATAATTTGTTTAACATTTTCTATTGCAGAAGTATCATTTATTTTTGATTTAACCAATGTTATTTCATTTTTTATGTTATTTTCAAAACTCTTTACTTCATTATATTTCTGTTTTATTGTTTTAAAATCATCTTCACACTTCGATGTTTTTTGAGAAAAACTTTTTAATAGTTCATCATTGTCTTTGACAATATTTTTTATATTTAATATCCTGTTATCATAGTTTGACACAACATTTTCTTCAAATAACTTAATTTTTTTTGAAATAGATTCCACATTTTCATCATTTTCACTAACTCTCTTTTTTAAATTTACAATATCATTTTTTAACACAGGTTCAAATCTTTGAACAATATCATCACTTTTAAAATTTTTTAATATTTCATTTTCAACATTGGCTAGTATTTTATTTTCTATTGTAGGTATATCTACTGTATACTTTTTAGAAATATGACGTCCAAATTTATCAATGGTCATTTTAACAATGTTATGTAACAATATTTACTACATTCTTTTATACAATTATATTGGCTTCTTTCAATTCTTCTATAATAGAAATAATTTCGTTGTTATGTCCTGTATTCCCAGCCATCATAGATGCTACCAACAGTCGAAGTCTATCAACAAGTTCATTTACGTTATCCCAATATACGTAATCGGTATAAGGTTTATTAACTTTCAAAGTTATACCGGATCCTGTTCTTTTCGAAGATATTCGAGTTTCTCTGTATGGAGCTTTTCGTCTGTCAAAAAATCCTTGAACTATATTATGCGTTTCGGGATTTATGGTTTTAGTTTTTGTAATTCCTTTATTTTGTAAATAAGGCCCTATTATAGAAATATATTTTTGTGATCCATTTCCCTGTACCTGCTCATTTGGATCATAATTTCTACGGTATGCATTGGTTCTCTTTAAAATATCCATATAATTTTCCAAATCTTGTTTTTTATAACCTACTGGTTCCTTTTTAAATAATAATTCATATAAACCTGGTGTACCTGTATAAGTTATACCTTCAACTTTTATGTTTTTACCGATAATTTCTATAGGTCTTTGTGTTAAACCCAAAAAGAATTTCTCAGTTTCAAAATCATGTACTATTCCATAGAGGTGATCAAACTTATGTTCCACATCTTTTACCCCTCCGTCAATATATTGACGAGGTAATTCATGAAATCCTGATAAATATTCTTGATATAAAGGTGTACTGACAAATGTTTGAATTGTTTGGCGTGTTTGTTCTAATATATCCGAAAGATTTCCTACCGTAGATTGTGAAATTGAAGAAGGGGTGGTTTCTGCTATGACACTTGTTTGTTGTAAAGATGGCATCTGACTATGTGAAGCTATACTGGTTTCCCAATCAATAATTGTTGGTATTTCTGTAGGAAGAATTGGAGTTTTCCCTGTCTTTCTTTTTTCTGGTGTTGATGTTCCATACTGTAGTTTTTTTCTTGGTGTTAGTGTTGGAAACAATCTTTTTTCTGGTGTTTCATAATTTTTTTTAATGGGTGTTTGTAGCTCTTCCTTTACCTCAGCCGATTCAATTTTACCAATTGTTGAAATTAATTGTTGTAGGGGTTGAGTTATTGGTTTATAGGTTTCCTCCAATTTGGATTGTGCTTCAAATTCAGCATTTTTTAAACTTTGATATTTTTGTTTAACAGCTTTCCTTGACTTAACAAGCTCTCTTGCTAAGCGTTCGTTCATGATTAGTTAAATTTTTTACAAAACTTTTATTTTTATAAGAAAATATATGAATCAAATCCTTTTCGATATCGACCGGATTTTAAATTCGAATCCTTGTCTATTACCAAAAATCCAAATTTATCTTTCCAACACATCAAACATAACTCATTAAATTGATTAAATGACATATCAACATTAACATGATCATCATAAATATGTTTTAAGTTCGTTTTGTCTTGTTGAAATATAACAATCAAATTCGCATTGTCACGAATTAATTGCTTTGGAATCGAAGAATACGTTTGACACAAATAAAAACAATCAGTATTTTTATGTCTTCTGAAACAAAAATAATCTTTTACAACATTCTGATTGCAACACACTATATCATCAAATATAATTATGGAATTTGGTTTTATTTCTTGTGGAGAAACAATATTTTCTTCATTTTCGGATTCATAATATCCAATTTCTCTCAATGGTTTAAAAAGTAATCTCAAATATTCATATTTTGGTTGATATAGAGACTTTGAATAAATATATAAATTTTCAAACCGTAAACCATTGGGATCTTCAATTAAACTTATAATGATATTAGTTTTACCACACCCTGATGGACCAATAATTAACCCCCTTTTACTAGAGCCTTCAAACAATTTTCCATGTTTTCTAAAATTATTTCTTGAAGTCTCATGGTCTTTAATAATAATTGAATAAGGTTGTTTGACAATTTTCATATATAAGAGGATGTATAAAGGGTAAGTTCTAATTTAAAACTAGTCAGTTTGTTCCAAGATTTCAATTATATAATGCCAATCTCATATAAGCAACAATCCATTTATAAAAGAAGAGTCAGAAAAAGAGGTAGTGGTTTAATTAATACTCTAATAAATAAGTTACCTTTTGAATTACATCTACCTGGGTATAATTTTTGTGGACCTGGAACCAAACTAGAAAAGAGACTAGCTAGAGGCGATAAAGGCATAAACTTATTGGATGAAGCTTGTAAAGAGCATGATATTGCCTATGCACAATCAAATGATATAAAAAGCCGACACGCTGCTGATAAATTATTAGGTGACAAAGCTGCCGAAAGGTTCAGAGCAAAAGACGCCACTTTTGGAGAAAAAACTGCTGCACTTGGAATAAGAGGTGCAATGAAAATTAAAAGAAAATTTGGTATGGGATTAAAAAAAAGAAGGAAAAACAGAAGTCGAAAAACTCGTCTAGGACGAGGAATAACTTTATCTCAAGCTATTTCAAAAGCAAGACAAGCACTAAACGGAAAACAATTTAAAAGTTTGACTGATATTATTCAAACCGCACTTAGATCTATCGGAGATAGTAGAATATTATCACCAAAAAATAGAATCATACCAATTCCAAAAACTGGTGGATTTCTACCTCTTATTCCTTTATTTGCTGGTTTGTCCGCTTTAGGTGCTCTTGGAGGAGGAGCAGCAGGTATTGCGAAAGCTGTCAACGATGCAAAAGCTGCTAAAGAAAAATTAGAAGAGTCCAAAAGACATAATAAAATGATGGAATCTATAGCAGTAGGAAAACAAGGAAGTGGTCTTTATTTAAAACCATATAAAACTGGATGTGGATTATATCTGAAACCTTATTCAAAAAACTGTTAAAACAAATACCTCGAAAACCACTTACAAATTATGATTTAAGTAAATATATTAATCTACTTAAAATTCCCAACTTTCGAGGTATATTCATGAGAGATAAATTACCAAAAAAAATTAATAAAAATGAAAGTGGTATTGTTAATCTCGATAAGAATAGTGGTGATGGAACTCATTGGACTGCATACATAAAAAAAGGGAAAAATATTTTATATTTTGATAGTTATGGCAATTTGCGACCATCTACCGAATTAACAAAATATTTTTTCAGCGATAAAAAGAAAAATATTGTGAAATATAACTACGATCATTATCAATCAATTAACAAAACAAATTGTGGTGAGCTCTGTCTTAAATTTCTTTATAATAATGGTTGAAAAACAATATTAATTCATTTTGTTAAAAATTTTTAAAGAGATATGTCGTACAGTTTTGTCATTAGTGGTAATTCCCCCACGCTTTCTGTTAATATTCATCCTCCAATATATTTAGATGAAAATTTTGAATATTCCATTGGACTTGTAAATTTTGAAACTTTTAATGCTATTCCAAATATTGATGAGACTAATAATCTTTTCATTTATGACTCAAATAAAGAAATAAGAATACCACCAGGTAGTTATGAAATAGATGATGTAAATAATTTTATTCAAAAATTTTTGGACAATCGTACTTTTCTTCATATTTATGCCAATAATAATACTTTACGAACACATATTAAAACAGATATTCCTATCTCGTTTCGTGATGGAACTATAGGAAAAATATTAGGTTTTAAAAATAAGGAATTAGAAGGTCTTAAGGAGCACATTTCAGATTTTCCAGCGGAAATTATTAAAGTAAACGCCATAAACATCGATTGTAATATTGCCGAAGGATCATATTTAAATGGAAAACCTGTTCATATAATACATCAATTTTTTCCTAGTGTAGCTCCTGGTTTTAAAATAATAGAATCACCACAAAATGTCCTTTACTTTCCTGTTACTGTAAAGGTAATAGACAATATAAACATTAAAATAGTAGATCAAGACGGTGATCTCATCAATTTCAGAGGAGAAACGGTAACAGTAAGACTACATCTTAAAAAAATAGATGAATAATGGTTATTTTATATAATAAAAAAGTCTCAAATTATAATTTTTCAAAAAAATTTTACTCTAAAAACATTAATAAGAAAGATACTAAACGACATTTAACTAGTAATAAATTAAACTCTCAAAGGTTAACACCTTCTAATAAAAAATTTCTGATAAGTTTAGGTTTCAAACTAAAATAAAATGGAATATTTAAATGTAAAAGAAAATATTCTTGTAGATGAATCAATATTAAGCTGGGAAATACTATCATTTGAACCTTTCAATCCTACAAAACTTGGATTAAATGATGAAATTAGAATTGCTCTACAACAAACAGGAAAATATCCTTTACCTTGCAAAAGTGAATTATATTTAGAACTTCCAGTTACCAAAGAAGATGATACTCCATTGGCTAATACGGTATTAATCAACAATGCTCCAGCATTCTTGTTTAAAGAATTACGTTATATTTTAAATGGTGTTACAATTGATTCAGTTCGAGATGTAGGAATTACTTCAACTCTTAAAGGATACATATCATTTAATCAAAACGAAAGTGCTAAATTGGAAAATGCTGGATGGTATCCAAAAACGAAACCTAAAGAAAAAATTATGACTGATGAAAAAGGAAACGTTTCCCTATGCGTCCCATTAAAAATGTACTCGGGATTTTTTGAAGATTATAACAAAATAATTTTAAATTCACAACAAGAACTAATACTAATAAGAAGCAATGATGACACTAATGCTTTAGTAACCACAAGTGATGATGAAAAACCGAAAATTAAAATAACCAAACTTTGTTGGCGAGTTCCACATCTTACTGTGGCCATTCCCCAAGAATTGGCACTAACGAAAATTATTGATAAAAACAATGATATTCTTCTTACTTTCCGAAGTTGGGAATTAATTGAATATCCAGAGTTATTAGAAAATACAAGACATAATTGGCCTGTCAAAACCTCCACAAAAATTGAAACACCAAGACATGTACTAATTGCTTTTCAAAAGGATAGACGTGGTAATTTAAAATCAGATATGAGTAAATTTGATCATTGTGACCTAAGGAATATAAATGTGTTTTTAAATTCAGAAAGATATCCTTACCAGGATCTTCAGCTTGATTTTAAAAATAATAAGTTTGCTACCCTGTATGAAATGTTTTCTGAATTTCGTCAAGTATATTATAACTTTCCAATAGAACCAATATTTAATCCCAAAGAATTTAAAGATAATGCACCTATTGCTTACATTAATTGCTCTCATCAGAGAGATTTATTACAATCCGGCCCAGTAACCATGAGAATTGAATTTGAGACAAAAGAAAAAATATCGGGAAAAACAGCTGCGTATTGTGTTATAATACATGATAAAGTATTTAGCTATAATCCATTAACAAAAATTGTTAAACAACTTTAACTTCTCCCACCACATCAAATATCATTATTAAAATGAAAATATATCGAATAAGATCAGTTGTTTCTATACCATAGTTTGTTGCACATCAAATGGAATGTACAAAATATAAAAAGAAAAAATAGAACTATTTTTAAAAAAAATTAAACATCTAAAAAATCTTATTGAAGACTATTCGAAAAAACAATTTGTAATAAAAAAATTTAGTACTTTAAAAATTTGCTAAATAAAAATGAGAATAGTTATGGATGTTCAAGGATTTAAGGATGAACACAACAAGTTTATTCCTAAAGAACTTGCAATGTTTGATGGACATAAAATGAGTCATTATATTTTTAAACCACCGTATCCACTATAAATGCTTCCACCAGAAACATACAAGCAAGCAGAATGGTTAATTAAATTTCATCACTGCATCAATTGGAATACAGGATATATTCCTCTTCATAATTTTTCATCTATAGTAAAAAACTTAACAGAAAAAGGAGAATTCATTTATATTAAAGGAGAAGAGAAAGCTAATTTTATTAGAAAATATTGTACTAAGCCAATAATTGAATTGGATGAATAACCTCTTTTAATTAAATCATCTCCTAAATGTTTTTATCATTCTCAATCACCTTCAATGTGTGCCCTTTCTAATGTATTCTTTATCTATATAAATTTTTTTATGAATGAATAAATTAACAATGAATGTAATAATATTTTTTTTATTTATCCACATCCCCACATTACTAACAGAAAATTATATTTTCCTATCTTTACATAATCAAATATTTAAACATAACAGCCGTTACACAATAATAAAACAACTATACAAATTTAAATAGTTTATTTCACACCAACTTTAATTAACCAATAAATCAATACATAAATTTATTTCTTTATTGAGTCTAATTTTTTTAAGTTCATCAAAGAATTTTAACACATTTTTAGTCTTCAAAAATTCACTACACAATTCTGCTGCTTTTTTACAACAATTTGCATGATCAACATATTTTATATATAACAATAAATCTTGACCCTCACTTTCTTCTTCAACTAAACAAGATAAATATCTGGAACATGCTTCGTTCATAATGAACCCTTCATAAAGGTCCCTCACAAAATTTTCAATTTTAGGCATCATCTTCACCACGCGATTTGATTAGTTCTTGTAATACAACAGGATCTCTAATATATTGGTTTAAATGACGAACTTCATCATGAAACCAACTTAACTTCACTAATTCACGTATAAACTGTACAATATCTTTGTTTTGAAAATAACGTTCGCACAATTTCACAGCCTCTATATGGTTTTTAGATATATCCAAATAATATTGAAACCAAGATGGACCACTATCAACTGCATAATGTTCGAACTCAAAAGCAGAACTTTTACATTTTTTATAAAATTTTTGAATTAATAAATTTAATTCACTTTCGTTAGAAGCAGAAGACATATTTCATTTTAGTATGTTTTAAGCTGGTAAAGTGTTGCTTTTATAATCAAAATTTAAAGAAGGGATACAAGGTCATGTTAACATGTATACGAAGTAACTCGAATGTATACGAAGTAACTCGAATGTATACGAGATAATTCGAATGAGAAAACAAAAGAGGAGGAGGATGAAAAGTGTTGATGATACGAGGTTTTTTAATAAGTATAATGAGAGATTTGAAAAGTATAATGAGAGAAGAAAAGAGAAGGAGGATGAAAAGTGTTGATGATTTACTCTTACTCCTCCTCCTCCTCCTCTTTCCTTCTCTCATATATCCACTACTCATCAAAAATTCAATATCCTCTTAAAAATAAAATTAAATGTATGCATTTTTTCGTTTTTTTTTGGTGCATTATAAAATATAAAAAACAAAATAAATTCACATTCCATGCATCCTCACTCAGTACCCGAATGGACGACGTAAAAGTCGCACTCCATTATTAATTAATAAACAAAATGTTCAGGGTGCGTACTGGTAAAATTAAATATATTTTAAAAATTTGAATAGTGTTTTAAAGTGTCGTTTGTTTTTTTAAATTGTAGACATGTTTTTTTATGAATTTTTTTTAACTATACAAAAAATGGTAAATGAATAAAAAACAAAAAATTTTTGAAAATGCCTTAAATAGAGGGCAAAACGTCAAGTTGTTTGTTGGATAAAGAACCTAAACCCAAGAAAAGAAAAAATAAAAAAAATGATATAATCTATGGTTCAAAAATCTGGAAAACATAATATATATATATATATATATATATATATATATATATATATATATATATATATATACAAATTTTCACGTCCGCTTCGCCAATATTTGATTCTATTTTATTTTAAATTACACGGACAAGAACTGTTTATATATATATATATATATATATATATATATATATATATATATATATATATATATATATATATATACATATACATATACATATACATTATACATATACAGATACAAATACATATACATATATGATATTTTACCAAGCCACCCTATATATTTCTACACATTCTTTTAATACGATCGCTAAAATCTCCGTATATATTATAAAAACAATTCCAAAATTATCAATACATTACATTACATAAACATAATCGTATTTAAGATCCTGAAGAATCTTCTATGTATATTATAAGAATGTGTTAAATGACAATAGTTTTGTTGGATTCATACAAGTAGGACAGTGACTCGTAATAAACAAAATTTAAATTCAGAGTTAAATGTAAGTTATGTCATAGGTTTCTGATATTAATTGAAAACTATCACTAACTAATCAAATTAATCAAACGGTTTTTAGTATACTTTGGCACAGAGTTAAAAATTGTTTGATGTTATTTTTAATATGCACAACTTGATTTGTGTTAATTAGATTAACAAGTTATTAGGAACTATTACTATATACTTACATTTAGAACTTGTATAGCGACAGAAGCAACGTTTAAAGAATTCAGAATAAAATCCAAAAACACAATGTATTTTATAGAGTTGTTTAAGTGTTGCACAAAGCTAAAAATAACATATATATATATATATATATATATATATATATATATATATATATATATATATATATATATATATATATCTGACCTTGAACTTGGCCTTCAAGGTTATTTCAAGATCAAGTTGATTTTTTTTAAATAGGGTTCCCCATTCTTCATTAATGATTTTTAATTTGACCTTGAGTTTGTTCCTCAAGGTTATTCCAATGTCAAGTGTGGAGTTTTTGACCTCTGTATGTGATTTGACCTTCTATGTTATTTATACGATTTTATAGAAAATTTTCTCCACTTTCCATTTATACATTGAAAAATGGGAAATCTGACTTGAAAAATCAACTTGATCTTGAAGAACAACCCAAAGTGAAATTGACTTTGGAATTGAAATTTTTGAAGTAGCCAAATTAATTCTTGACAGAATGTGATTCACACAAAAGAATTGAAAAAATACTTTATTTATAATTGCTTTCTTACTGTAACTTATTCATACTCGCTTTAGTAATTATATTTTTTAGAACTTTTTTAGAAGACAATTCAATTTTTTATAAAGAGAGAGAGAGAGAGAGAGAGAGAGTCTTGAGATATTTTCTCAGGTTTAATTATTATCATTTTTTATTTTGTCGTTACGTCTTGTTGTATATGTATGCTTATTTTAGAAATGAGATAATATCAGCTATTCTGATATTGTATTTAGCTAGTAAGTGCATTAATGTTTGTTTGAAGGTTGTAGACATTGTTGAAGATTACTGATATATAACAGTTTATACTTGATAACGATTAGAGATACAATCTAATCGAAACGTTGTAAAAATAAAAAAATAAATAAAAATAAAGAGAATGCAAGTCCGACAACCACATTAATGCATTAATGTTTGGCAGGTGAATAGAATATGGCTAATAGTGAGTGGTTGATTGCAGGGGATGCATTTAGGTTGACTTTCGTTCTTTATCAGATATTCGTGTGTGAGGCCAGTGTAGCCAATATGAATTCTTGTAAGGGCAGTGCATATTTTTATGGATACGGAATGATGGGAGGTATTGCTAAAATAAGTGTCCTTGGTGTTGTGCAATTTATTTTCGTGTAGATTTAGATCGCATTTCAGTTGAGCTAGAGAGTATACGAGATTTTTTGCGTATTTCTTAAGGTTGTTTGTAGTGTTGGTGGCCTATTCCGCTAGTGAGTCAGGTCTTTCGTTTCCCGTTATCCGAACATAACCCGGCATCCATAGGATTATCGTATGTTTTTTAGCTTCTTGATTACTTTCTCGGAGATATTTTATTTCCTTAGCTAGTGGGTGAGATGGCCAGAAGGATGGTATGGATTTTATAGAGCTTAGGGAGGTTATATTACATTTTTTGTGAGATAATGAGCTGATAGATAATTCTGCTCTATAAAGGGCGTATAACTCTAGTGTAAATATGCTAGTAGAAGTATGAAGTGTGTAGGATTATTACTATTTTTTAGAGTAGTAAGCAGCACTTACTTTAGAGTCATTTTTAGAACAAACAGTGTACCTAAAAGGAGCCGTAGTTGAAATGTAAAAATGCGTGCTGAATGAGTTGGTTATGAATTGTGTGTAGAAGAAGAATTTATTGAATGAAGTAAGAAAAGGTCTACTGGTATAGGGGTCATGTTCCAAGAGAGAAAATAGAGACCATTATTTTGTTGGTGAAAGACTGGATGCAGGGAAATTTACAGTTTTGCTGTGTTGTTGTGTGGGATCTGTGGAAATGTGATATTATGGAAATATCTAAAGCTAGATTTCGTTGTTCTAAAGTGGAGAGAATTTTCATAGCAGTGAGTTAAAATTTATGTTGGCGATTTTTGGGCAATTTTCGATTCGACAGAAATATACTATTTTTGTATTTTCAGACGAGAATGTGAGATTTTTGTTGAGAGACCGAGAGGGGCCAAGATTGTTTGTAGAATTTCCAAACTATAACTTTGGTCTCTGAATGAGGGGAATGAAAGGATGTCGTCTGAAAATAGGCGCATCTTAAGTCCAAAATAAATAGCAGTTAATATGTCATTTATACTTAAGACATAAAAAATTGGCATATGAAGAAGCCTTGATGAACTTCCCTATTATGAGGGTAAGAGGAAGAAATAGATTTTTTTTTTATTTTGACTAAGAATTGCTTTTCAATCAGAAAAATGCGCTAGTATATGAACTTGTTACCAGTTTTTTTAGGTTTGCGATAGATGATATTATGCGGTTTGTATTAATTATATCAAAAAAGATGGCAGAGAGACGTTTTTTTGAGACGAATCGAGTTCTGAATATCAATCTCGAATCTTACAGGGTTGTCAATTAAGAATGTCTTTTCTGTAGGCGAGCTGCTTCGATGTGATTTTTTTATTATTTTCCAGGTATCACCTGAGCTGGAAGTTTATCATTCGTTCTAGGATTTACCCTACTAGGAGATTAAAGAAATAAGTATGTAAAAGTCTGAGGTAGAGGGAAGTTTGGTCTATTTGTGTGTTGGAACTATGATTGAGTGCTTCCATTATTTAAGTATTTGACCGATTTGTGAGATTTCATTAAATAAAGTAAATAAATCTTTTAGGCCCGTGGAAGACAGATATCTGATCATTGGAATTCTAATATTATCTGGGCAGGGGTCTTCGTCTTCTGCTTTTGTTAAGTGAAAATCGAAGCTGTGCATGGCAGATTATAAGATATCAGGAGTATTTTAGGAGATTACGTCTCCTGTGATGGATCTTCTGCGAAATACTATATGGATGGGAAGTGTGAGGCAAAACCTCAGATAAAGATGATGGATATATTCTTTGACGGCTTTTCGTTGGGACTGTTTATTTTCTTCCAGATTTTCCAGCCGAGAGTGAAAGAGTTAATAGAGGATGTAAATTCTTTCCAGGATTTACTTTTGCGCATGCTACCACTTTTTTCGACAGGGCATATGAAGTTTTTTGCATTCGATTAGGTTGGTAGTTTAGGGGTATTTTGTGGTTTGTGATGGCAATCTTACAATCTACTGTCCATCAGGAAGCAGAGTTTTTATTGTGTTTGAGAGAGAATTTGAGAACACAGCATGATGTCTTTGTTGCTTCATCAATAGAAAGGTTATTGTATTAGGGACTTTGGAGACATTTATATTGTTACCATTTTGTCTCTTTCAAAATCTTTCACCGGGTTCGCAGAATAAAACACAACGCATTTCACTAATACTTCCAATATTTATATTAACTAATCTTATTACCACTTCTTAGTACCTTCACTTTTCAAATACAACCATACACCTCCCTTAAAACTATATCATATCCCTATTTATATACCAATATAACTTCCTAGAACTAAAAAGAAATATAGTAGCATAAAAGTTGAGAACTACTTAGAAATATTTGTATATGAAGGCGTACCAAAAAGTTTTCTCTCAGTCCTCCGTAAAAATATATTCATTCCAGTTGGCCTTTCTACAGTTGTATATTGGAGTTTGACATAACGAATGATTCTAATCGATGGTCCTGAATTTAAATCGTATGTGGTCGTTGCCATAGGCAAGTATGTGATCGTTGCCAGATGTAAGAACTTGATAAAGAGGCTACCCAGAGCTAGGTCAAGACATGATGAAATTGTACTTGATGCTGTATATAGGCAACCTACCATTGAAAAGTTGAATGTTTTTATCTTGATATGATTATGTTTCCTCTATTATTAGTTTTTGTCGAACCTCAAGACTATTATAGCAGTTAAGATGTCTAAAGGGTGAAGTGAAATAAGTGATAAGGTTCTCTAGGGAAGCGTTTTGAAAATTGAGGGACAGTACAATGTAAACGCTGCAGATGGTGATTTTATATGATAGATAAGTTGATATGACTATAGCCTCTAGGTTAGTTATGCGTGATATTGTTGAATATTGTAAGTCGGATTTGATGATGAATGCTACTTTGGCAGATGCCCTATCAAAGTCAATTCGATCTTTGCGTATTGTTAAGAGTTGATATTTGGATATAACTATTTTATTAATATGGGTAGATTATCTTTATGATATTTGAGGCCATTAAAATTCCAATGTATTAAGGATGGGGACATGTTATTTAGTTTTTGATTTCTTCTTCGACTTAATGTTAACAGGCAGTTCTTCTTTAGTATATTTGTCTCCATATCCAGCAAATCCGAGTAGGAATTCGGAGAGGTTGTTTTAGTGGGATTTTTTGATTTTTCCCAGAGGATTTTCCAAGAAATTTGGTTGGTGGTTTAAGGTTTGTTGGTCTATATGATGTACACAAGGGTTGATTTTTTGAAGTTTACCCTCTATGTGGGGCGGTGGTAGTGGAAATTTTGGGTGGAGAATCGGGCTATTTTTTTTTGAGGGGGAGGGCGAAGGAAGAAAGGTCTTTCTTGATTTGTGAAGCATTTTTTTTGACTATTGCACTGAAGAATGTAAAGGATGAATCAAATGTATTTTACACAAAGTTTTTCGGTGATGCATAGTTTCTGTATCTCGACATCCCGCTTGTAGATTGTGCATCCTTTGTATCTTGGGGAGTGGTTATCTTTGCAGTTTGAGCCTTTAAGAGGGGATGAGCATTGTTCTTCTGAATGTTCAGGGTGTTCACAGGATGGGCAACTTGGGGAGTTAGTACAGTGATTTACGGTGTGACCAAACTTCTGACTGTAGAAGCATCTCATTGGATTTAGAATGTAATGGTGAACTCTCAATGAGTATCACCCTGCATTTATTCTGGACACAAGGATATGGGATTTAAATATCACTATCAAAGATGGGGACGGAGTTTTGTCTCTTGAGAAGATTATTTTAACTAAGATTACATCGTGTTTTTGGAGAATTTCCAGCTCCTCTTCGACAGTGTTAAAGATCTGAACAGGTGACAACACCTTTGACTATATTTAATGAAGAATCTGGTACATTATTTACACTGTAAGTACGAAGCATGTCTAAACTCATAGTTTTCTCCAACTGTTTTTCAGTTACTACCTTTATAAGCAGAGAACCATTTAATTTTTTTTTGTCAACTAGAGTATTAAAGTATGATTGTAAAGCCTTATGCAACATAAAGAAAGAGGTATCCTTAAAGGAGTCATCCACCCTGTTAATCATAAAATATTTGTCGACGCTATTACTTACATTTTCTTTAGGAGACTCAATTCTGGCTCTCTTGGACCCGCCATTGGAACGAAAATTAAATCGTGTCATATAGGTTCCACCTGATGAAAATGAAATGACGCCCAGTTTCCGAGAGGAACCAATTATGACTAATTCAGCTGAGCTAATCATTTCGGCAGGGTTTCTTAAGACCTTGACATTACTATGGACGTGCACAAATATGACTGGGGCCCCAGACTCATCTCACCCGTTTTAGCAGAGGGTGACCTCCACTAGTCCCTTAGGGAGAAATGATATGAGTAGTATATCTTGGAATATTTTCAAGGTAGCAAAAGTACCCATATTATCCAAAGTTGTAAATTACACTAAACCGAACAATAAAAAATTCTTTGATTCTGAAAATTTTCCAAATACCCGTTTTGAATGAAATTGTACCAAGTAAAAATTTAATTTTACAAAATAAATCTGCTATCTAGAATTTTGGGATATTAATTTTAGACTCATGATTTAGGCCCCCAAAACTCCCCAATGCCGATATTGAAAGAACTTGAGACAAGTAAATTTTTTTCCATACATATTTTACCCGGCATATTGAGTTTGAAGAGACTAATTTAAGATCTGTAATATAGTCCCCAAAAATCCCCCAATATCAATTTAGACAAAATTGAGAGATGTAAAATTTTCAACCGGAAAAATGTAAAATTTTAGGTTGCTCATATATCAGATTCGTACATTCCCAAAAACCCCCAATGCCAATTTTGGACAAAATTGAAAGATGTAAAATTTTCAATCCACCATATTGAATTTATGGCACCGACTTCAAAAATTTCAATTTCATATAAAAGTTTATATTGTTGTTTCGCTTTCAGAGATTTTTTAGAAGTCGGTTCAAATCTTTTACAAAAATTTTATCACAAAGTCTATTGTTCTTCTGGAGGATAAGTGCTTGATTTCTTTAGGGTTCAAGGTGTGATATGCATATGCAGAACGTATTTATGCATGCTACTATTCACGTTTAAGGGGTGAAAATTAGCCCTTTAGTTTACTACAAAAAATATTTTTTTGCAATATCTCTATTACTTCTAAAATTTTAGGAAAATGAATATTAAATTAATAAATGTTGATTTGTTTGTTCATTATGAACTCCACCTCGACTTTTTAACCAACTTCTAAAATAAGGCGGTTCCAAATTTGACCGCTATGTTTTTTTATAAGGATAAAAATTTTTTCTTAACTATTTTTTATCTACAAGAAGCTTAAAGTGTATGTGTATATCGACAACTTGGAGCAGGATCGAGTTCAAGCAGCTTTTAAAAGCAACATAAACAGGTTAACTTTACTAAAACTTCTTCAAAATGCAATATAAACGATTTAAGTTGAATGTTTTAATTACGAACTTCAAATCGGTGATCGTCGGAACATGTGATTTTGACATTCGTAGGTTTTGGGTTATGGTTATGAGACAAATATTTATTTATTTTTGTGTATTATGAAAATTAAGGAAACCGTTATTACTTTAAGTTCAGTTTATTACAGTATATGATATGAATTCTTAAAAATGTTCCCCAAATAGTATTTATTGAGGTTAGGTACACATGTATACGAAGTAGCTAATTTGAAATGAATTTTCAACCTTAATTCAAGTCAACGAAATAAACGAATAAGTTTAAATTTAGTTTCGAAACCACTTCACTTGCAAATCTGCTAGAAACCATCGATATAAACGGAGTGATATGTACAATAAAACTGTGCAATTTTACTGAAAATTGAAAAATTATAAGTAGACCCGTTTCAGAGGCTTTAGATAAATAATCATTCATAGTATAAACAATTTTTTATGATATTATCTTCTATTATAACTTACCTTATTATCGATATATGGTTAGTTGCGAGTTGTCTTAGAAAACTGCAGCCACTGTTCTCTCTTTTACTACCAGTTATTAAATCTAGCTTTTTTATTCTAATTTGTAGAAGTTTAAACTGAGTAGCAGTAAACACCATAAGGGTAGCAAACATCATATGAGAAACACTAAACAATGCAATACCCACGGTAGCAAATAAAATATTTAGGAAAAATACAATCGGCATGTGATCACTTTCCTTAAATGGTAACCAAATTGGATACATGAAAGATTTTTCAATTATTTCTTTTTCCGTAAGAACAACCGATTTATTATCATAAATATATTTAATAACACTCATTGCAAACATTGAGCCCATGGCAAAGTTTACGTAAATAACAATACCCATGTTAAGCTTCTTGCAAAATTTTACTTGCTTTATATAAGTTAAAATTAAATCGTTGTCCTGAGAGAGCCATACTTTCTCTTCTTCTGTTATAATACGTTGAAACAAAATTGGGACATTATTCTTTTGATATATAAATATTTTTACAGCCACAGCCCAACTAGAAACTGTTATGGCAATACTAGAATACACTATTTCACTATCAGCGCCTATTTGTATAAGCTGGTTTAACTTTACGATCAGTATGATCAAAAATACTAGAAAAATTCCCTGAAAAATACCAGAGTACCAAGGATAAATAGAGTTAATCAATTTGCCTTTAGACAACCCAATTTTCCACGTCCCAGATAATATTAAAAGTGGTTTAACAACACTGATTAGTGCCACCTTCTCAGATACGGATTTTTCTTGTTTACTCATTTTTAAGAAGCTAAAATATCTATGACAAGTAGTAGCAAAACTGAGCAATTGTGAAATAACTAAACTCTTATATGTTGGCAAGTTAACTTGTTATAAATTGGTGCCACATACGCATTAATTATTTAAAACTTTGTTCTAGGAAAAGAAAAGATATAATTGTAACCTACAGGCGTCCTTTAAAATTAAACCGATAATATAACAGTATACTAGAGATAAAAAGTATATTTTTTATTTATAAAAAAAGTCACCATGAAAGTTACTTTTAGATAGTTTAATAACACATCTTACCATAGGGGCGTATCAACGAATGCTGAACAAGCCACCAACTAAAAAAAGGAATTATTTTAAAAATATAACCACTGACTAGTTTGTATTAATACATATTTAAGTACAAGAAGAAAAAACTAAATGTTGCTATGGAATATATATTTTTAATCAATGCCTTGTTTGCTGAAATTCCAAAACCATGTCAAAACTATTAGAATAAAATTTTTATAAAAAAAAATTGAACCGAAAAAAGTGAAGAAAAACTAACAAATTAATACCTGACAAAATGTGATTCGCATAAACAGATTAAAGATACTTTATTTGTAATTGTTTTCTTATCATAATTTGTATATATTAGTAGTTATTTATTTCATTTAGAAATAATTTGGCGCCGACTTCAAAAATTTAAATTTCATATAAAAATTTATAGTTATTTTTCACTTTTTAGCGCACTTTTAGAAGTCGATTCAATTTTTTTTATAAAAATTTTACTTTTCAATTTTAACTTTTGAATTCATTATGATATCCTTAAATTATCTGAACTAAGTACTAATCTAGATTGGTGTAACTCGCAATAACTCCAAGGTGGTATAAAAGTACCCATTTTATCTAAAGTTGTAAATCATTCTAAAAATTCTTTCTTAGAGTTCTCCAAATACCAGTGAAATTGTGACAAACAAATATTTAGTCTGTCACCTTAAATTTTAAATTAATTTTAGATTGATAATATAGGCCGCAAAACCTTCCAGTATCGATATTTAAAGAACTTGAGACGTAAATTTCTTAGTCTGATATATTTTATACTGCATATTGAGTTTGTATAGGCCCCAAGAACCCCGCAATATCAATTTTAGACAAAATCGGAAAATGTAAAATTTTCAGTCCCTCATATTGTATCTTATCAACCTAATAGTTGTAAAAAATTAACTTCATAAACGACCCCGAAAACCCCCTAATACTAAATTTGCAAAAATCCCAATGAGGTAAAATTTTCAACCCACCATATTGGATTCGCCATATTAAATTTGAAAAAAATTATTTTAACGCCTTAATTTAATCTAAATCTAAACCCTTCAAAGCCCCTGGTATCAATTTTGGATGAAATCCAGAAATTTAAAATTGCATCTGACATACTAGATTTTCTTAAAATAATTTTATATTCACTATTTACATCCTCAAAAACGATTTAATCCCAGATTTCAACAAAATCAAAAAATGTAAAATTTTTAGTCCGCTATATTGCATTAGCTATATTGAATTCTGAAAAAATACTGTTAAATTCATAATTTACACCCTCAAGAACCTCCTATATCAGTTTTTGAGAAAATCAAAAATGTAAAATTTTTAGGACGCCATATTGAATCCGCCAGATTGAGGTTTTCCAAAATATTTTAAATTCGCAATTAACACTAACAACAATCCCCCAATACTGATTTTAGACAAAATCGAGAGATGTTGAATCTTTAATCCGCCATCTTGGATCCGCCATATTTAATTTTTTTTTAAATAATGTCAGATTCGTATTGTGCGATCCCAAAAATTCTCCCATATCAATTCGATCGGACAAAATTAAATTTTTATCCGCCATATTGGATACGCCATACTGAATTTTTTTAAAATAATTTCAGATTCGTTATGTCCGACCCCGAATACTCCCCCATAACAATTTTGGAGAAAATCAGACAAAATTGATTTTTTCGTTCGCCACACTGGATACTGAATCCACCATATTAAATTTTTTAAAAATATTTTGGATCCGATATATGCGACCCCGAAAACTCCCTCACACCAATTTTAGAGAAAACCGGACAAAATTAAATTTTTTTGGCCATCATGTTGGATCCGTCATATTGAATTTTTTTTAAATAATTTCCAATTCGTTGTGTATGATCCCAAAAATTCCCCTACACCAATTTTGGAGAAAATCGGACAAAATTAATTTTTTGGCCGCCATATTGTCACCGCGATCGGGGATTTTATTGCACCAATTTTGTCCGAATAAATATGGGACCACCGCAGCAACTTCCTGAACATTACGTAAAAAATTTCATTCAGATCGGTGCATCCGTTCCGGAATAATCGGTGTACATACATTAAAAAAATACATAGTCGACGAATTGTAAACCTCCTCCTTTTAGAAGTCGGTTAAAAAGTAACCGATAAACAATTTGAAAACATTGTAAATAAAAATCATATTCTATATTGTCCATAGTCTAGTTTTAGAGGTAACCAGAGTACAAATACTGCTCTCTTAAAAATTTCTGAGACTATACTCTGTGTAAATGATAAGGGCCAAAATACTTCTTTAATTCTTCTAGATTAGAGTAAAGCGTTTGCCACCCTTGATGACAACCTTCTTTTTATAGAACTAAAATTTTACGGTATAGGTGATTGTAACAGTCGCTTTGACTTTTACGCCTGTTTTATTTAAATTTAGAATTTCGAAAGCGATTGTACGCATCTCGCCATCTATCGGCATCGTTCTTAACTAGAGTCGCGATTTTGCAAGATTTCTTTATTAGTAACCTTTATCCATTTTCGGGTCGGCAAATTAATCATCTGTTTCTATCGCAGTGGGTAGATAATATTGAATTTTGGGAATACGTCGTGTCGAATATTTTTCTAATAATTAGGACAGTCGTCTGACAAAGCTCTTGAAAAATGCCTAAATCTAATTTTAACATTTTGAAAATTTAGCCATTTTCTCTGTAACTGGACGAAAGTGTAGTTATGTAGAATTATTAAAGAACAAAGTCAACGATCATCTGTGTCATATTTTATTTGATTTCATTAGGCTTCACCAAAATAAAGTAACTATATTTTATATTTTTCATTATAATCATCGAGTCCAATGAATTAAATTATTCCATTTTATACACGCAATAATCTCCTAATTTGCAGGCTCGGTAAAACGTTTCCTTTCAAAAATTAAGATTTTAGTAAGAAATACAAAAACCTATTTTCTACCGTGTTTAAATAGTTCCCTATATTTATTCTCCTTTCAGGTAAAAAAAGGAAAGAAATATATACAAACTGTACTACTCCAGTGAATTTATAGATATCGTTCGACTGGCGATTTTTTTCAGTTTGACATCGAAAAGTCGGCAGGATTAATATCCTGCGGACATGTCTCGGTATTTATATTTTATAGAAACAATTGTTTCCTACAAATGTTGCTCTCCGTTCAGTACAGCCCCACTGACGAGACCATAAGATAGTCGAAACGCAAATGGAGAGAGAGATAACCAGAGTTTCAGAGGCTAATTTTATACGGTTTTGTTCAAAATGGTATCGCATTTCTTCAAGACTTTGATCGCTTCTCTTCAAACTCTAACCCGTTTTCTACAAGATTTATCCCTTTTCTTGAAGCTTTATCCATTTTTCTTCAAGATGTATGCCTTTTTCTTCAAAGTAATAGCTATACCCTTACTGTAATGTACTAGCTACAATTTTCTAAATATAAAAGACAACTGCATGATTCTAGGTCAATGGAAATATTTCTTTTGCCCGAGACTATTTTTTGGTGACTGTAATCCTAGAACGAGTACTTATAAATAAATAAGTAGCTGAATTGTTCAAATTTGTAATTTAAAAAGTTATACTAATATTATGTAAAGAAAATTGAAATTTTTGTTAACAAATAATGTCACTGTGCTTTATTATTTTTTTGCTACAGGTACGTAATATTATTATTAAATTAACCTTTTCAGTTGAGTGCAGGTACCTTAAGTTTTATTTGGACAACCTGATGCAAGAGTCTATCTGTAGAGACTAAGCCTTCCCGTAGTTACCATTTTATCAACAAGCTACAGATGGCGCCTTAAATTTGATCTTTCAGAAAATACTATTTTGTATTTTTTAGCAGGTGTATCATTAAAGCCCCGCCCAATTATAATTTCCACGACAATAAGAGCTAGCTAAATCAGGCACTGTGGATTTTTCAACGAATGGAAATTAACATATTTTCATAATCTACTCTGCTAACTTATTACTGCCATTCAATAATTAAGTATTTAACAATTTAAAAATTACTTTAGTAATAGATTCCAGAGAGTTTATATTAACAACTCTTCTTCTTATGTGCCTACATCTGGAGGAGTTGTTCAGCATTATCGATCTAATTATATTTTCTATTTATTTTTATGACTTTTGTAAATTCATTAAGCATTGTTATTCTCATCAATACGCCGATGACACACCACTCTATAATAAAAAAAAAATAAAATAAATAGTGGTTTACGCATTCTAGTGACATTTCACGAAAGCGTGGGCCAGTTATGAATAAAGATAAAAACCCAACTTATAATTTTCGGAAAGTATAAGACACGAGTAAATAACCCTAAATTATTAAAATCTCTCTTAACAATGTTATTATAAAACCCCTCGTAGTTTACAAGAATCTCGGTTAAATCATAAGCAATAGTTTACGTTTTCAAAATTACGTTTCTTCGCTAATCCAAAGGGAATTTATAAAGCTTCGAATAGTAATAGAAATATTTTGTAGTAGTAGTATTTTAGCACAATTTATTAGCCAACTCTTCTTCAGAAAGACAGAGTTAGCTTTCAACATCTTCGGAATGCTTGTCTTTGATAGTCTTTTAGTCTCCAGAAATTTGACCAAAGTTCTGAGACCTTTAGGCAGTTTCAATTTAAAACAAATCCAGCTAAACCTTTTAGTGCTAGTTTATAAGGTTATCTCACTTAGATAACCAGATTATTTATATGAAAAACTTATTCGTGGCTCGGATGTTCATACTCTGAATACTCGTCATCGTGGTCTCTTTATGACTCCCCACATAACTCTGTTCAATATCAATGTCACTCTACTTACAACGCTATAAAAATCTATACACAAAGCTGACCGCTCCTTCGTCCTGTAAACACAAGGTAAAATTTTATTTATATTGAAATAGACTCCGAACATAAATCATATGCAAGATTTTGTATTGTATTATTTACGTTTCATTTTTTATCAAAAATTATCTTTATCACAACATATATTTCTTTATATTAAATATTTTGTAATAACTTATTTATACCAAGTATATATTTTTTTTAGTTTTCGCTACGGGATTGGACAGGAGCAAGCATGTTGGATACCATCCCCATTCTTCATTTAATTTTATATAATTTCTTGAGTCTAAATAAAGACTTTTTATTATTATTACGTGATTTACAAGCCAAACGGCTTCGCACTCCCTCCAGGGAATATTGACTCATACCAGGTACACAAAGATACCAAAAGTATGAAGCTCTGTGGGAACCCTTTCCATGTTATCGGGTCCTAGGTGACATGGTCTGCTGTATTTCCTACGAACTTTCGGACGGTTCGCGCGGTTACTAGGAGAATTGCTTTCTGCATCGGCTTATGTCGCATTAACGCTTCGGGATCCTTTTCTTCGGTATCAGCTTGCTTTTTCCCCGCACGTTCTTTTAACAGTTTAACTAGCGTTTCGAAATTAGGATTGCTAAGCCGATTAACTTGCGAAATAAGAGTTGTAATTGAAGGTTTAGTTTTAGATGAAGCTGCGTCATCCTGAAGGTTCTTCTGGACAGCTTCAAACGACGTCCCCGTTAGATCCTTTTTTTAAAGGATCTGGTAAATTAAGCGACAAATTTTATTCGGTTGAGAAGTGGATATTGTTGACTTCGCGCTCTTATTGGTTCTATTAGTGTATAACTTATTTCTAAATGATTCCCTACTTTTATCGCTATTTGAATTCTTTATTATTAGTCGATTCAAAGAAATTTATTAGGTTTTTTATCGATCCGAATAGGACCGATGAGTCCTCTGTCTTTTCAGGAGAAGATATATTTTTAGTTGCCATGTCTTTTGGCGCGCCGATCAGAGTCGGCGCGGAGGACCCGCCATAACCACCCGGGAAGTCTGGAAGACCGCCCGCCTCATTTGACACGGACTTGAAATCTATTAAGGGAATGGAATGGACATTTTTATTAAAGGAAAATTTGAGTACTGTTATTATAATAATTAATTGGAATTTTAATTGCAAGAAGTTATTACTCACGGAGGGCTGCTTTTTATTTATTTAGAAAATGAGATTATTATTTCTTAACGGGGAAATGGTTAAGTTAGGAAGTTTTTTAATTGAAAATTGAAAATTCTGCAGTTATTGTATATATGGTATTGTGTCTTAATGTCAGTCAGTTTTACGCGAGTAATGTGCAATTGAATTTATTATTTCATCGAAAAGAAAAAAGAAAGGTTTTTTAATAAAATTTAAACTTAAAAGTCCGCGATTTTTTACTGTTCAGAAAATTATTTTTTCTAAGGCCTTTGATGATTCCGTTCTTATGCGACCTAACGAGCTCTTGTATTAATAATAATTGAAAATAATTAGGCTCCTATAGCGTCCTATAGAACCTTTACAATATATATTTAACTTATTTACTAAAGAATTTAAAAACAAAACGTTTTAACAAATATTATCATGGAAAAGTTTTTTCTTTTAACTAATTCTTATAACTATATATCAAGCTATTTAATTCTAAGCTTTAACAACATTTTTTGTTAATATTTTTTAAATCTAACAAATATTATAAAATTATCACCCTGTATATGCTACAATATTTAATATCTTTGATGGTTTTATGGGAATCTTTTGCTCCCTTACATTACAGGTTAATTTTTATCTTACAGATTTATGACCTAACAATGGTAAATAATCCTACTGGTTAATTACTTTAGGGGGTGATAATTATCTATTATGATCCGTGAAATTTAAATTTAATTTATTTCAACAAACGCAGGTATTAGATATAAATACAACTATAAAATAAAAGAAAATAAATGAAACAAAAAAATTATTCTATAATAAAATAAAAGATAGTTTGTCCGTAAATAATTGGAAATAAAAATTTATTCTTAATTAGTTGTATTTAGATATCAATGCTTAAATTTTTTCACGACTATGTAATTAATCAGCCAGTTATTTTATAATTAGATTGTTTTTTCTAACCAAATTGCGTTTTCTTATTTTACAAAATATCTCTTTGTATGCAATCTGAACAAAGGATTATTATTCTATTATTACTGTCGGGTAGGTCGGCGATCGAGACAGGGTTTATGATGCCGCCGATCAAAGGCGCCGCTGAACAAAAGATGGACCGGAAGCTTTGGCGTCTTCAATGTCGTATTCTGGGTTTTTCCCAAATTTAGTCTTTTTACACGTGTGTTTTAATTTATCACAATTTAATTTTGTAAATGATTTTAATTTCACTAATTGAGTTTTTTGAATGTTTAATAAACTGAATGTTTTTTACTATTTATAAATTTAAATGTGAAGAGTTAATTTCACGAATTAAATTCAGATGAATTCACTGATACGCGCTTGTCACTTATTACGAGATTCACGAAAAATTGTCTTTAGAGTTGATACAAGAGTTCTTTAGAGTTTATTCGTCTAAACAAGTTTTTTGTTTAAAAGAGTATGGATTAGAAAGGATTCTAATGGCGGTTTGTCCCGTAGTAAAGGACACTTACCAAATACTACGGTTAGCCAACCTCGAAAGAAGCTATCAGAACAACTTCAGGACTTTTCGGAGGTAATTACAAATATAGGGAAATAAAACCGATCTCCCCAGCTTACCAATTCACAAATATTCGCGCGGGAATATTTGGGTCACCTTTTTGCCTGAAAGTTGCGTGCTATTTTTTATACTGCCCTACTCGCAGTCGTCGTCAGAATTAATTGTTGCTTCTGTAAGGGAATTGGTGAATAATTTCGTGGCAGAAATTACCCACGCAAAGCCCCGCGATTGAAGATCCCCAAGACCGTTCACTATCAAAGTGCAACTGATAGGTACTTAGTCCACGATGGCGATCTCGCGACACGATGACTAGCCAGCTAAAATGTGTGGAGCTAGTCTGCATGACTGAAGAACCATTTTAGACCTACGGCTAACTTATGAAGTCCCTCGTTAATAGGTCTAATAGAGAAGAGACAGATTGTAAATTTTGTACTGTATTTATATAATTTTGGGATCCGCCTTATCCTCGGTTGAAATTTTATTTTATAGTCGGGCCTACTACCAATCCGAGCGACCGGAACGATCACGTGAGAGGAGGTGGCGTTTGTTAACGAAATTGGTTGCCATATAAAATTTTTCTGTTGTCCTTTTGAATTTAATGTATTCAGCGTGTCTTCGGACAGAGCGCACGCAGTTCAGTGAGCAGTTCAAAGTGACCCTGAATTTTCCAGAAAATCCAAAAAGTGACAAAAAGTGCGAAAAAAGTGAAGTTTTACGCGAGTGAAACAAAAGTGGACAAAAAAGTGAAGTGTTTGGCTTCAAAATCTAATAAGAAAATAAAACTGAACAAAAAAATAAGGAACATTCCGCCAGAAAGGAAAACAAAACCATCAAAAAACGACTCCGCGCGCGGCTCTCGGTGGCCGGGCACCGATGCTCGTAAAGACATAAGAAAAGTGAACAGTGACAATAAAAACTCAATAAACAATCAAACCACCCTAGTTATAGACAATAAAACCCCCGCGACAAGTGACTGTGACTATTCAAAAAGTGAAAAACCAGTGAAAATGAGTGAATACTCCACAGATCAGGACTCGGACAGTAATCAAGGTAGGCAGTTACTGTTAAGCCCAAATTTAAAAGATTGTCAATTGGAATCAAGCTCATCTTTTTTCAAACGAAAACATCCAGACGATGCACAACAGTATGAGCATTTAATTGAGACTTTAAAGAGAGAAAAAGAAAAATTAATACAACAAAATATTGATCTACTAGCTCAGCTAGAACAACAAAATGCTCAATTAAATGCTCAAACTGGTGAAATACAAAGCCAGAGGGCCCAAATAAACGAACTAATTAATAAGAACAATAGCTTGGAACAAAGAGTAAACGAGCTTATTCAATCTAATATCAACCTAAACAACAACATAAACGAACTTAACAAAAATTTCTTAATTTTCACTAACAAAAACAATGAATAACATGAAAACAATCTCAAAAAAATAGAAAACAATGGTAAAGAAAATACCAGTGTCGCTCAGAATACAACAGAGGACAGTGAAATGGAAACTGATTTCCCAGAATTACCGGAAAAAACTTCCAATCCACTGTTTTCTGCATTACCAGAATTATCTCTAAACCTAAACTTACCAAAAACTACAAACCCTGAATTAAAGAAACATTTAAAATCCCTGGCTAATGAGGGAAACCCTAATAGCACTGACAATGATATTAACAAACAAAAAGAAACAAAAAAATCCACGGTTCCGATAGTCATCAGAGACACGAAAACGTGGAACCAAATTAACAAAGATATCAAAAAATCGAATGTAGAAATAGCATCAGTCAAAACCAACAGCCTGGGTATTCAAATTAACCCTAAGGAACCCGACGATCATCGGGCAATCACAAAATACTTAAATGAAAACAAAGTAGAATACGACACCTACTTTTTGCCCGATGAAAAACAATTAAATATATTAATCAAAGGTATACACAGAAATATACCCGTAGGGGATATTAAAGAAGAAATTGAAGCCATGGGATATCACCCAACGGAGATAAACAAAATAAAAACTGGCCCGGCAAGAAAATAATCCTCTATGGTCAAGATTCTATTGACCAAAGAAGAAAAACATTTCTTCAATGTCAGCCACATCTTAAATCTTCCGGTAGCCATTGAAGCACAGGGCTCCGGAAACAAAAAAATAGTTAATCAAAGCCACAATTGTCAACAGTATGGTCACTCTCAACATAGATGCCATGCTAAGCCAAAATGCCACAGATGTGCTGGTGATCATCATTTCACAACATGTAAAAAAACTAAAGAAACTCCACCTCTCTGCGTCAACTGTGGCGGTCCGCATCCGGCCAATTACAGTGGATGCAGTAAAAACCCAAGAAACATAAACAACAATAACATAAACAACACAACAAAAATACAAAGAACCCCAGCAAAACCAGTTGACAATAACATCACTTTTACACAAACCACAAAAAACCAACAACAAACAACAGAAAAAACACAAAACACAAAAAAAAAACACAACTAACAATCAACAAACAACAAATTTATACAAACAACAAATGAAAACTTCAATACTAACATGCTAAACCAGCAACTGTTAAGCATCCTAACGCTACAACCGAGTGACATCAGGGAGAGAGTGGACACACTGGCTGACGCAATAGCAAAAAACCCAATACTAAAGGCTCTCTTCAATGGCTAACAAAAGAAAACCAAACTGTCTTAGAATAATCTCCTGGAACGCCAACTCTGTTCTAAATAAAAAATATGAACTGGGGAATTTCCTGGAGGAGTATGATGTGGACGTCATGATCCTGCAGGAAACATTCCTAAGACCGGGAATGCGGTTCAGAATTAAAAATTACGAAATATATAGGGATGACAGAACAGACAGGAGAGCGGGCGGTACAGCTATACTGATAAATAAAAATATAGATAACTATAGAATAAATTCACATCATTTTTGGGCAATAGAATCGACCTCAATAATTATAAATATGGAACAACAAAAACTAATAGTCACATCGGTTTACAAACCACCAAACAGACGAATAAACGAAAACGATTTAGACCAACTACTACACATAAACAACGATTCGTCTGTACTAATAGCCGGAGACTTAAACTGCAAACATAGACAATGGGGATCCAGATTTCCAAACACGGACGGAAACTTCCTTCAGGAATACGTACAAAACCATCCTGTTTCTGTCATAAACCCCAACGAACCCACTCACTACTCAGACCGCTCAATTGATTTACTGGATATAGGAATCATTAAAAATTTATACTGCGAAATAAATGTCGCAGTGATACATGAACTTAGCTCTGATCATGTGCCTGTCTTCTTTCAATTAGGCCAAAATGAACTAATACCAACTGAAGAATTTCATACAAAAATTGACTGGACAAATTAAAAAGAAATACTAGAGAACAAAAATTAAAATATACCAGAAATAACAAACATACAAACATTAAACACCGCAATAGAGACATTAACAAACAATATACAAGACTCCATAAAACAGTCAAAGATTAAAATATCAATTAAAAATTACAACCCATACACAATACCTATAAACATTAAAACCCTAATAATTGAGAGAAACAGACTCAGACGCAGAGCTAAGCAAACCCTAGATCCAAGATTCGTAAGGGAAGCGAATCGACTGACTAACAGAATAAAAACGGAACTAAATCAATTGAGAAATGACAACTGGGAAAGCTACCTACTAACATTAAAACCAGAGGACAAATCACTATGGAACATACAAAAAACATTACTAAACAAACATAAACAAAAACACCACCAGTACATGGCAGAAACGGGATGGCGTACACTAACATAGAAAAAGCAGAAGCATTTGCCGACACACTAGAATCTCAGTTCAGCCTCAACGTCGATCCGGATGACGACATCGACTGGGAGGCTAGGATTGAGAGACTAGCTGGCAGAATCAAAAGAGCGGAAATCGATCCTGGGGAAATCTCGATCCCCCCACAAACATAGAAGAGCTAAAAGAGGAAATAAAATTCCTCAATAATAATAAAGCCCCCGGCTATGATAAAATCCCCAACAAAGCCATAAAAAATTTGCCAGATAGCACCACACAAATTTTACTCCAGATAATCAATTTCTCCTTTAATCACAGATATTACCCAGACTGTTGGAAGACTGCGATTGTGGCTATGATACCAAAGCCTTTTAAAAACCACACGTTTCCACAAAACTGGAGACCTATTAGCTTACTACCCTCATTAGCTAAATTAACAGAAAAAATATTTCTAAGGAGACTATGGGAAGAAATAGAAAACAAAAACCTGATCCCAGACGAACAGTTTGGGTTCAGGAAACAACACTCCACTGAACAACAAGTGGTAAGACTTGTCGACCGTACTCTGGATGGTTTACAGGGAAGACGAAAACCTGGCATAGTCGTCCTCGACATCCAGAAGGCGTTCGACAAGGTTTGGCATGATGCACTCGTCTACAAACTTCATAAAATGAATAACAACTACATAAGATATATAAACTCATTTATACAAAACAGAAAATTCAAAGTGCAGATTGAAGGCGAGTCATCTGGCCAAAGAATGATGGAGACAGGGGTCCCACAAGGATCCCCTATTTCCCCCATATTGTACTCACTATACACTTCAGATATACCAAAGAGACCTAACACCCATTTAAGTATATACGCAGACGACACTGGTATTTTCTGTAGCCACAAAAAAATAAATATAATACACATAAACATTCAATCTCACCTCGACAGTATGATGGCCTGGGCAAAGCTCTGGAAGATCAAGGTCAATCCGGAGAAAACTCAGGCCATCATAATAAAAAATTCAAGAGCACTGGACAATGGTCCAACTCTAACCATAGAAGATACCCAGATAGAATGTAAAAATTCCATCAAATATCTGGGTATCACCATAGATAAACACCTTACATGGAAAAATCATGTCGAGGAAAGATTGAATGAAGCAAAAAAAGACATATGGACAGTTATTTCCACTGTTAAAAAACGATAGCAAGCTCACTCTTAAAAACAAACTATTGCTCTATAAGCAGGTCATAAGACCTAAAATCCTTTATGGAAGCACGGCATGGTGCCAACTGGCTAGTATACACAAGAAAAAACTCCAAACTTTCCAAAATAAAATACTAAGACATATTATTAATGCACCATGGTACGTTCGCAACGCACAGATTCATAGGGAACTGAAAATAGAAAGTATACAAGAAATGTTATCCAACAAACAAGAAAGATTGTTAAGATCAATGGAAAACCACCCCAATCCATTGATCAGAAATGATTTTCCAATTAACAGAAATCCAGACAACAACAGAAGAAAAAATAGAAACATAAACTCCCCTATTAGACCCCCTTAAATCTGTGCATTACTAACGCGACTAAAAGATGAGGTTGAGGACAATATGAAATAAGTGATTAAAAATTAAAAAAAAAAACAATCAAAAAATAATCATACAATCACTTTGCTTGTAAGGGCTGCAGTTTACTGCCTATCAAAAAACTGAGTATAAGAGGCGAGTCACTCACTCGAAAACAAACACAAATCGATTTGAATTTAATGTTTAATACGGAAACAGGAATAAGCTTGCTCACTTTGAATGTGTTTTTTAATTAAATTTGCGCTGTGTGAGCTTGCATATGCTAGTGTAAATAATTTAGGATGGTTTATTTGTCTTATTTTGAGCAAAATTTATGATTAAAATTATAATTAATTATATTTTTTGTTAATTTTAAGTGAATAATACAACACTTATACAGATGCTCACTAAGGCCCAGTCCCTTGATGTTCTGCAGGAGGTTCTTTGGTATCACTCCAGTTGTTGACAGTACTATGGGAATCGTTTGGACGCTGTTCATTGCCCATTGTCTTCGGATTTGCACCTCCAGATCTCTGTATTTGGCGGTCTTCTCGTTGTATTTTGGTCTTAGGTTGTTGTTAGGTACAGCAATATCGATTAGTGTAGTTCGCGTAGAAATTTTATCTATTGGTATAATATCTGGTCTATTATGAGCAACTGTCTGATCCGTCAGAACCGTTCGGTCCCAATATAACTTGAACTGGTTGTTCTCAAGAATAGGCTCCTGACTGTATTTGTAATAAGGCACTTTTCCTACCTGTAATAGGTTTAACTTTTCTGCTAACTCTTGGTGGAGTCATGTCTTTCCTTATACTCGGTTGCGGCAAACGCTTGGCATCCTCCAGTTATGTGCTGGATTATCTCTGATGTTCGACAGCCATATCTACATTGGTCATTTTCTATTCAGGGATCTCTAATGATGAACTTCCGATAGTTCTTCGTCGAAATAACCTAGTCTTGGATAGCTAACAAGAAGCCCTCCGTTTCCGGAAACCTCTGTCCTGAAATCAACCAGTAGTTCGACGCTGAGTTGTCGACATTGTCCTGATTGTAACTTCTCCTGGTCTGTTTGGTGGTGAGAAGTAATATCTCGTTCCCTCAACTGTAGCGGCGTTGAATCGTCTTCCTCGCATATTGCTCGATGTAGTGTGGAAGAGTCCGCTAACCTGTGGAAAAATGAACGTAAGTTTATTATTTGTTGGTCGAGCTGCTTACCAATATCCACCAATCTTCTTTATCCTTGGTGTCTTGGAACCATTGTACGTTCAATAGCGCTCCGAGAGTGATGTTTTTGTGCTTTTGTTAGGAGTTGTTGATTATTATTATTATTAATTTGTAATAAAAAGCCCTTCCAACTGAAACACAGACTAAAAAAGAAATTATTTAAAAAATTCTACCTGCAACTGGTTGCTATTAATTTGCATACAGGAAAAAAAACTTTAAATGTTACTAAGGAGTTTTTAATGAAAGCTCATCCAACACAAACTAAAAAATTAATTATTATAAAAATTCTACCTCTTACTAGTTTGTAATAATATGTATTTACATACATGAATAAAACTTTAAATGTTGTCATGGAATCTGTAATGAAAATACCTTTCAACTGAGACACAAACTAAAAAAGATAATATTTTAAAAATTCAACCAATGACTAGTCCGTATACAAAAATACTGTTAACTAAAATTATATTGATATGGTGAGATTTTAAATACAAGTATTTGAAAATAATCAAAATTTCAGTAAGAAACCAAATTCCTGTATTTATTAAAGTTTTCCAACCAATGACTATTCGGCTAGTTATTCTCAGTATTTATCTTTGCAAAACTGAGTGGAGTCCTCTATTAAAATAATAAGATAGTTTGAATTATTTTTGCTTGAACCACGACTTTCTAACCTCCGCAAAATAACGAGTTGCCGTAAGCATTTGGACAGTTTTTATTCCCCTTTACAAATATATCCTTATAAACGGGTTCCATTTAGTAAGAAATACATCATTTATTTAACATGAAAAAAAAACTAACATATGTTCTCTATATGTTCTCTATAAAATATAAATGCCGAGACATGTCGGCAGGATATTAAACCTTTCTAAAGCTTGAAGTTTACAGGGAAATGACTCAATATTAATCAATTAGGTTTCTTGTAGAAACTTGCAAATTTTTACGAAGAACCAAACCGACAAACGGATATATTTCAGGATTAATACTGAATTACATGTTCCTATCTGTAAAACAATAACTACGTTACAACGTCCAATATGGAGCTTACTTATAATATGGCGGTCAAAAAAGTCGGCTTCAAATTTAGAAGATATATAAAATAGCTGCAAACTATAAGAACACTCTCAACTAAGGCACAAACAAATAGAACATAAAACAGAGGCTATGTAAACAATTCTTCACTGTGATGGAAAGAAAATACCAATTCACCCATAATTAATTTAAAAATAACTCATTCGACTAATACAAAGTCAACTTCAAAACCATTTTAGGTGAATAAGTAAATCTACATTAAATTAATAGCAATATGGAACAAACAGGTGTTTTTTTTTTACTTTTTAGTGGCGGTTTTTGTGGTCAGTTTAGTATTCTAGAAAAAAATAATTTATTCTTTTCATTTTTTTATATTTGGGTATACTTAATTAGTAATGATACTAATATGTCAACAATATTAACCATTTCTGCATTTAGTTGAATAGAAAAACCGAGCAGTTAAAATCACCTGCTCAAAAAATGTAATTATGTAAAAACAATCAGAATTATATGGACGATTTTTGATGTAGAATATTTAAATTTTTGATTAGACCATCCATGCTATAATAATGTTGGTATATGGATTAAAAATATACAACTCCACCTAATATTAAAAAATCAACCAAAGGAACCTTTTCATCCCCTATGTCGTCTACCAAAAGGTATTGACTGACTGCCACACTTTAAGGTGGACAACAAAAAAATCTCACTATTGACTCACTCGAATTTGTGTTCTTAAAGTTTAATTACTTATGCGAATAATTTTATTGAAACAATAAAAAAAAGCACCACTTTCTTAAATAAAATTTATCATCTAAAATGTTTAGGCTCATATTTATATCAGAGCAGCTATTTTAGTTCTCAACCAGCTGAAAAAACCGTATACTAATTATAAGGGCAGGCGTAGTACTCTATTCTAACAAGGTTAGGGACAAAGTACTATTTCAGATTGTAAAAGAATTTCAATGATTTAATATTTTCATTACTATTTTGTTTCTTCCTCCTACTAAAAATATAGAATTTTCCAGTTATTTTCAATAAAAAGTACAATATAAACCCCTACTCTGGATTAACTCCTTCACAAGAATTGGTTATGTAAAATAGGATCCCATCTTACGCCGACATCCTAACGCTCAGTTTCTAATATTTGTCTCCCTTTGAAGTGGTCGGTTAAACAACGTTACTTTTTAATAAATCGATTCATCTTTATAGCTATAACTAATAAGTATAGCATGTGACAACATCATTAGAGTAGTAAACATAACCCGATCCTTATCATCCCCCACTCCTCGACCTTGACCTTGTCCCACCCCTCTTTGGCACCACCCACATGTCCTTGTGATTGACCTTGAAAGTGCACGTGAGCTTTGTCCTTGGCCTTGACCTTGTGTTCAAGGTTGTGCGCGACCTTGACCTTGACTTTGTTGGGAGCAATCTTGGGTGTGTGACCTTGAAGTTATGTTACGTGGTTTGGGGTGACCTTGAATGGTTTTATATAAGGTATGGAGCAGTTTCATTCATCAGTTGTCTCTGACTTGTATAGGTAGTACATGTGTTAATATTTGACAAATCATGGCATATGTTTGTGAAAATTGCGGTTCTAAGTTTACCAATAGTTATAATATGAGACGTCATAAAAGAGAATCGTGTGCGGCGAGATTTAATGAAGTACCTGGAGAAAAACGGCTCCGAATTGAAGAGTATACATCTGCGATTCCGGTAATTAATTGCGCTACATGTAATGTATATGTTCCAATAAATCATACGTCAGCGCATAAACGAACACAACAACATAAAAATAATTCATGTTTGCCGGTATGTCATGGTGTGCAACTCGTTGAATGTGCCTTCAAAAGGAGAATTGCAACCTATCGGGTTAGCAGTGATATGGAGCATTCCGATTACGTAATGTTCTTTGCAGACATTAAATCCAAGGTGGTGGAACTTGTTAATAATTTATTACGTGTGCATCATGCTTTAAAAGTTAACATGACAGCTGTTGGCGAGTACATGCTTCCATCACAAGAAATATTCAGTGAAAAATCCTTCAACACTGCTAATCAAATAATTAGTGTAGAAAGTGATTTGGATGCCGTTTACTATTCTTTCACCGAATTAATAAAAACACAGGCGACAGAGTTCCAGGAGAAAGATTCAGGTATGGAAAAATCAAAACCCGATATATTAAACTGATTTTTATATATTATTTTTCTTGTTATAGGATGGGCTCTTGTGCGAATTTTATATTTGGAAGTTAGTATCAACAAGTATATGCCTATGGGTGGCTCATCATACATCAAGTTGCCATGTTCTATTGAAAAGAAAGGAGATGTCGTCAATGTGATTAACCAGGACGAATTTTGCTTTGCGTGGGCTGTAACATCAGCATTGTTTCCTCCAACAGCAGAGTCTTCACAGAAGACATCCTACCCCCATTTTTCTAGAGGGCTAAATTTAACAGGTATGGATTTTCCAGTAAACTTACGTGACATTAAAAAATTTGAGGAAATGAACAACATATCAATTAACGTATACGGTCTGGAATCTAAATATGACAATAATGAAGTAATACATGAAGTTATTGGTCTGCTGAGGTATGCGTCAAAAAAGTTGGATAGACATGTAAATTTATTGTTAATTACAAAAGACTGTAGTAGTAAAGATGGCGGTGAACATTTTTGTGATATAACTTGTTCAAAGAGTCATTATTGTTGGATTCGGGATTTATGACGTTTAGTTTCAAGTCAAATTAGTTGTCAACAACATAAAATATATTTTTGTGATGGTTGTTTCATTTATTTTAGTACACCGTCAGCTTTAACTTTACATCAAAGCTAAGATTGTAACCACATTTTCACGCAAACACCGTCAGTGGATTTAAAAATCAATAAATTTGGAAAGAGTGTGCCGGAAAATATTTTAAAATTCGAGGGTATAGAAAAGCAAATGCGCGTTCCATTCGTGGTTTATGCAGATTTCGAATCTGTTTTAAAACCCGTTGAAGCGGTACAACCAAACCCACAAAATTCTTACACTGTAAAAAGTTTTAAACATGAACCATATTCTTTTGCTTATTTAATGAAATGCTCTTTTGACGACTCAGTTTCGAAATTTGAGCTATTTTGGGGGAATAATGCAGCTCAAGTCTTTGTGGATCGTATCGAGTGTGATTTAAGGGCTCTATATAACACATATTTAAAAGACATTAAGCCTATGAAACCGTTAACGCCTGAAGAAAAAAGAGAGTTTAATGATGCTAGAATATGTGGTATATGTGAAGGCTCTTTTGAAGACGGTGAGATTAAAGTACGAGATCATTGTCACATGCAAAAAGATTTGGTGCTACACATTCGATTTGTAATTTAAATTATAAATTACTCTCCTTTATCCCTATCATATTTCATAACTTAACCGGCTACGACAGCCATTTATTTATAAAAGAGTTATGTAAATATGGGGATAAAATTGGTGTTTTGGCTCAAAGTAAGGAAAAGTACATATCATTTACCAAAAGCATTTATGTGCACGATTATTTTGATAGTAAATGTGGAAAAGTCAAGAGGAAATATTTAAAGTTGCGATTCATTGACAGTTTTAAATTTCTGTCAACGTCTTTGGAAAATTTAGGCAGCGGTTTAAACGACAACGATTTTATTAAAACGCGGAAACATTTTTTAAATATCGACCCATTTAATTTGATGCGTCAAAAGGGTGTTTTTCCCTATAGCTTTATTGACTCTATAGAAAAAATGAAAAATACATGTCTTCCAAGTAAAGATCAGTTTTATGATAATTTACGGGAAGAACATATTAGCGATGAAAGCTATAGAAGAGCAAAAGAAGTATGGCGCTTGTTTGGATGTAAAACTTTGGGGACTATTCGGACGTGTATTAAAACCAGATGTGTTGCTATTGTGTGGTGTTTTTGAGCAATTTCGGATTAAATGTTTAAAATTCGATAAATTGGATCAAGCACACTACTATACCCTTCCAAGTTTATCATTTGATTGTATGCGGCGTATGACTAAGGTAGAGCTAGAGCTCTTAACTGAAATAGACATGATACATTTTTTTAAGAAAGGTATACGCGGCGGCATTAGCCAGTGTACAGAAAGGAAGCACATCGCTAATAATATTTTTTTACCAGACTATGACCCAACAAAACCTTCTTCATTTATAACATATCTTGATGCTACAAATCTATATGGTCATAGTATGTCACAAGCATTACCATATGGTGGTTATCGACGGTTAACCGAGAGCGAAATTCTCGATTTAAATATTATGGCTGTTGGTGATGATAGTTTACATGGCTACGTTTTGGAAGTGGATGTGCATTATCCGACTAAGTTGCATGATGCACATTCTGATCTTCCATTTCTAGTAGAAAATATCATACCGCCAACAGAAAACGCCAAATTTCCGAAATTAATTCCTAATGTACAAGATAAAAGAAAATACATTGAACACTATAGAACTTTAAAACAAGCCATCGCCAACGGCTTAGTGGTAATGCAAACTCATCGAGTATTACAGTTTAAGCAATCAAAATGGCTAAAATCATATATTGATTTTAATACCAATTTACGTAACAAAGCCACCAAAAAATTTGCGAAGGACACTTTTAAATTAAAAAATAACGCGATTTTTGGTAAAACTATGGAAAATGTGGAAAATCGAAAGGATATAAAATTAGTAACACAATGGGATAACAGTGTAGGCAGAAATGGAGCTAGAGCACTAATATCCCGCCCCAATTTCAATAGTAGCTCGATATTTACCGAGAACTTTGTTGCTATACATATGAATAAAGTTAAAATATTGTACAATAAACCAATTTATATCGGATTTTCCATATTAGATATATCAAAGACTGTAATATACGATTTTTATTATAATTTTATTAAATCCAAGTTTGGTGATGATGCTTCGTTACTTTACACCGATACTGACTCGCTTATATTAAAAGTGTATACGGAAAACTTGTATCAAACTATATCAGAAAACCCCGAAAAATTTGATACATCAAATTAGCCCGAAATTAATAATTTCAACATAATTAAAAGTAATTCTGTAGTTGGTAAAATGAAAGATGAGTTTCCTGGTGACATGATAATAAGTTTTTATGGTACCGGCGCGAAGGCTTAATATGTAAAGTCCATTAACAATGAATTAAAAAAAGCCAAAGGTATCAAAAAATGTGTTATCGAGAAAGACCTTCATCAGGAAGACTACCAAAGAATTGTTGAACGGGGTGGTTTGATATTAAGAAAGATGAAGACATTTAGAAGTGAATTACATAACATTTATACCAACATAATAAATAAAGTAGCATTATCACATAGCGATGATAAACGTTATGTAATTCCCAATTCAACCAAAACTCTACCTTGGGGGCAAGCAGACATAGATTTTTACAAAACAGACCCGGAAGAAAACTTAGCAAATTTAGTCACCGTGTTGGAATCATTTCCAAGTCAGAACAGCACGTAATCTGGAAAATCCATATTTCATTATTTGTATTGTTTTTATTATTTCGATTGAACATACAACATTAATATGTAACGGTAGTATTGTAATTTTTTTTTTATTAAAAAACATGTATTCATTACTTGATTGCTTTTTATTGAACCTTTATTTTAAAATTATAAATATAATGTAGTGTTGACAAATAATAAACGGTAAAAGTTATTATTAAAAAATTTGTCTAACAGTAAATTAAACGCACAGGTCTACGAGCAAATGTTTAATGTGAAACAGGTTTGCTGACAAGATCCTCCATAGTCTTTTCAATTTTCAGCATTCTAGAGTTAAATTCATCACGCAGTTCGTCTGGCCTAAGTTCATATATTGCAATAACAGTATCATCAATGTATCCTCTAAGTTCTTGACCGGTTTCAATTAATTTCTTGCGTACGTAACCTTCAAGTTGGTTTCTGAATATATCTTTAATAAAAATTGTTGAGTCATGTAAAGCTTTCTGCGTATCTGGCACACACTGAGCAAAGTTATTATCAACATAATTTCGTGTAGCCGCATCGTCTCCTTCAAGAGGTTCTGCTAAATAGCACATATTTTGCTTCCAATGTCGTAATCTCCATTAGGTGTAAGTTTAAAACCTATTCCTGAAGGACCTCGCATAAAGTTAAAATCCTTAAATTTTCTTTCTGACATTGTTATGTGAGACTGATTTGAAACCATTAGATTTCACCCTAATATATGGTTCTATTTCATTAATAAACAGACTCTGCAGAAAAATATGGATTGCAAAACGTATTTTAGGTGATGTTTAATAAATACACATACAGACTCATTTTACTATTGTTTTATTGGAAAAAAAAATTAAAATATAACAAAAGGTTGACTTTACTTTCTATTATTAAAAAAAAAATAAAAAATATAACAAACAAAAAAAATTAAAAAATAAAGAAATAAAATACATGTTAATTTCTTCTGTACAGGTAAGCTTCTTCTATGACCCAATTTCTTCTCTGGATGGCACGTTCATTAATGTCCTTGAACTGGTAGTAAACTAGTCCACAAAAGCCGCATTGTACAAATTTAACCCTGAAAAGGTCAATGTAGTTGAAGTCGTACGTAAGATCATTCCGCCAGCAGATACCTAGTCTTTTACAATGATGACAAGTTAAACAAAAAGCTTTTGTTAAAGTGTAAGTGAAAAGTAGCCAAGATACCTTCCGAACGGCAAAGTGTTGCATCACTTTTGGATGCTCTTGACGTGAGCTGCGGGGGGGGGGGGGCATAGGCAACCAAGAGAAGGGGCGGATTTATAAAAAACCTCTACAACTGTCCCAACCTTCCCCTAAAAGTTTCCGATACTCCCATGAGACCGTCGAACTTCCTTTCTATAGATTTTTGGAATTTTTTAGTCTATATTTTCTTCATTTTCAAATTTTTCAAAATTTTTTTTCACCATTGTATTCTCCTCAAAACTCTAGGTAATTAAAGTGCTTTTATTTTTTCTCTATCTTGAACGGTTCCCGAGCTACAACGCTTTGAAGAATTCAAATTACTAACTTTCTATAACCTTTTTTTTTCAAATTTCATTTTTTCGAATTTTCAAAAATACTACAATATGTAGAGAAAAATTCTCTCTTTAATTTCCCAATACCGTTTTTCTCTAAATCTTCAACTTTTGCGCGTATTCAGCATTTTCGAAAAAAAAAATAATAAGTTTTTTTGCACCTCTCCTCAAAATTTCACCATTTTTCAATTTTTTTTTTTGAAAAAAGTTCTTTTTTTACGTTTTTACTACCGGGAAAATGCTTGCTTATAGTACTCGATTTCCTCTATAATTTTTTCCCATAACTTTTTTCCCTATTCCTAACCGTTAGTTTCCTACAAATTTTCTAAATGTATTCATATTTTGCCTTAAAAAATTTTTCTTGCGTTATCTAAGTTCTTTTTTCAACTAAATAAACCCCCATTATCTACCGTGTTCCTTTCTTAAGAAGCGGGCTTTTCCGTCCGCTTTTTTTTTTGTTGGATTTCAAATAAATATAAAACTACTACTTCACTCATTACAAATTTATTGATTCAAGTACCTTATTTTAACATTATTTTGTGTTAAATTTAATCGATACATTAAAATATAGATTTATTGGTTACCGAACCGTTTAATACATCATAACTAAAAAATGAGTCGTGAATAACTAATGCGTACACCTTAGTGTCTGGGGAATTTATTCTTTCTCGTTTGGAACTCCAATTTCACATCCACTGTCGATGAGTTAATCGCCTCTGGTTGATGACTGCAATAATAAAAACGGGGTTTTTCATATATTCCTCGAACGTTATCATGGGATCGTTTATTTCCCGCCCGTAGTAGCTGCTTTGGAAGTTTTCGTAATTGTAATAGGCTACTGCGTACAGTTTCATGGCGAAATCTAAATTCCATCTTTCGTATGGAGAAACGGTTGAATTCAGATACAGTCTAATGTCGCATACGTCGGCGTGGGTAAATTCAGTTGCGTTTTTTTCTTTTTTGTCGCAATTATTGCTGTCTTGAAACCCGACGATTATATAGCGCGGTCTTTCCAGACTTGTACTCGTTTTCAAGGCCCACACGTCGGAAGATGTTTGTCTTAAAGCTGGTAATTCGTACAGATCCCATTTACGATATGCCATTTGAATACTGACATTGTTTTCACCTTTATTAATGCGAGACAGTATTTTCAATTTTTGCTTGTTGTTGAATGTGACGAATTTTCCATTCGATTTTGCCGATACTAATTTCTGCCTCTACTTCGCCGACGTAGCAATTGGTAAAAGTGCGAACTATAATCACAATAAGCTCTTGTTTTATGTTGAAAACACCTTTTGCATAATCTTCGGCGAATCCCACAAGATATTTTAAGGGTAATTTCCCGTAGAATACGTTACTGTGTCTACGATATCTTGGTTTGCTTCGTCGAGACCCCATCCGCACGTCATGAGAGATCTTTGTTGCAAACTTCCGAATGAAACCATGGTTTTTAATGTCGTCGTAACTCCAGGTTTACGAACCACGGCGACCTGCTCACCTCCCATCTCGTAGCGAATTTCATCGAACAAAAATGCGAGGGCATTATTTGATAAAAAGCATCTTTTCGTTGCGTCTATGGGTTTAAATTTTCCTTCGATATATATGTAACTTTCGGCGATATCCAGTATATCTTGAAAATTAATGGGGATACGGACTTCATCCGAATTGTTGAATGATGGAGATCCGTATGGTTTATACGTATGCTCTTCTAGACTAATAATGGAATTGTCCAAGATGGGTTCGGAGAAAACCTCTATTTTATCGCTGTTGGCGGAAATCATTTTCGCACTTTAAGACCGATTAATTTATAGTTTCGGCAGATAACTGTTGAGATGTTTGTGATCTAATGTCTGGACGACGACTAACCTTGACGTTAACTTTTCTTTTACTTTTATTATGTTTCGGCGGTTCTCCCATCTTAGTCGACAGCACACACAATTGACGATTGAAACAAAAACCCACTTCTATGAAAGTTTCTTCAGTTCCAATTTCACGATTATTTTCTCGCCTTGAAAATTGATTAGATCACCGCTATCGTCCAAGATGCGAAGAGTAATTTTGTCGATAAACTGACGTCCTGCCGGCATTAACGGCATATAAATATTATTTTGTGGTTCTTTACTGATTTTGTAACCGGGCTCCACGTCGATATCGAATTCGAACAAGGTATGACCTTCCACAGAATTCATATATGCTCCGGAAATTATATTACAATCTACGCGTATGATGCGTACATTCATTATATCCACCATCTCGGTTGATTCGTGCTTTTTGTCTCTTTTTAACACTGTATGATTAAATTCTAACATTTTACCGATACTCGCCTCTCCCCGGAAATCTATAGTGTATTGGGATTTCAGTTCACATTTCAGCGTATTATTAGTAGCGACCAAGTAAAAGATTCCATCGTTCTTTTCTTCAGTTGAAATCCTCAACGCCTCCGACATAGCTTTACCTATCTCATCTATTTCATAGGCCCCAGGTGGAATCTGCAATTGTATCGGTTCGGTGGTGTAACCCTCCTTCATGTAGGCAAACTTATTGTTGCTTTCGTCCACATTAAAAATTGAATTGTATGTGTAAAATCCCAGCAATGCCAGACTATATTTGTTTTCTCTATTTAATTCGACTGGTGGATAAAAATCGGCGCTTAAGACACTCGAGTGTCCTGTTAGTGTGAACGTATAAGACATGACTAACCATTAAAACATCACACATCTCGGTTTTATTCTTAGCGGTAACATTTAAAAAGATTCATCTCCGCACCTTTTCTCACTGCATTAGATAGTGTTGTTTTTATGCTATTTTCTGCTTTTATGCGCACATCGCTGATTTTGCAATAACAACAAAATATTTTTCTAGCCGTAAGACCCTCATCAGCCGTAACCTCGTTTAAATTCCTGCTGAAATAATGTTTGCAACCGCACTGATATTTTAATATATCGATATCGCTTGCTCGAGCAACTTATCCCAAACGAATGGAATTTCATTTGGGGCTAATGCAATCATTACTTCCTTGGACATGTTTTCTAGCTGTTTCACGGTCATTTTCCTTAATCTACCGGCTAGGTGAAATGCTTTCAGTGATTGCAACATTTTAGTATAGTTATTGCGATCCATTTGCGGTGTTAATGGTGACGATGATAACATCTTTTACGCTGATGATTCGACAAGAAACTTTAGACACAAATGTCCACATCAGACCGTTCCAAAATCCTGTTGACGATCGTATGTATAGTAATAAATTTTGATGGTTCCGATCCCGTTTGTAGAGATTCAATTAGTTTTTTGATCTACGATTTAAAAATAATCCCATACCTTTACGATATGGCTTTAGAAACAAACCATTTCCTATCGATTTTAAATACAGGCCGGCACCGGTTTTATCTTCGCTGTTTTTTTTTTACAGCTTTTACGGCGCGCACAATTCCCGCTGCCCCACCGGCTAATGATCCCAAAGCTGATAACCCGGAAAAAATTGGTATTAATGGTAATATTCCACCAGTTTTAGGAATCGGTATTATTCTCGGTGTACGAACATTCCTTTTGCCACCTGCCGCCTTTACCCATCTACGTGCTGCCGACAGAGCTATTTTAGAGTCATGACATTTTTTTCCAACACATTTTTCCTTCCGGCTTTCAATAATTCCTTTCGAACTGCTTGTCGAATAGCTGTTCCGAAACTGACTTTCCGAACATGTCGATTTTTATTAACACCTTTCCTTTTTGTACGACGTGTGCCTTTACTAGATGTACTCCACACCTATTCAGCAGCAGCAGCAGCATCGAATTTCAAAAGAAGATATTAGCCAATCGGTGTTTGATACACCCTCAACATCAACTAATACATCTCTCGCATCCGCTGACACCACAACTTCCGATACTTTAAACGCACACATGAAAGGATTACGTTCGAAACCATCTCTATACGATACTGTATATGGTGTACGTTTTGGTTCAAAAACAGATTATAACAAAAACTTTATTGGTAATTTAGAGTTGCGTTTTCGAAATGGAAATATTGTCTTATACAAAAAGGGGAAAAATATTGCAGAAAATGGTGGATCACCGACACTTTATGATTTGTTATATCTTAAAACACCCCCAAGTTTAGGCAAGGAACAACAATTAAGTGATAATGTACTTTCAACGTACAAGGAAATTTTGGAATCAACGAGTGCTGTCTACAACAATTTTAAAAAAAGTGATGGTTTACGGGAAACCAGATGGAACAAATATTTACGAATTATTAAACCTCTGATAATGGACACAAAATTAGGCGGTACTATTACAAGAAAAAATCTCTCTGAAAAATTACAGTTACCTACAAAAAAGAAATTATCTTCGAAAACATTTCAATATGTCTACTGGAACAAAGCTAAAGAGTTGGTGGATCGTTTACATTCGTTGTGGAGTTCCAAAATGGCCGGTCACACTGGACACGAAAATGAAATTATGTCAATCGTAGAGAAATTACGAGAAGAAGATATAATATATTAAGCTCAATATTTAATGATATTATTCAGTTCTTCCTTCGATCTGAAACCTTTAATATTACTAATAATATGGAGCCCAGTCTAGAAAAAATCAAAATTGTTAATGAACTACATAGAACGGCTAGAAAAAATTTTGTAAGACGGCGCACGATAATAAAAGGATACAGAGGTTTGTGGCAAATTGATTTGGCTGAAATGCAACAGTATGCTGACGAAAACGATGGTTATCGTTATATTTTGGTCTGTATAAATTGTTACTCTAAATTTGTCTATACCAAAGCGATAAAAAACAAAACTGGTATAGAAGTTACTAATGCGATGAAAAGCATCGTTGAAGAGGCATCATATACACCAACAAATCTGCAAGGTGATCAAGGAAAGGAGTTCTATAATACAAACTTTCAAGCCCTGATGAAAAAATATAATATAAATCATTATTTCACTTACAGCACAAAAAAGCTGCCATTGTTGACCGAGTCATAAGGACTTTAAAAAATAATTTATATAAACAATTCTCGACAAGAGGATCTTACAAATGGATACATATATTATCGGCAGTAACAAAAACCTATAACCATTCGAAACATCGCACCATTGGAATGAAGCCTGCAGACGTGCAAGAAAAAACACAAATTAAAGCATACGACTATTTAAAAATTGTACCTAAAAAATTTAAGTTTTCCATGGGTGACATTGTGCGTATTAGCCAGTACAAAAGCTTATTCGAGAAAGGATATACGCCCTCTTGGTCAACTGAATTGTTTAAAGTTGTAAAAGTTAACGTTACAAATCCACCTACATACTTGTTGGAATCGTTAGAAGGTCAGCCTATAAGAGGGTGTTTTTACGAGTCAGAACTACAAAAAAACAAGCAGTCCTGGCGTTTATCTAGTAGAAAAGGTCCTTAGATAACGCAAGAAAAATCACACCGATCAATTACATGTCAAATGGCTAGGGTTTCCCAACCACTTCAACTCTTGGATAGATAAAGCTAATATTGTTTAAATAACATATTGTATGACTATAATTTTAATTTAAAATGTAAAATAAATAAACAATATATTGTAAAACACAATTTTTTCTTTCAATCTTCATCATTAAAAACAATGACAATAAAACATCTTACACATAAATAACATTTCAATATTCTTGGAGGGAAGGTCCAATTCACCGACGACTACGACGTTATCTTCAAGGCTATGCCACTCGGAGTGCGTTCTCCTATTCTTTAACCTGCTTTTTTTAGATTTTTTTTGAAGTCGAGTCGTACGACAGTGCGCTTAATGAGTCATTTAAAGGCTGATGATAGAGTATTTTCTGCATAACTTCAATTTTTGTTTTAAGCTCACTATTATTTTTGTATATCATGGGGAGGACATCCTTGTTAAATATGTCACATATTACAACTGCAAAGTTGTAAAACTTTCTATTAACAAAGTGTTTTGTCACAGCATCGTCATCATCTTTAGGTTCGCCTAAGTTGGTTATGATTTTTCCACCCATATCATACTGCCCATCCGCTGTAAGTTTAAAACCAATCCCTTGTGGCCCAGATAATATATGATATTTTTCATTACATTTCTGACGACCAAATTTATCAATTGTGTTGTTTCCTCGACTCATTTTCAATCTTTACTAAACTATTTTATTTTTATTTGCCCTACTTATATTAAATATTTCAGCTGAGAAAAAGAAACACTGACTATGATCTACTGGGTTGGTATGTTTATAAAAGAAATAAAACAAAACTGTGATTGTAACATATATTTATTTACAGTTATTTAATTGCACAAATACAAAAATTATAAAAAATTAATTTTCCATGTCTTCATTTTCGTTGCTCAAAATTCTTTCCCATCCGACACTATTTCGATCGTCAACGTCTTGGGCTGTTGCTGTTGCAGGAACCAATTCATATTTTGCAGCAAGCTCACCAGGTAAATATGGAATATTGACGAGGTATTCTTTTAATTCTTCTTAAACCATTTCAGCACAAAATGTATCCATGTCTATGGAATCATATAAAAATTTGTCACACAAGTGTGCCCCAACCATAAAATTAATTGCATCTCTGATCTCGTTCTTGTATTGCTCTTTGGTTGCCTCAATATGTGGCCAATCATTTGCGCTATCTAACATATCGTGAGCCATATTTCTTAATTCTCTTCCCAACCAAAATATGTATCTATCTACACATTCGTTGACGGTCGTCGTCGCATCAGCAGACATCTTTAATAGAAATAATGAACACGCGTAAGTTTTCTGACATGTGCAACTATATTTTGAATTTAATTACATCCTTTTTTTTTCAAACAATTTACTCCAATGAGTCAAAACGTAATAATGTTCGAGTATTGTTTCCAAAAACTCTAGTGCCCTGCCCCAAATAAGTTAGAGTGTATGTCTCTTTAGTTTTACTCATAATATCTACAATATCGTCAGACAGTGTTTCGGCCACACGTTTTGGCAAAAAAGTCTCGAATGTGCTATTATCACCGTCATCGTGTAAAGCCACTAGAAGAGTTTTACCAAATCGTGTAGTCATTGAAACCATCTTTACAATTTTATACACTTTACCCACAATCATTTCGGTAACTTTTTTCTTTCTAAAACCTCGAAATCTTTGCTGAACATTTCATTAATTTCATCTAGAGTTTCTTTTGCAATACTCATTATTGAAAAAATGGTATATAAATCCAAAAATTACCGTGAATATAAAAGCACTTTCAGAACACTACACGAACACAATATTTGATGTTTATGCCACTGATATCTGCGACTGTTTGAAGTCACTTCTTTTTCCACTAACCTTTATAGCGGGTTTTAAAGGTCAAATTGTAACAGTGGTGGGGGTAGCTTAACGGTAGAAATAGTGGGAGGAGTATTCAAGGTCAAATGACGTCACACATTTAAATTGGTATAAGGATAACTTCAAGGACAAAATATAATGAAACAAATAACTACATTTTATGTACTTTATTGATTGACATTTTTCTGTCGTTCTTCTATATGTGTAACATTATCATTTAAACCTAAATTTCTTAATTTGTTCAATAATATTTGTTCGTTTTTATTTCTTAGAAAATTCTTACAAACTATACTCGCTAAAATACACACATCAGCATGGGCCATATACTTAAAAAATTCACTAAAATCCTGAGCCTCTGAATCTTGCATTTCAAATGCGTAAAATTCCGAACAGGCTGCAGAAATTAGAAATTCTTCGTACATTTCTCTCCCTAAACTTTCCATATTAACTACTACTACACTTAAGTCCTACACTCTAATTTCACTTAACACATCCGGATCTGCAATGAAACTAATCAGTTTTTCCAAACAGTCACTAAACCCCAACTTTTTTATTTCACGAACAAAGTCTTGTAAATTTATTGTTTTGCTGCAATATTTACGACATGCATTCGCAGCCTTTTCATATTCAAAAGCCAAATCACAATAGCGCGACGCCCATTCTGCTCGACTTTTCATTGCATCATTGAAATAATTACTAGCCGTTTCAGTGAACTCATCGCCCAATTTTTTTACTGTCTCTTGCAAAGCACTATTCATATTATTCACTTATTTTTACATTCACGACACTTTTTTATTGCTGGTGGTGGCCCATCTATATAATGACGATATATTTGTTCATAGTGAATGTAACAGGGTAAGTTTAACTGTAGTTCCTTGTCACACCGATATAACACTGGCAGCTTATCCCAAATTTGCCGTAAACTCAGTGTATCAACGTAAGTTTTTAAATATTCGAGAGAAAAAAATGCTAGATCCTTCTCTTCAAAATCACACAAACTTTTTAAATTACGCTGATATAAACAAATTACTCTGCCGACTTGCTCTATAATTTTTTGTTTAGATAGTTCCGTATCTGACATTTCACACTGAATGAATGTAAGTAGACTCACACAATTTTATAGAAGAATTTGCAAGGTCAAAGTCATTTCAAGATCATCCCACACTATTACAATGCACAAATAACTACTTCAAGGTCACACACCCAAGATGGCCTCCAACAAAGTTAAAGACACCTTGAACAAGGTCTAAGTCAAAGTCACACACACAACCTTGAACACGAGATCAAGGCCAGGGACAAAGCACACGTGCGCTTTCAAGGTCAATGACAAGGGCATGTGGGCGGGGCCAAAGAGGGGTGGGACAAGGGCATGGTCAAGGTCGAGGAGTGGGGGATGGTGAGGATAGGGTTATGTTCACTACTCATTAGCCCTCGTGGAGGTTCGTGGACGAGTTATGATGTTAATAAAAAGAACTATACGGGTAATTTTTATAACAACTATTGAATTCACGTAAATTGCAACTAACAATTTGATGTCTTACAAAATACTGAACTATTGAACTACTAACCTGAACTACGGAACTAAACTTACAATATTTTCTAGGCTTTTATAGTTTTATTAAAATGATAAAAAGTGAATAAAAGTTACATCAACCAAATATAACATTGATAATATACGGTATAAAAAATAAAGTGTTTGTTATTTCATATTCAGTATTTTTATATTGATAGTTTATGAAATAAATGCAAGTAAGCAAAAGATAATATTCGATAAAATGTTTATCAGCACTTTTTATATATTTATCTCTTAAAGGTAATTAAAAGATTAGAACTGAAAATAGTTGTTAAAAGCAAATATAAGTGTTTATCAACTGCTCAACAGTGGCGCAGCATAACTGACAGCCAATTTTAATTTATTCTTATTTATATGCATGAGCTATTATAATCTTTGGTACAGTGACACGAAGCTTCGCGCATCAATGGATACAGTCCTTACATAAGCTCGTAGCCGTAAGACAAAACATTCAGATTATTCTTGATAACAACCTAATCGAAACGTCATGCACATAAGTACAAATAAAGACAATGTACGTCCGACAACCATATTTTAGTATATATCGGATATGTTAATACATACGCTTTGTCACAATCTAAAATGATATTCTTTAGCACTGCAAACATACAAAAAAGATTTTTTTTAAATATAAGTTAATTGAATTAGTAGTTTTTATAGGTCATGCAATTAAATTTTTTTAAAATGAATCATTGATTATTAGTACTAATGAACATTTCACATATGAACCTAGATATATAACATGCTACGACTTTGTAGGTTCCCTGCTCTTATATTGATATCTTTTGTACACGCAGTCAAAGCAATATTTGAAATATATTTTTTTAAGTGTCAGATCTATACGATTCTTGAAACCAAAATTTACTTTTATTTAACTGTTAAATTTCCGCAATCCAATGTGCCTAATTTCATCGTGGTGTTTTCGTGGGATATTAAATCTAGCTGTTTTTGTCACAATCATTTTGTTTTAATTTTTTTTACAAATTGTTCGAAGGGTATTATGTTTAATTAAAAACCAATCATCAGAGCAATTGTTAATCAATTAGAATTTAGTATATTTCAGGTAAGGGTTTCTACATGTTTCATTATTTTGGTCTATTTTTCATTTCAAAATTGAAATATTTTTATTACAGAAAATTGAATTCTTGTCAAGTAATTATGAAACATTTTAATGACTGGACTATTAGGGCCAGTATTTATAGTTCGTATGAATGATGATATTTTTCATCTTTATTAGTCATGCGACTATAATATATGTCAGAATCTCCAATTGTTTTAAGTTAAATAATTATAAATATATTACATCTTAAAAAGTTTCAAAAAAGTACTAAAAAAAATGCTAGTCAATCCAAAACCATATTTTGTTAATGATTTTTTTAAGTAATTTGGTTATATATTATATAATATGTATATTAAAATAGACATAAAGTTATAAATTACATTTTGTGTCACCTAGTGACATCTATTTTTGACATCATCTCATTTTGTATGTGATATGTTTATGGATGTTCTTAAACATATTCTAATTACCTAATTTAAAATAAAATTATTATAATTATTATTTTAAAATTTCAACGTTAGCTTTGAGAGTTGTCAAATTGAGAGACCATACTTGATTTATTTTAAGAGGAAAAATAAGAGATACTTGCAGAGGATTAATCAGGACACGTCTTGCAATAATTCCACCCATATGCCAATAAAGCTTATTTAAGCTAGTTGACAGCATTAATAAACTTTTTAGGTTTAGGTAATAAGATCTAAGAATTAAAAAAATCAGTCGTTTTCGATGTAATAAATAAACACTTTTCACTATGTGTAATAATAGGGATTATCGATGTAGATTGTAGCTCTATAATGATATTTTCCTCTAACAATATCGAGATACTTTGTTTATTTTGTAATCTATTTAAAATTACACTATGCCCATTAATTTGCATAGTAATATTTTCATGGTTAATAATAGGTTGACCTATTATAACCTCAATATTACCTATTTTAGTTTCTACAAAATGAAATCTTTAAATCTGAAAGTAACATTTCCATTCCTTTGTGAAAAATAACTTGATTTCCAAACCCCTTGACTACAATATTAGAAGTTTCTAATTTAATATTTAAATTATTTATTAAGAAGTGGTTAGTTTTATTTATCTGACTCCCTGTATCTATATATTTCTGAAAAATTTGTAATTTATCAATACATCAACAATACAACTATTATTTATAGGCACTTGCCTTTGCAGTAGCTGGCCTTTCGCAGGATTTGGATGTCGACATTCTTCCTTGATATGTCTTTTTCGATTGCAGTGGCTGCATTCTTTAATCTTCGACTTATATCCAGAAGGTCCTGCAGTAGAGGTTTTATTGTCACCAGTCATTCCGAAGGCAAGATGGTTCGATGGTCCAGAATTTTGTCTGTAGTTACAATTTATAGTTTTATGTCCTCTTCTTTTACATATGTGGCACTTTGGTACATTTTTGATATCCTGGTCCCTATTTTGCGATGGTGATTCGAGCGATTTTGGAGAAGCATTCATTATCCACCACAAAAATCCTTGGAATATTTCTTAAAATTTTCCGATTTTGGTGTTCCTTGATATTCCATTTGTTTATATTTTTTTAAAGATTATCCAGAAAATATTCATGTGTTTTTGTCATAATTTCTTCGATTTTCATCTTTTTACTAGCTTTATTTAAATTGAAAGTAGCCTCCTCAGGTTGTTCTTCATCAGATGAGGAATCGCTTTCATAATTTCTGTCATTTTTCACAATATTTCTTTCCCTTTCATGTTTTTAATATTGCCTGTTTTTTTTTGGCACTCAGCATCACTATTGTCACTACACTCACTTTTACTACTATTCATTATAGCTTGTGGGCAAAGGGTTATTTAAAAAAAGATCCCACTTCTGAAATGTAACGACGGAGAGAAAATAATACGCATGGTAACTTCTCAACAGTCGATTTTATACCAACTTTTGAATTTTAAAACGCTAATAAGCAATACAAAGAGCTGGTGTGTTACCCCAAAATAAGGGATTAAGTTACATAAACATTCAAATACGGTCTAGTCTTATTATCCCAAACACAAGGTCAAAATAATAAATTACAAGTGCTTGAGATTTATTTTACTGACTCTGCATAAGGAAATATTATACAGAGAGGTTATAGTTAGATACTAATGTTACAAACTATAATCTATCCAATGAAATGTTGGTAACAACAAATAAAGGCAATGTACGTCCGACAACTACATTTTAGTATATATCGGATATGTTAATACACAATAATTTTAAATAAACAGTAATATATATGAACACTAAGATATAAAGGAATCTTTTACGGCCGTTTGAGTAAATTTTAACAAGCAAATCTTTTTTATCCTTCAAACAGTCAAAAGGAAGGGCAAATAATTTCCTGAAAATTCATAAAAAACAACTGCCTATCCTAAAATCCCTGTTTCGATATATGTCGGCCGGATGTTATCTATTGGTATCTGATTTCAGGCTGTAAAATGTAAACATTCAAACGACGTCTATATATACACAGGAGTAGTAAAAATTGAAACATAAAAAAATCTTTTGCGGCCATTTAGATGAACTACAACAAGTTTATGTTTTTTTTTCTCCTCGAAACCATTAAAAGGAAAGGCAGATAGTTTATTCCCTGTACGGAGAGCGAACCAGAATGGAATTTGCAGGAAATAAAGTGTCAAAGACCGTCAACAGGAAAGAGATTCAGTTTATTTCCTTCATGCGAGAGAACCAGATTGGAATTTGAAGGAGATGAACTGTCTGCCCTCTCTTTTGACGGTGTGAAGGAGAAAAAAAAACATTAACTTGTTAAAATTCAGTAATAGATATAACTGAAATATATCTGATTTCAAGATGGAGCATCATACGAACAAACTGCAATGAGAACCATCTGCTATGTACTGTTACTTGAAATGAAAAATATTTCCATATATACCTTCGAAGAGTTTTCTTCGTGTACGTCGACGTCTGTTCTTTAGAGTTAGATGCTTGGAATAGTTATATATCAACCCAATATGCTGGAGAATCTAAACCAGCATTTCCACATGAAATTTTACAATGAGAATAAAACTGAATAGAGCTCCTCCAGTGTTCTTATGGTAATCTGTATATGAAAGAAATTGGACGCTTTATACCAGCGTTGCCAAAACACAGGGCAAATTCCGGCTTTTCAGAACTTTCTAGGTCAAATATATCACCACGACCTTACTATAGTGCCATACCTATAGAACCGCAAATAATTGTATATTGTGATATTCCGGGAATAATCTAATATTTACAGATGTATCTAATTAGGATTTAATTGTGATAAAAGTGTATAATTAAAAATCTCACACAGGTGAATTCCTCTGCAAAAATTTAATTTAAATTTAATCTAAATATTTTGTCTTTGCCATATTAAAATATGAAAGAATTTTCCACAAGTAGAAAATTCATTTTATAATAAATCGTATTTAATCGAGTAAGATTGTGATTATTTGTATATCTACTCTATTATTGCTAAAAATTAATATGATCCGCGAAACTTAATAAAAGTTTGATTGGCTTGAGAGCTATGTGGTGAGTAATTTAATTTCCAGTGAGTTAAGAGTGACCTTTGGAGTCCTACATAAAACACATATGAGACTTCTACTTTTTAATGGAATTATAAATGATATTCCTACAATATGTCGCAGTTGCTCGCACTAGTCATTATTGGTGGAAGACTATTGATTGTTCAGGAGAGTTTCTGATGGGGCGTATTGCTTGAGGCTGCAGGCGGACATTAACAAACTCATTGAATGACTGGCCATAATGGCGCGAAACTGAACGCACCTCAAACTTTTTAGGAGCGTCTACTCGTAATGTTATCCAACGTTGCCAGATACTCGGTATTCCAAGCATTCATTAATTTCCGCATCCTTACCAACTTGGCTTGGCGCGTGTTTTGAATTGTGAAATGTGCTTGATAGGATGATTCAATTCCTACAGTACGTATTTTAGCAGCCAGATATTTTTTAAAAATCGATCAATATGTGGTAATAAATACTTTAATAAAGACGGTTAATTATTCATTATTATAACTGAGACAGGTAAAGGGCTTGCATGTCAATTCTTTATAAATTATTATTTATTTTTATTATTTAGGTTTGTTACTTAAAATCTGAATAAAAACCAAAAAAATGTTAAAAAAATATATTTATCGCATCATTCATTTTCACAAAAGCAGCTTATTACTTTTTTTTATTTATTTCCATTCTACTATTATTCATTTGGAAATTTATATTTTAATTTGAATACATAAATCAGTGACGGATTTACGGGTAGAGGAGGTTCAGGATCAACAATCTTTCATGAAAATTTGAGCTTGACACAAAACCCCTCTAAAGTCATTTTGGTCTCCACACTTCTTCATGTAAACTCAGTGTACGTTTCCTTGATACTAAAGCTATATAAAGAATTTTTTGCTTATGATTTTTGTTTCTAAATTTTATTACAAGATGACTACAAACTACTTTATTTAGAAAATATTTAAAGAAATAAAAATTTTCACTGATTCTTTTTAAAATTTTTATTTAATGTAAATATGTAATTACACAACAGATACTCTAATGTTAGATAAATGTAAACACAGAAACAAACTGTATAAAGAGTACTTAGACAAAATTTAATACAACATATAATCCTACAGTGACTAATAAGCTTTGAAATAATTAAATGATAAAAATTAAAAAACTCTTAATTATATTAATACACCACCTCAATTTATAAATCTACTAAAAAATATCTCATATCAATCATTTCTTAATCTTCATATATGCTAACAAAATAAAGGGTGTTTTTTATAGAGGTATAGAACTTTTAAATGGAATACAACAAAGATGAATTTTTTAAATTGGCATGAAATTTACTTTATTCGAAAGATAACCTTCTGACATTATAATTTAAATATGACTTCTGGCATATCACCGCCACGGCGGGCTCGGACGTAGTCTAATCTGGAGGTCCAATTTTCGATGACTTTTTCCAACATTTGTGGCCGTATATCGGCAATAACGCGGCGAATTTTGTCCTCCAAGTGATCAATCGTTTCGGGCTTATCGGCGTAGACTAGCGACTTCACATATCCCCACACAAAATAGTCTAGCGGCGTTAAGTCGCACGATCTTAGAGGCCAATTCACGGGTCCGAAACGTGAAACTATGCGGTTACCAAACATTTCCTTCAATAAATCAATTGTGGCACGAGCTGTGTGACATGTTGCGCCGTCTTGTTGAAACCACAGCTCCTGCACATCATGGTTCAATTGATGAATGAAAAAGTCAGTAATCATGGCTCTATAGCGGTCACCATTGACTGTAACGTTCTGACCAGCATCGTTTTTAAAGAAGTACGGACCAATGATTCCACCAGCCCATAAAGCACACCAGTCAGTTTTTCTGGATTTAACAGTGTCTCAACATACACTTGAGGATTATTATCACTCGAAATACGGCAGTTTTGTTTATTGACGTGTCCATTCAAACAAAAGTGAGCTTCATCGCTAAACAAAATTCGCTTATGAAAATCGGGATCAACGGCAATCTTGTTTTGGGCCCATTCACCGAATCTACGCCTTGCTAGGTGATCGTGTGGCTTCAATTCTTGCACGAGTTGGATTTTGTAAGCACGCAAACCAAGATCTTTCCGCAAAATCTTCCATAAAGTGAATGGACACATATCCAATTCCTGTGCATGATGCGGATAGACTGATTCGGGTCTTACTCTACGCTACGCTCTACAGCAGCAATGACTTCTTCTGTACGCACTGTACGACGTCTCTGTGGATGCGTATTGTCATTTAGAGTAAACGTGGTGCGAAAACGTTCCATAGTTAATCGAATTAATTGCTCTGATGGACGATTATGTTGACCGTAAAATGGACGTAGTGCGCGATACGTATTTCGAACAGAACCATGATTTTCAAAATAAATTTGCACAATTTGGAAGCGTTGTTCAGGCGTCAGTCTATTCATGTTGAAATGCCAAACCAAACTAAACATAAATCACTTGACAGCTGACAAAATGGCCACCAGTTAAAAAAGTGTTGCCAACTTAAAGTTCTATACCTCTATAAAAAAACACCCTTTATAATATAATATATAATCCTACAGTGACTCTAATAAACTTTGTATTTATTAAAAACACCGCCTATTTATATTAATACCAACATTTCAATTTACAAATCTATTAAAAACAAACACATAAACCCAAAATAATCAATATATATATATATATATATATATATATATATATATATATATATATATAAATATATATATATATATAATCCTGAAAAAGAACAAAATGTCATATTATGCATAATTAATGTTAGTAGTTTTAAGAAAACCTTTTTATTCTGTTTAGAAATAAAGCTGTTCTTCCATACTCCTTTACCTAGTTATTTCATTTCCTTCCTGTACCATGTAAATTCAGTAAAACAAACTCGCTTCTCTCCACGCAGATCATTTCAAAATATAGGAAAACTAATGACAATAATAAACTATTATATCCACAAAATCAGAAAACGGAAATTATTAGAACAGCATGAAAAACAACTGTTTATGAATCTGAGGCTTTAAAACAAGTTTAGGTTAGGAAAGAACTATTGGCGGGAAATGATATGACACGCATTTGAATAAATGATCGAAATACAGACTATCTGGCAACGTTGGATAACACTGCGAATAGACGCTCCTAATTTTTTTGTTCCGTAGACCACGAGCCAATTTTTTCTGATTCTCTGTCTTTCTAATATTGAATTTCTACAACTTTATCAACTTAAACGTATTTTTGACAACTAAAACCATAGTCTAGCGATCAAGCGCATAAGGCGACGAGTTGGGAATAGTATAAAAAAATCCACATATCGACAGACACTGTTTTTCATATCTCACTTCTGCATTTTGTGTTTTATCACCAGACTAAGACTTGACACAGAACTACAAAATTTGATAGGATTTACTGCAGAGTGCAAAATAATAAAATAAAAACAAAATACCTTTATTAATTAAAACGACTCAAAATCACATCTATTAAAAGTCTTACAAAAATATTGCTTTTATTTTAATCATCAAATTTTATGGCAGGTGAGGGACGATGCGCAGAACGCAAAAATCGCTGCAGCGTCCCTTTTTTCTTTCGACACATCGGTCCCCGCTTGCCATCAACTAGGCGATAGTTATAAAATACTTTTAATGGGAGGGATGAGCCTCATGCCTCGATACAAATTAACTAGGTTTAATCTTAAATCTCCTAGGCCTGTGATTTCCAGTCCGGTTCTTTTTTTTATAAGAAGATTGGTAACCGCACCTAAACCCCAAAATCTTTCTTGCATCCATAATGCAGGAGAAATAACGGGTTTGTCTCTCTAAAGCCAAAATTGCTGATACCCATTTCTAAACTGCACCTTAGGTTCTTTATTAATACTTATTCCAATCAGTTCTTCTTGTAATATGGCATCCGATTTCAGGACCCTGACAACATGTCTTTGACAAATTGGGAAAAATTTAGACCGTCCAATGTTTTCGCTCAAAAGGTTAATTCTGGCAAGAAACGCTGCAATGATGGTCTTTGTTTTTATTACATTCAGATGATCACCTTGCAATTCCGAGTTCACCTCGTTAAATTTGGTAAACAAATTTGTTAAATAGGCAATGTTTGATTTACATTTAATTAAGTTTTCTTTTAAAATGGAATCTTTAGCATCCAAAACTCTAAAACAGTCTGAAAAACTGGAAAAAAAACTTCGACAGCTTCAGTATGATGAAGTAATTAATGAAAATTCTCGCCATTTTCTTCACACAATTGCGAAAATAACTTAGAATGTAATGTGTTGCTCCGAATTTTGTTAACTGCGTTGATGAAGAATTGATGCAATCTGTCACTCAGATTTTCAGGAGCTAAATGTTGTCGATAGGTTACCAGTGAATCGAAAACACGCCGAGTACATTTTGTTTTATTTGGCTTATAAAACGATGGTAACGCTTAACAATGGCAGGTGCTTCATCTGTTGCAACTGATATTATATTTGATAAGGAAATCAGTTTTTCCATGAAATAATCCGTCAAAACTTTGAATATTGATTTATTCGTCATTAGAGTATGTGGTTAAAGTTCTCGCAACAGCAGCTTCGTGGATTTCTTGGTCCATAACAAGACAAACATATGCCAATAACAGTGCCTCATCACCAGGTAAAGCTACTCATCCAGTTGTATGGAGAACTGTGTCGTCTGCAGATATTTATACAAGAAACTTTCAACATCATAACGCCTGTCATTAATATGTCTTTGGACTGGGTTGCTGCTCAAAGGGATTCTTTTAAGTATATCATATACAGGTTTGCGCAGAACAGTTTTAACAACCTGCTAGATAGCTGGCAAAATTAGCTTTGCCCCGATAACATCTGGCTTTCCTGATTTTGTTGTCAGTAGGGGAATATTATAAGACACTCACAAACTTTCATCGTCTCTTTTGACGATGAAGCGTACATATTGTTCACCGTTGGTCTCTTCTGAGGTTTTCTTTCGATGTTTGAAAATATTTCAAATCTTCACTCGTTTTATTAGGCTACAACTTGGATGGTTTCATAGCATCAGTCGCCATCTTTATGGCGGTCATTGGTCTTTTATAGTTAGGTACAGAGGAATCAGGTTCCAATGAATTTTGTCTATAAAGATTCGTACAGAAAATAATACCGATTGCTAAAACGAAAAAATGTACAAAATAATTAAAAAATTGAAGAAATTAACACGGGCGTAAGCAGTTGATTAGAATATCGAATGACCTTTACTTCAAGTCATGATTAACAATCGGACTACAGGAGGAATTAAAAAAGAATACAATTAAAAAAAGTACTTACCTTCAGATTCCCACAGAAGGCAACTGTTATTCACTTTAATTTGTATATTATGTCTATTTTTATTTTTGAACATATCTGGTTTCACTTTTCTTCTCAAAATCTAGAAAACGAATGAACAGTGTTTGCCTTTGACACTTGTATTAGTAGACAAATTAAACAAGTCTATGTCAGTCTGTCCCGCCTTCCTTCCACCTTTGACTCACATTTAGACATGTTTGCTATCGCACCTATGAGCACATTGCATTGCTATCACATGGGCAAGTTTTTATAAGTTATAAGTAGTGTAACCACAAAGTGATTAGTTACACAATAATTTAAGGAAATATATTTAAAACATAGGTAGTTAATTGCTTTATCTATTATAGTCTATAGATACAATCTTTGTTAGATATATTATGGCAGAAAGGTCGTATACAACGTTGTTTCTTGCGCAGTAGTAGATGTCTGTTGGACTTCCATTCTCTTCTTTTTTTTTGTTGAATATCACGAAATTTCGGTTAGTAGTTATCTCTAGCCGTTTTCAAGTGAAATCGTACAGTTTCTGCCATATTATGAATTTCTTTACTGGTTGAATCAAGTTCATAGCCCATTTGAGGCATCTTAGAGTTGCTGCAACTCAGACTTCTTTAGAATTTGTTTATACTGTAAAATAGGTCAGATATCACAAGAAATAGATATAGGCCGGGGAGTGCGACAGACACCGTTATTATTTAATATCTACAATGAAAAAACTTGTCAAGAAGCCCTCTCACAAGCAAGCGAAGAAATAGATAAGTTATAAATAATATTCGATATGCAAACGATACTCTACTAATAGCAAAAACATAGGAGGGCCAACAGCATCTACTTGAAGATGTGAATAGTGTAAGCAACAATTGTGGTATAAAAATTAATGTCAAAAAAACTAAGTAAATAACTTTCAACAAGAATGCAATAAATTCTGCATATAGTAACATAGATGACATACAAGTCGAAAGAATATGAAATTATTAGTTAGAATTTTTTATTCTTTTGGGAACTATAATAAACGAAACAGGTGGCCAAAACAATGAAATAAGGATAGACATTGAAATTGCCAGGACTACTTTTATAAGAATGAATAAATTATTTTGTAACCCTGATTAAGAATGTTAGATGCTATTTAGCACCCTGTTATATGGTGCTGAGGCATAGACTCTGAAACAGAGAGAGAAACATAAAAAAGATTGAAAGTTTCGAAATGTGATACTACCACCGGTTACTGAAAATAAGATGTGTTGGACAGTGACCAATATGGAAGTAATACGCTGAATAAAAAAAAAACAGAAATTATGCTGAGCATAAAAAAAAGCTTATACTTGTACTGTATATTGCCGGATTCGTTCATGTTTCTAATCTTAAGAATAATGAGTCTCAATAAATGGCAGCCACAGCTCAGTTTCAGAAAAGAAAAAATATTATACTCACAGATAAACATTGAACGAGTTAATTAACGAAAACGATGTCGTTTTGTTACTGGTTAGTTTATGTTCGTAATATACTTAAGTGTAAGCTTACCCTTCCTAGAACGTTGATAAAAGATTTCGTAAAAATAATGATTCAATTTAAATATTACCGAATATCAGAAATAGTGGTTATTGTTACGCGATTATCCGACAATAAATGCCGTAAAAAATGTGGAAGATGGTAATGACAGTAAAATCTCGTATGTCTATTATAGTATCAACCGCACCTGAGAAGATACAGATAGTGACGGCGAAACCGCAGGTTATTAACATCTGATTAACCTCCCAAGGATTAATATCAGTTAAAGGATTAAATTTGGCAACTAAGTGACTGAGACAGCAGTAATAGATTGATCAATTTCAAAGTAGGTAAACAATCACGGTGTTCGAAGGGATATATTACCGGCAAGAAGGCGATACCAGAAAAAAAAACTAAATTAATACAAATAGAAGGAACATTCCTAATGCCTTTTTCCCTATCTAACAGAATGCCATTTAGTAGAATTTATTTTATAAAAAATCCTATCCTATAATGCATTGTTTAGAGATATGATTATATCGCATCTTATAATGAAATGAAATTTTATTAAAAAATTAAACAGATTTAGGGCTTACGAACTATAATAAAACTAGATAAAGCGCATGGAGAAAGAGGAATTGCAACCAACTTTGGTAAAATATAACTTGCGCTTTAATCTTAATCTTACCTTGACATAAAGATGGCACATTTTAGTTCTTGAGATATTTGATTTAAAAGTTTGCAATATAGTCCTACCTTTTCTTAAATCACAACTTTACAATACTGAAGAACAAGAGATTTCCCAGAATATAAAAGTATTATAACGCCATATTTAAATGTGCAGAACAAGTTTGGGTTTCTTCAACAGATAACATGAAGGGAAGAAAATTGGCAAAAGACAATAAATACAGGGTCCATTTTGTTAAATTAATGAATCAGCTACTAGAATATCTAGACCTAGCCGAGGAAAAAGCAGCGCTGATAACACAACTACTTCAAACGTATCAGCAGTTATATGTAGTCGGAGAATGATCCAAGATACAAGCAATAGTCATCAGCTACCGACAATATGCAATATCGAACAATTTAATTACCCTCACAACACATATTCAACCCAAAACACCCGGGTATGTTCTAAATTCATATTAAAACATGTTAAACAAATCCTTTTTGAATCATTTACATAACGGAAACTTAACATATTGAGGGAAATTGTAAATTTCCCATAACCAAAGTATATTTTGGGACCTAATTAACCAGAAATTCTCTAATATTACTTTGAAGCCGATATTTGTAAAGCGGAAATTTGGGCAATCAAGAAGGATCTGGAGACCTCAGTGATAAAATCATTGTCGTATAAGATTCAAACAGTGGTCCGCAGAAACTAACAAGGGGTATTCGGAAAAAATGATTATTTTACGCTATTGACTAGAAATAAAATATCAAGACTAAAAGAAATAAATATAGACATAAAACATATGTGGATCTCAAGCTACTTAGATGTTAAGGGAAATAAAATTGCAGATCAATTAGTAGTAGGACGTGAAAAGGACTTGCCATTGTACTAATTTCCTGAGAGGCATAAGGCAAAGTTTATAAAATATATTGGTATAAAAGCATAAGCTGCAACAAAGGAAAAATACTTCAAAGTACAAAGAAAAATATTGTTACAAACTTTATAGCGTTGTACATTTCCTAGTATTAGTTTGTGTTCGTAGTTTGTAGGCTTTTAGGTATATTTTCTAATGTATCGAACTTTGCAGAGTTTTATATTTCATAGTATTAGTTTGTATTCGTAGTATGTAGGATATTTGGTATATTTTCTAATGTAACGAACTTTGTAGCATTTTATATTTCATAGTATTAGTTTGTGTTTGCAGTTCGTAGGGTTTTAGGTATATTTTCTACGAGTTTATAATTTATTTAAGTAATTTTACTACCTTTGTTAATTTCCTCAGGAGACGACTATGAAAGAAGGTCTGGAACCTTTTAGAGAATTCGATTTCCTTATTTTTAACATGGAACGCCTATGATAGAAGGTCTAAAAATCGCCGGATTATTCCTTTTTCTTATTTTGATTACCCCATGTAGTATGGAAATCCTTCTAGAGAATTAGGGAATCTTCCGGTATCGACCAAAAGGGTATATAAAGGGTCCAGATCGACTTTCGTAGTCAGTTTTGCTTGAGAGTTCGTCGACGCAACTTGAAATTGTTTGACAAGTGTCAAAAGTAAGGTTGACAATAAAAATTGTTTTGAAATAATAGTGTGTTCAATAATACAGTGTGTGTTCGAATATCGGCCGTCTGGAACAAATTGGTGTCGGAAGTGGATCAAATCCAGAAGAGGTTAATTCAAGTTAGAAAATTAGAAAAAAGTGAACTGAAATTGTATGCCAGTGGAAACCAGGAAACAAAAAGCAAAAATGGAAGAACAACTTCAAAGTAGTTTGAATCAGATGTTGATTATGATACAGGACATGAAAACAAGTCAAGAAGATATGAAGAGAAGCCAAGATGATATGAAACAAGAATTAAAGACAAGCCAAGAAGGTATGACGAAAAATCTAGACGATATGAAACAGGAATTAAAGGCAAGTCAAGAAGAGATGAAACAAGAATTAAAGACAAGCCAAGAAGGTCTGACCAAAAATCTAGACGATATGAAACAAGAATTAAAGACAAGCCACCATGATATAAAACAAGAACTAAAAATAAGCCTGGAGGACATAAGACAGGAACTTAAGACAAGTCAAAAAGACATGAAACAAGAACTGAAAAAAGATATTAAAAAAAAACAAGACGATATGAAGCATATAGAACAAGAAATGCAACAGGAACTTAAGACAAGTCAAGAAGATATGAAACGCATAGAACAAGAAATCCAACAGAACATTAACAAAATTATAGAAGACGTACATGGCGAAGTACAACATGAGTTGACAGGAATCCACAAACAGGTGCAACAGTTACATTTGCAAATAGAGAAGGTAGCCAGTACAGGTATAATAAAGGTAGATGGTGTTCCTGCAACAAGTGTGATGAAACCACCTACCTTCGACGGTAAAGTACCTTGGCTTACCTATGTCCGTCAATTCGAAGCTGCCGCCACCGGCAATAATTGGAGATTCACCTGAGAAGGCACGTGCTCTTGTTGTAGCACTACGAGGTGAAGCTATGGAGGTGCTACGTAACATTCCTGAAGAAAAACAGAATGATTACGAGTTTATTGTTACTTTTCTGGAGATGCGTTATGGGGAAGCCCACCTCCAAGAAGTTTATAAGGCCCAACTCCAGGGAATAATACAAAAATACAACGAAAGTCTGCAAGAGTATGAGGCCGATATAATGAGGCTAATAAATTTGACCTACCCAACATATTCGGAAGAAATAAGGCAAGAGTTAGCAATGAATAGTTTTATTGAAGGTTTACGCGACCCAGAAACAAGTCAGACACTAAGAATGGCCAGACTGAAGAGAATTTCCGAGGCTCTTGCTTATGCCCTTCAGTTTGAAACAGCCAAACAGACCTCAAGGAACCAAGGAAGAGGCATAAGAGTCAGTGTTTCTCAAGATGACCGCAATACTAATGAGGAATGAAGTTAATGAGGGAGATGCAGGCATTTCTAAACAGACAAAAGGCACCTGACAACAAAAACACAACCTTCCATGGCAACAAAAGAATTCGTTGTTGGAAATGTGGCCAAGAGGGGCATGTACAAAGCCGCTATACTGGCAGTACTGCTCTTGACAGTAATCAGAATCTGAAAAACTCCCAGTAGCCAGCTTAGAGGGGCGACAGTTGGCTAGATACTACCAAGCCCCGCCAACAATAACAATTAAGGTATTCCGGCTGCAAAACAATGGTTCCAGCTTGGTAGTACCCGGAAAGGTATGCGGTCGGGAATGTGAAATGGCATTAGACACTGGTTCTACTCACACCATTGTAAAGCCGTAAATCTTGGCTCATGTCTTCCGGAAAAGCAATACGTCCTGCAAACCGCCAATGGTAAAGTAATACCTGTGAAAGGAATACATAAAGCCGAAATAACCCTGGGAAACACCACTTTCAAACATGTAGTTATTATTGCTGATATTCTGGACGAAGTAATACTAGGTCTAAATGTCATGGAACACCAGAAGTTTGTCCTTGATCTTCCTCAACGAGTACTGCGAACTAGAAGTGAAGAAATTGTTATGAATCTACCGAACAATAGTCAAGGATCGGTCCGGGAAGTTGTACTTCTTGAAGATGCGATGTTACCGCCAAGTTCAGAATGTGTAGTAAAAGAAAAGGTTAATAATTCCGAGGAAGACGAAATAATGTTGGTTAAACCAATTCAAGCCTGCTCGTTGTATGCAAAAGGAATTCTTCCTGCGAGGACATTGATCCAAAATAAAAGAAGCACTACATTTGTCAAGATGCTGAACTTGAAGGATTATCCTCAACAGATCAGAAAAGGTGACAAGATTGCTACCTGTCAACCTGTCAACGTGATATTCACCGGTATTCCGTTACAACCTGATAAATTATCTGCTAGCCTACCTAAAGTACTTCAAGACCTAGTTATTACATCAACACCTCTACTGAATCAAGTTCAGGTGGCTAGACTCGAAGATGTTTTAAGAAGAAATCAGGATGTTTTCTCTTTAACTGATAGAGACTTGGGAAGGACCAATGTAGTCGAGCATCGAATAAATACTGGAGAAGCAGCTCCAATTAAACAAGCTCCAAGGAGAATAACATTAGCAAAACGTGACGAGGTGAACAACATGCTTAAAGACATGCAGGACAAAGGCATTATAGAACCTTCCTAAAGTTCCTGGACGTCCCCAGTTGTACTAGTTAAGAAGAAAGATGGCTCAACTAGATTCTGTGTTGACTTTAGACGGCTTAATGACGTCACAAAGAAAGTTTTCCTTTGCCGCGTATTGATGATACTCTAGACACTTTAACTGGAACAAAATAGTTTTCCACATTGGACTTAAAAAGTGGCTATTGGCAGGTACAGCTTCATCCAGAAGATAAAGAAAAGTCTGCCTTTTCTACTGGAATGGGGCTATAGCAATTTAATGTTATGCCATTTGGTTTATGCAATGCCCCAGCCACTTTTGAACGTTTAATGGAACGAATCTTACATGGACTAACGTGGAAAACATGTCTAGTCTACCTAGATGACATAATTCTGGGAGAAACATTTGATGATCACCTGAAAAATGTCGAAGATGTATTTTAAAAACTGAGAAGCGCACAATTAAAACTTAATCCGAAGAAATGTCAATTTTTCCAGAAAAAAGTTAAATACCTGGGACATATAATCACAGAAGCTGGTGTACGGACCGACCCAAAGAAGACAGAAGCCATTCAAGGTTGGCCAATACCGAAAAATAAGCATGAACTAAGAAGTTTTCTGGGTCTCTGTACTTACTATAGAAGATTTATAAAAGGATTCGCCGATATCGATTGACTGAAAATAGTAACAGCTATGAATGGTCCGCAGACTGCGAAACCGCTTTTAATGAAGTAAAGAAGGCACTTTGTAATCCTCCAATACTGTCATATCCTGAGCCCGATCAGATTTTTATTGTGGATACTGACGCTAGTAACTCCTCTATAGGTGGAATTTAATCCCATATACAAAATGGCCAAGAGAAAGTGATTGCTTATTTTAGCAAAGTACTTTGCTAAGCTGAGTGAAATTATTGTGTAACAAGAAAAGAATTACTCGCCATTATAAAGACATTGGAACATTTTCATAAATATTTATATGGTCAAAAATTTCTCCTGGGAACAAACCACGCATCACTAAAGTGGCTTTTACAATTTAAAAATCCTGAAGGTCAAATAGCACGATGGTTACGACGTTTACAGGAATACGATTTTAAAATTGAACATAGAAAAGGCTTGAACCACAAAAATGCAGACGCTTTGTCGAGAAAACCATGTTCAGAAGAATGCAAGCGCTGTAGCAGACATGAAGAGCGAGATAATCCTGACGATTTCTATTGTCGAAAGACACAACTACAATGCTCTTTGGATTGGGATCCCAAAATCATCTCCAAAGAACAACAAGAAGATCCAGATCTTAACCTTATCATTAAATTAAAGAATAATAAGTCAAATCGACCCACTTTTCAAGAAATCTCATCAAAATCTCAAAAAGTAAAAGGTTACTGGGCCTTATGGGACTCCTTGATTATGCACGATGGTCTATTAAAAAGAGTTTGAGAGAGCTCTGATGGCAAAAACTACAGATACCAGACTATATTACCCACCAAAAAGGTTCCAGAAGTACTACAAGCTTTACATAATGGTGTAGGTGGCGGACACTTAGGGGTCATGAAAACTCTTGAAAAAGTTCGAGAGAGGTTCTATTGGCTGGGGAGCCGCGCAGATATAAAAGATTGGTGCAAAACCTGTACCGACTGTGCTGCCAATAAAGAACCAAGGACCCGTAGCCATGGTAAAATGAAGCAGTACAATGTAGGGGTACCTTTTGAAAGAATTGCTATAGACATAGTAGGACCATTTCCTATTAGTAAATCCGGGACTCGCTATATGTTGGTAGCTATGGATTACTTCAGTAAATGGCCAGAAGTCTATGCGATACCAAATCAAGAAGCTACCACCGTTGCTGACCTGTTGTTTGAACAGTGGATTTGTAGATATGGGGTGCCAGGAGAGATACACTCTGATCGAGGCAGAAACTTTGAATCTGACGTTTTTACGAACCTTTGCAAGCTTCTGAAAATTCACAAAACTAGAACAACACCCCTACATCCACAGTCAAATGGAATGGTTGAGAGATTTAACAGAACGCTGGAGAATTACATCAGGATACAAGTAAATGAACAACAAAATAACTGGGATAAATGCATTCAGCCATTTTTACTAGCCTATCGTTCAGCCATTCACGAAGCCACTGGAAAAATACCTGCCAGCATAATTTTTGGAAAAGAATTACGTCTTCCAGTCGATTTGCATACTGGACGTCCACCCGATTCTGAAGCAACTTGCGAAGTAAGCGGCTGCAGGTCTTACACGAAGAAATCCGTCAAAAGTTACAAATAGAAAGCGACAGAATGAAGACTCGCTATGACCTCAAAGCCAATATGGGTGGATTCATGGTTGGTGAAAAAGTTTGGTTATACAATCCGAAAAGAACCAAAGGGCGTTCACCAAAGCTTCAAAAGTCATGGGAAGGTCCGTACAATGTAGTGACTCGACTAAACGATCTGGTGTACCGAATTCAAAGAAGCCCTCATGCGAAGATGAAAGTCGTGCATCTGGACAGATTGGCCCGATCAAGAAGGTTGATCGGGACGATCAAGGTTTGAAAGGGGGGCAATGTTACAAACTTTATAGCGTTATACATTTCCTAGTATTAGTTTGTGTTCGTAGTTCGTAGGGTTTTAGGTATATTTTCTAATGTATCGAACTTTGTACCATTTTATATTTCATAGTATTAGTTTGTGTTTGCAATTCGTAGGGTTTTAGGTATATTTTCTACGAGTTTATAATTTATTTAAGTAATTTTACTACCTTTGTTAATTTCTTCAGGAGACGACTATGAAAGAAGGTCTGGAACTTTTTAGAGAATTCGATTTCCTTATTTTTAACATCGAACGCCTATGATAGAAGGTCTAGAAATACCCCATGTAGTATGGAAATCCTAGAGAATTAGGGAATCTTCCAGTATCGACCAAAATGGTATATAAAGGGTCCAGATCGACTTTCGTAGTCAGTTTTGCTTGAGAGTTCGTCGACGCAACTTGAAATTGTTTGACAAGTGTCAAAAGTAAGGTTGACAATAAAAATTGTTTTGAAATAATAGTGTGTGCAATAATACAGTGTGTGTTCGAAGATCGACCGTCTGGAACAATATCTTAAAAGAAAGATTATTTCTCCAATATGTAGAATGAGGGCAGAGCAATGTTTAACACGAATGCACTTTAATAAAATGTGAATTAACAATAATCTAAATTGTGAGCGTGGAAGAGATTGAAATCGTTTCATTTTAAGATACAACTACGAGTAAGAGGACTAAGAGGATTTTTTATTTTTTTTTTTCAATGACCTGGCACAAACCACAATGATCCCATCTATATTTATTTCGTTAATGGGAATCCTACACGGGAACTCATCGGTAAGCTATGTAAGTTTTTGGAACAAAATAATAAAATCTTAGCCCTACGTACCATACTTTCAAATTCTTCCAGTAGGTGTTCTGATTCTCTACAGAACAAAAAGAGTTCAAACAAATATCTACCTAATTTCCTTCTTTACCGGTAAAAATGATGATAGGAGGGGTGGAGTCTCGACGTACCAATGGTGCACTTACTTTTGTAGAATATTAGAGGGCTTGAACAAAGCCTAGTATATTTTAAAAGTCTATTTGCAGTTTTGAGTATAACGTTATAGTTACTTTAATAAGCTACCGTTTTTCTACTTCAGGCCGCTAAGCGAAAAAAAGATAAGACCGGCAGTTTAGTTCCTGCGAATCCAACTTTGGTTCTCCCTCCATACGCGTTTCGATCACCTAATGATCTCATCAGCGAAGCTGTAATGAACCAAAAGCAAAATTCACAGAAAAGAATAGTCTATTTAAAATCTAAATTTTCAAACGTGTTCTTGGGATGTTAAACCTGCAGATATTTTTGATACCAGACTGTAAAATATCAACGGTCACACTACATTTATGTATACACCGGAGTAGTGAAACGTTTTAAAAATAACATCTCGGTAAAACAAATCTTGACGGTCGTAAAATTAGTTTAATAAGCTACTACTGAAAGTTGAATTTAAGATAATATCTTCTCAAGTGAATTTTTTGGCAATATATACACCGTGTTCCTTTGTAAAAGAAAGCTTGCTGACATAAATATTTACTTGAGGTGATATTTTAGCTGTGAAAAATGAATTCAAAGCTAATATAATTAAACCTCAGATTACCCGTAATGGCGTCTTTAACGTAGATTTAGAATTATGTATAAGATATGCAACATTACATATTTTATCATTTACAAACCACCTTATTTAACAAATACTAAATTTTTTAAGCTTTTCAAGTATCTCGCAACTGTACCTCAACCATGATAATAATATACTAAAAAATATTGACAATTCAAAAACTGATATATTGAATAATTTCACTCAATTTTTCCGTATTCAACAATTTAATAATATTCGCAACAATAACAGAATCTTTTAGATAAATTTCTACTACTACCCTACTATCATCTCTCTCTCAACATATCCTTGTCTTTAAGTAAGCCTAAACTGAACTGATTTTCCTGTATTTTACATTATTTTGATATCGATGTAGCCCATTTTACAAGATACTATTTAATATATTTGTGGCATGTGTGTCTAAATCTATGATATGTAGCAGATCGTTATACAATGCAAAAAAACGTAAACAAGAACGATTTATGACCCAACTATTAAGAAAAAGATAAATATTACTTACATGAATTATGTTGTTAAAGCCGAAAATTCTGTATTTTATAATCTTTATTTTTGGTCTTGTGTTAACGCAAAAAGAACTTCATCATCCACACCAGAAATTCTCTAAAATGGCGGCAGTCCAAATTTCAATGCTTGTAAATGCGTTTGCTGACTTTTTCAGAAGTGTTTACACAGTTTACTGTACTCCAACCAAAAATAATTACAAAGTTGGTGGTCTCTAAAGCCCAAATTCCACTCTGAACAATCATGAACATATCAAAAAAATTTAAAAATAAAATGACTCGCGGAACTGACAATGTACCATACTGCTATGCCAAAGATTCTACAAATTGTAATAATTTTAAAACCGAAATTTCTGTAGCATATTTTTTTTCTATACTTCCAAAATTTTCAAATGATTTTAGTATATTTGGTACATAATTGGTCATATTGTCTTACAAATGGAGTTAATACTCTATTAGACAACACAGATTACACTACGCAACAAATTTTAGTTTAATTTATATATATATATATATATATATATATATATATATATATATATATATATATATATATATAATGGCTCTTTTTCCACCACCAGTCGTGCAGCGCTGTTTCTCCGACTTCATATGATTTATGAGCAAGTTCAAACTTTCAAATCAAAAGTCGAGATTCTACTCGACTTTTGATTTTTTCTTGACTAGTAAGGTTCAGTTTTTTCTATCTAAATATAGTTTTAATTTTTATTTTGAAAAGTTCGAAACAATCAGAGGTATCGACCTTTAAAGGAAGGTTTATTTACGAAAATTTGGAAAATGACCTATTTTCAGGAGACCAGTGCAAAAAAAACTTAGTTCTTTATTTTGTAGCTTTTGTATTTAGGCCCTTAAATTTTTTTTCTACTTCAAAATATTGATTTTTTCCGATTTTTAGAATTTTCCCCATTTTTCTTAGACTACTTTTGCTACTTTAAAGGCTCGCCAAATGCAAAGTTTTGTCTTGGTTTGATTTCTAAAATATGATTTTTTTTTTCATTGTGAAAAGGATTTTTCAATCAGTAGTGATCATAAACCGATCCTCTCCATCCCCCCACTCCTCGACCTTGACCTTGCCCCACCCTTCTTTTGCCCCGCCCACATGTCCTTGTGATTGACCTCGAAAGTGCACGTGTGCTTTGTCCTTGGCCTTGACCTTGCGTTCAAGGTTGTGTGTGACCTTGACCTTGGTCGCGGTGTCCTTAACTTTGTTGGAGGCCATCTTGGGTGTGTGACCTTGAAGTAGTTATTTGTGCATTGTAATAGTGTGGGATGATCTTGAAATGATTTTGACCTTGCAAATTGTTCTATAAAATTATGTGAGAATATTTACATTCCTTCAGTGTGAAATGTTAGATACGGAACTATCTAAAGAAAAAATTATAGAGCAAGTCGGCAGAGTAATTTGTTTATATCAGAGTAATTTAAAAAGTTTGTGTGATTTTGAAGAAAAGGATCTAGCATTTTTTCCTCTCGAATATTTAAAAACTTACGTTGATACGCTGAGTTTACGGCAAATTTGGGATAAGCTGCCAGCGCCATATCGGTGTGACAAGGAACTACAGTTAAGCTTACCCTCTTACATTCACTATGAATAAATATATCGTCATTATATAGATGGGCCACCTCCAGAAATAAAAAAGTGTCGTGAGTGTAAAAATAAGTGAAAAGTAAAAAAATTGGGCGATAAGTTCACTGAAATGGCTAGTAATTATTTCAATGATGCAATGAAAAGTCGAGCAGAATGGGCGTCGCGCTATTGTGATTTGGCTTTTGAATATGAAAAAGCTGCGAATGCATGTCGTAAATATTGCAGCAAAACAATAAATTTACAAGACTTTGTTCGTGAAATAAAAAAGTTGGGGTTTAGTGACTGTTTGGAAAAACTGATTAGTTTCATTGCAGATCCGGTTGTGTTAGGTGAAATTAGAGTGTAGGACTTAAATTTAACGTAGTAGTAGTTAATATGGAAAATTTAGTGCGAAAAATGTACGAAGAATTTCTAATTTCTGCAGCCTGTTCGGAATTTTACGCATTTGAAATGCAAGATTCGGAAGCTCAGGATTTTAGTATATTTTACCATGCTGAAGTGTGTATTTTAGCGAGTATAGTTTGTAAGAATTTTCTAAGAAATAAAAACGAACAAATATTATTGAACAAATTAAGAAATTTAGGTTTAGGTGATAATGTTACACGTATAGAAGAACGGCAGAAAAATGCCAATCAATAAAGTACATAAAATGTAGTTATTTGTTTCATTATATTTTGTCCCTGAAGTTATCCTTATACCAATTTAAATGTGTGACGTCATTTGACCTTGAAGACTCCTCCCACTATTTCTACCGTTAAGCTACCCCCACCATTGTTACAATTCGACCTTGAAAACTCGCTATAAAGGTTAGTGGAAAAAGAAGTGACTTCAAACAGTCGCAGATATCAGTGGCATAATCATCAAATATTGTGTTCGTGTAGTGTTCTGAAAGTGCTTTTATATTCACGGTAATTTTTGGATTTATATACCATTTTTTCAATAATGAGTATTGCAAAAGAAACTCTAGATGAAATTAATGAAATGTTCGGCAAAAGATTTCGAGGTTTTAGAAAGAAAAAAGTTACCGAAATGATTGTGGGCATAGTGTATAAAATTGTAAAGATGGTTTCAATGACTACACGATTTGGTAAAACTCTTTTAGTGGCTTTACACGATGACGGTGTAAATAGCACATTCGAGAATTTTTTGCCTAAACGTGTGGCCGAAACACTGTCTGACGATATTGTAGATATTATGAGCAAAAATAAAGGGCCATACACTCTAACTTATTTGGGGCAGGGCACTAGAGTTTTTGGAAACAATACTCGAACATTATTACGTTTTGGCTTATTGGAGTAAATTGTATGTAAATTGTTTGAAAAAAAGGATGTAATTAACTTCAAAATATAGTTGCACATGTCAGAATATTTACGCGTGTTCATTATTTATGTTAAAGATGTCTGCTGATGCGACGACGATCATCAACGAATGTGTAGATAGATACATATTTTGGTTGGGAAGAGAATTAAGAAATATGGCTCACGATATGTTAGATAGCGCAAATGATTGGCCGCATATTGATGCAACCAAAGATCATTATAAGAACCAGATCAGGGATGCAATCAATTTTATGGCTGGGGCACACTTGTGCGACAAATTTTTATATGGTTCCATAGACATGGATACATTTTGTGCTGAAATGGTTGAAGAAGAATTAAAAGAATACCTCGTCAATATTCCACATTTACCTGGTGAGCTTGCTACAAAATATGAATTGGTTCCTGCAACAGCAACAGCCCAAGATGTTGACGATCGAAATAGTATCGGATGGGATAGAATTTTGAGCAACGAAAATGAAGGCATGGAAAATTAATTTTTTATAATTTTTGTATTTGTGCAATTAAATAAATGTAAATAAATATCTGTTACAATCACAATTTTGTTTTATTTCTTTTATAAACATACCAACCCAGTAGATCATAGTCAGCGTTTCTTTTTCTCAGCTGAAATATTTAATATAAGTAGGGCAAATAAAAATAAAATAGTTTAGTAAAGATTGAAAATGAGTCGAGGAAACAACACAATTGATAAATTTGGTCGTCAGAAATGTAATGAAAAATATCATATATTATCTGGGCCACAAGGGATTGGTTTAAAACTTACAGCGGATAGGCAGTATGATATGGGTGGAAAAATCATAACCCACTTAGGCGAACCTAAAGATGATGACGATGCTGTGACAAAACACTTTGTTAATAGAAAGTTTTACAATTTTGCAGTTGTAATATGTGACATATTTAACAAGGATGTCCTCCCCATGATATACCAAAATAATAGTGAGCTTAAAACAAAAATTGACGTTATTCGGAAAATACTCTATCATCAGCCTTTAAATGACTCATTAAGCGCACTGTCGTACGGCTCGACTTCAAAAAAAAATCTAAAAAAGAGAAAGCAGGTTAAAGAATAGGAGAACGCAATCCGAGTAGCATAGCCTTGAAGATAACGTTGTAGTCGTCGGTGAATTGGACCTTCCCTCCAAGAATATTGAAATGTTATTTATGTGTATGATGTTTTATTGTCATTGTTTTTAATGATGAAGATTGAAATAAAAAACTTTGTTTTACAATATATTGTTTGTTTATTTTACATTTTAAATTAAAATTATAGTCATACAATATGTTATTTAAACAATATTAGCTTTATCTATCCAAGAGTTGAAGTGGTTGGGAAACCCTAGCCATTTGACATATAATTGATCGGTGTGACTTTTCTTGCGTTGTCTAAGGACCTTTTCTACTAGATAAACGCCAGGACTGCTTGTTTTTTGTAGTTCTGATTCGTAAAAGCACCCTCTTATAGGCTGACCTTCTAACGATTCCAACAAGTAAGTAGGTGGATTTGTAACGTTAACTTTTACAACTTTAAACAATTCGGTTGATCAAGAGGGCGTATATCCTTTCTCGAATAAGCTTTTGTACTGGCTAATACGCACAATGTCACCCATGGAAAACTTAAATTTTTTAGGTACAATTTTTAAATAATCGTATGCTTTAATTTGTGTTTTTTCTTGCACGTCTGCAGGCTTCATTCCAATGGTGCGATGTTTCGAATGGTTATAGGTTTTTGTTACTGCCGATAATATATGTATCAATTTGTAAGATCCTCTTGTCGAGAATTGTTTATATAAATTATTTTTTAAAGTCCTTATGACTCGCTCGACAATTGCAGCTTTCTTTGTGGAATAATGATTTATATTATATTTTTCCATCAGGGCTTGAAAGTTTGTATAATAGAACTCCTTTCCATGATCACTTTGCAGATTTGTTGGTGTATATGATGCCTCTTCCATCATGCTTTTCATCGCATTAGTAACTTCTATATCAGTCTTGTTTTTTATGGCTTTGGTATAGACAAATTTAGAGTAACAATTTATACAGACCAAAATATAACGATAACCATCGTTTTCATCAGCACACTGTTGCATTTCAGCCAAATCAATTTGCCACAAATCTCTGTATCCTTTTATTATCGTGCGCCGTCTCACAAAATTTTTTCTAGCCGTTCTATGTAGTTCATTAACAATTTTGATTTTTTCTAGACTGGGCTCTATATTATTAGTAATATTAAAGGTTTCAGATCGAAGGAAGAATTGAATAATATCATTAAATATTGAACTGAATATATTATATCTTCTTCTCGTAATTCCTCTATGATTGACATAATTTCATTTTCGTGTCCAGTGTGACCGGCCATTTTGGAACTCCACAACAAACGTAAACGATCCACCAACTCTTTAGCTTTGTTCCAGTAGACATATTGAAATGTTTTCGAAGATAACTCCCTTTTTGTAGGTAACTGTAATTCTTCAGAGAGATTTTTTCTTGTAATAGTACCACCTAATTTTGTGTCCATTATCAAAGGTTTAATAATTCGTAAATATTTGTCCCATCTGGTGTCCCGTAAACCATCACTTTTTTTAAAATTGTTGTAGACAGCACTCGTTGATTCCAAAATTTCCTTGTACGTTGAAAGTACATTATCATTTAATTGTTGTTCCTTGCCTACACTTGGGGGTGTTTTAAGAAATAACAAAGCATAAAGTGCCGGTGATCCACCATATTCTGCAATATTTTTCCCTTTTTTGTATAAGACAATATTTCCATTTCGAAAACGCAACTCTAAATTACCAATAAAGTTTTTGTTATAATCTGTTTTTGAACCAAAACGTACACCATATACAGTATCGTATAGAGATGGTTTCGAACGTAATCCTTTCATGTGTGCGTTTAAAGTATCGGAAGTTGTGGTGTCAGCGGATGCGAGAGATGTATTAGTTGATGTTGAGGGTGTATCAAACACCGATTGGCTAATATCTTCTTTTGAAATTCGATGCTGCTGCTGCTGCTGAATAGGTGTGGAGGTTTAAAAAGAGTGTGTACGTTGGGGAAAACCTGATATTTGAGTCGACTGCACTGATGTACTGGGACTTTGTGACTTTGTAACTGGATAATGTTGTTGCTGTTGTTGTTATTGTTGTTGTTGCTGCTGCTGACGTTGCTTGACCACATCAGATATAGTTGTCAACGGCTTAGAAATGGGTTCATAAAACTTTTCCAATTCCACAACATGAAATTCTTTAGCCGCTTTAATTTGTTTAAATTTTTTTCTGACGGCATTGGTAGCTTCCACTAGTTTACGTTTTAAGTCGATCGCGTTATTCATGATGTTAACAAAGGACGTTTCAACAATCAAATGAGTGTTTTCTCTTATTATTACAGTAATATATAGCTATCAAATCCTTTGCGGTATCTTTCCGATGTCACATCACTACCTTTATCAATTACTAAAAATCCATACTTCTTATCCCAACATTTTGAGCACATTTCTTGAAATTGAGTAAAAGTTAGATCCGGTGAAACGTGGTCAGAAAATATGTGTTTCATATTCAACTCATCTTGTTTAAATATAATAATAAAATTGGCATTGTCTAAGCTGTTTAGGCACTCGCGAATATGTTTGCGCTAGGTAAAAGGAGTCGATATTTTTATGACGTCCCATGCTAAAGTACGATCTTATAACATCTTGGTTTTCACATATAACATCATCAAAGATAAATATAGAGTTTGGTTTTGCATCGGACGGTTCCACAATATTACTGGAATCACTAAAGGCATAGTAGCCTAAACCTTTGATGGGTGCTAAAATTCTCCTTAAATACTCATATTTCGGTTGATACAGAGATTTCGAGTAAATATAGTCATTTTCGAAACGTAGCCCAAGGGGGTGTGTAGGCATCGAAATCATGACATTGGTTTTTCCACAATTGGATGGACCAATTAACAGGCCGCGAATAGAGGAAGGAAGTAGAGGACCGTGTCTCTTCATTATTTTGTTTTCAAATCCAAGTCCGACTTTTTCATCGAGATTGTCAATAGGAAGTTTTTGTTTAAGATCGATAACGCGCATCTTAGGAAAATTTGATATTTTATAGGCAAATTTTCACAAAAACTGTCATTCAGATGCCGAGCGTCAAACGAAGTGGACGGTCTCACGTTTCCAATAAAACTGGACACGGTATTGTGACTTCGTTAATAAATAAATTACCATTCGAGGTACATATTCCCGGTTATCAATATTGCGGACCCGGAACAAAAGTAATAAAACGTGTAACAAGAGGTGATCCCGGCATTAATCCTTTGGATGCCGCATGAAAAAAACACGATTTAGCCTATTTACATAATAAAGACAACATAAGTGCGAGACATCGAGCGAATTACGAGCTCGAACAAAGTGCTTGGAATAGAGTAAAATTGAAATATTCAAGTTTAGGTGAAAAAACAGCAGCTTGGTTAGTTACAAACATTATGAAAGGAAAACAACGTTTTGGTATGGGTGTACCATCATCATTATCAACAAAAAAAACATCTAGTAAAGGCACACGTCGTACAAAAAGAAAGGTGTTAATAAAAATCGACATGTTCGGAAAGTCAGTTTCGGAACAGCTATTCGACAAGCAGTTCGAAAGGAATTATTAAAAGCCGGAAGGAAAAATGTGTTGGAAAAAATTATGCATGCATCTAAAATAGCTCTGTCGGCAGCACGTAGATCGGTAAAAGCGGCAGGTGGCAAAAGGAAAGTTCGTACACCGAGAATAATACCGATTCCTAAAACTAGTGGAATATTACCATTAATACCAATTTTTGCCAGGTTATCAGTTTTGGGGTGAGGCAGCGGGAATTGTGCGCTGTAAAAAAAAAAGCAGCGAAGATAAAACCGGTGCCGGCCTGTATTTAAAATCGAAAGGAAATGGTTTGTTTCTAAAGCCATATCGTAAAGGTATGGGATTATTTTTAAATCGTAGATCAAAAAACTAATTGAATCCCTACCTTGGAGACCACTATCTAACATCGATATTGAAAAATATGCCAAAAAGAAAAGAATAGGACACTTTCGAGAAGTTTATATGAGGGATTTATTACCTAGACAAGGTCCTCGACGTTACGAAGCAGCAATAGTGAATTTGGATAGTACGCGTGGTGCAGGGACTCATTGGGTAGCTTATAGAAAAAATAATTCTAAAGTAACATATTATGACAGCTTCGGCGATTTACCCCCACCAATCGAATTGGTACAATATCTACAAACGGGATCGGAACCATCAAAAATTATTTACTATACATACGATCGTCAACAGGATTTTGGAACAGTCTGGTGTGGACATTTGTGCTTAAAGTTTCTTGTCGAATCATCAGCGTAAAAGATGTCATCATCGTCACCATTAACACTGCAAATGGATCGCAACAACTATACTAAAATGTTGCAATCACTGAAAGCATTTCATCTAGCCGATGGATTAAGGAAAATGACCGTGAAACAGTTAGAAAACATGCCCAAGGAAGTAATGATTGCAGGAGCCCCAAATGAAATTCCATTCGTTTGGGATAAGTTACCCGAGCACCTCAAAAGCGATATCGATATATTAAAATATCAGTGCGGTTGCAAACATTATTTCAGCAGCAATTTAAACGAGGTTACGGCTAATAAGGGTCTTACGGCTAGCAAAATATTTTATTGTTATTGCAAAATCAGCGATGTGCGCATAAAAGCAGAAATTAGCATAAAAATATCACTATCTAATGCAGTGAGAAAAGGTGTGAAGATGAATCTTTTTAAATGTTGCCGCTAAGAATAAAACCGAGATGTGTGATGTTTTAATGGTTAGTCATGTCTTATACGCTCACACTAACAGGACACTCGACCGTCTTAAGCGCCGATTTTTATCCACCAGTCGAATTAAATAGAGAAAACAAATATGGTCTGACATTGCTGGGATTTTACACATACAATTCAATTTTTAATGTGGACGAAAGCAACAATAATTTTGCCTACATGAAGGAGGGTTACACCACCGAGCCGATACAATTGCAGATTCCACCTGGGGCCTATGAAATAGATGAGATAGGTAAAGCTATGTCGGAGGCTTTGAGGATTTCAACTGAAGAAAAGAACGATGAAATCTTTTACTTGGTCGCTAATAATAATACGCTGAAATGTGAACTGAAATCCCAATATACTATAGATTTCCGGGGAGAGGCGAGTATCGGTAAAATGTTAGGATTTAATCATACAGTGCTAAAAAGAGACAAAAAGCACGAATCAACCGAGATGGTGGAAATAATGAAAGTACGCATCATACGCGTAGATTGTAATATAATTTCCGGAGCATATATGAATTCTGTGGAAGGTCATACCTTGTTGGAATTCGATATCGACGTGGAGCCCGGTTACAAAATCAGTAAAGAACCACAAAATAATATTTATATGCCGTTAATGCCGGCAGGACGTCAGTTTATCGACAACATTACTCTTCGCATCTTGGACGATAGCGGTGATCTAATCAATTTTCAAAGCGAGAAAATAATCGTGAAATTGGAACTGAAGAAACTTTCATAGAAATGGGTTTTTGCTTCAATCGTCAATTGTGTATGCTGTCGACTAAGATGGGGGAACCGCCGAAACATAATAAAAGTAAAAGAAGAGTTAACGTCAAGGTTAGTCGTCGTCCAGACGTTAGATCACAAACATCTCAACAATTATCTGCCGAAGACTATAAATTTTTAAAATCAATCGGTCTTAAAGTGCGAAAATGATTTCCACCACCAGCGATAAAATAGAGGTTTTCTCCGAACCCATCTTGGACAATTCCATTATTAGTCTAGAAGAGCATACGTATAAACCATACGGATCTCCATCATTCAACAATTCGGATGAAGTCCGTATCCCCATTAATTTTCAAGATATTATACTGGATATCGCCGAAAGTTACATATATATCGAAGGAAAATTTAAACCCATAGACGCAACGAAAAGATGTTTTTTTTATCAAATAATGCCCTCGCATTTTTGTTCGATGAAATTCGCTACGAGAGGAGGTGAGCAGGTCGCCGTGGTTCGTAAACCTGGAGTTACGATGACATCAAAAACCATGGTTTCATTCGGAAGTTTGCAACAAAGATCTCTCATGACGTGCGGATGGGGTCTCGACGAAGCAAACCAAAATATCGTAGACACGGCAAGTAACGTATTCTCCGGGAAATTACCCTTAAAATATCTTATGGGATTCGCCGAAGATTATGCAAAAGGTGTTTTCAACGTAAAACAAGAGCTTATTATGATTATAGCTCGCACTTTTACCAATTGCTACGTCGACGAAGTAGAGGTAGAAATTAGTATCGACAAAATCGAATGGAAAATTCGTCACATCATTCCAGACGACAAGCAAAAATTGAAAATACTGTCTCGCATTAATAAAGGTGGAAACAATGCCAGTATTCAAATGGCATATCGTAAATGGGATCTGTACGAATTGCCAGCTTTAAGACAAACATCTTCCGACGTGTGGGCCTTGAGAACGAGTACAAGTCTGGAAAGACAGCGCCATATAATCGTCAGGTTTCAAGACGGCAATAATTGCGACAAGAAAGAAAAAAACGCAACCCAGTTTACCCACGCCGACGTATGCGACATTAGACTGTATCTGAATTCAACCGTTTATCCCTACGAAAGGTGGAATTTAGATTTCGCCAAGAAACTGTACGCAGCAGACTATTACAATTACGAAAACTTCCAAAGCAGCTACTACGGGCGCGAAATAAACGATCCAATGATAACGTTAGCGGAATATATGAAAAACCCCGTTTTTATTATCAATTGCAGTCATCAACCAGAGGCGATTAACTCATCGACAGTGGATATGAAATTGGAGTTCCAAACAAGAAAGAATAAATTCCCCAAAGATACTAAAGTGTACGCATTAGTTATTCACGACTCAGTTTTTAGTTATAATGTATTAAACGGTTCGGTGACCAATAAATCTATATTTTAATGTATCGATTATATGTAACACAAAATAATGTTAAAATATGGTACTTGAATCAATAAATTTGTAATGAGTGAAGTAGTAGTTTTATATTTATTTGAAACCCAACAAAAAAAAGCAGACGGAAAAGCCCGCTCCTTAAGAAAGGAGTACGGGAGTTTAGATAATGGTGGTTTATTAATTGGAAAAAAGAACTTAGATAACGCAAGAAAAATTTTTTAAGGCAAAATATGAACACAACGATTTAGAAAATTTGTAGGAAAGTAACGGTTAGGTTAAATATTATCAAAAAATATTTACAACTATTGCTATTGCGTAGTTTTAGTGGATTATTCACTCTTTTTTATTACCTAATATTATGTGGGAAAGGTCCTATATGAAATAACACACCAAAAATATATTTTCAAGTTAATTTTATTCTCCTTGTAAAATATAAAAATCTGATCAAAGACTTTTTTTTATTAACTACAATATATATATATATATATATATATATATATATATATATATATATATATATATATATATATATATATATATATATATATATATATATATATATATATATGAAGTAAAATGCGAACAGTAAACGGCATAATGTGGATATATCCACTGCTATTGCATCTCACACGGAGGAATCCGTGAAAACCTCATAAACATATATACGCCATCCGGCGGGAGGTCGGCGAAGCCGCGTTCAGTATTTGCATGCTTCCTTTCCGATCTGTCCTTTGCACAGCCAGGTGCATGTCGGTACCCTGATGAGTCTAGTAGAGACGAAACATGTGCCTCTGCCGTATCACTATGGCGGGGAGGGTAAGTTTTTGACTTTCTTCTCGGTATGGTAGTACAGGTGGGCCATCATCTCGATGGTGGTGGAATGGGATGGATTGTGTTTTATCGCAATTTATTCAAACTGTGCAACCTCTCACACGGAAAGGATGTGATGGAATGAAGTTTGCAATTACTGTTCGCATTTTACTTCATCTATTCACGGAGTTGCATATAGTTGTACGTTTGCTGAATGAGATTTCAGCACTACAACGGCATAATGTGGATATATCCACTGCTATTGCATCTCACACGGAGGAATCCGTGAAAACCTCATAAACATATATACGCCATCCGGCGGGAGGTCGGCGGGAGGTCGGCGAAGCCGCGTTCAGTATTTGCATGCTTCCTTTCCGATCTGTCCTTTGCACAGCCAGGTGCATGTCGGTACCCTGATGAGTCTAGTAGAGACGAAACATGTGCCTCTGCCGTATCACTATGGCGGGGAGGGTAAGTTTTTGACTTTCTTCTCGGTATGGTAGTACAGGTGGGCCATCATCTCGATGGTGGTGGAATGGGATGGATTGTGTTTTATCGCAATTTATTCAAACTGTGCAACCTCTCACACGGAAAGGATGTGATGGAACGAAGTTTGCAATTACTGTTCGCATTTTACTTCATCTATTCACGGAGTTGCATATAGTTGTACGTTTGCTGAATGAGATTTCAGCACTACAACGGCATAATGTGGATATATCCACTGCTATTGCATCTCACACGGAGGAATCCGTGAAAACCTCATAAACATATATATATATATATATATATATATATATATATATATATATATATATATATATATATATATATATATATATATATTTATGAGGTTTTCACGGAGTATTAAGTTTGTAAATATATATATATATATATATATATATATATATATATATATATATATATATATATATATATATATATATATATATATATATATGTGAAATAAAATGCAAACAGTAAATGCAAACTTCGTTCCATCATATCCTTTCCGTGTTAGAGGTTGCACAGTTTGAATAGATTGCTACAGAACACAATCCATCCAATTCCACCACCATCGAGATGATGGCCTACCTGTACCACCATACCGAGAAGAAAGTCAAAACTTACCCTCCCCGCCACAGTGATACGGCAGAGGCACATGTTTCGTCTCTACTAGACTCATCAGGGTACCGACATGCACCTGGCTGTGCAAAGGACAGATCGGAAAGAAGCATGCAAATACTGAACGCGGTTTCGCCGACCTCCCGTCGGATGGCGTATATATGTTCATACGGCTTTCACGGATTCCTCCGTGCGAGTTGCAATAGCAGTGGATACATCCACATTATGCCGTTGCAGTACTGAAATCACATTCAGCAAACGTACAACTATATGCAACTTCGTGTATAAGTGAAATAAAATGCAAACAGTAAATGCAAACTTCGTTCCATCATATCCTTTCCGTGTTAGAGGTTGCACAGTTTGAATAGATTGCTACAGAACACAATCCATCCAATTCCACCACCATCGAGATGATGGCCTACCTGTACCACCATACCGAGAAGAAAGTCAAAACTTACCCTCCCCGCCACAGTGATACGGCAGAGGCACATGTTTCGTCTCTACTAGACTCATCAGGGTACCGACATGCACCTGGCTGTGCAAAGGACAGATCGGAAAGAAGCATGCAAATACTGAACGCGGTTTCGCCGACCTCCCGTCGGATGGCGTATATATGTTCATACGGCTTTCACGGATTCCTCCGTGCGAGTTGCAATAGCAGTGGATACATCCACATTATGCCGTTGCAGTACTGAAATCACATTCAGCAAACGTACAACTATATGCAACTTCGTGTATAAGTGAAATAAAATGCAAACAGTAAATGCAAACTTCGTTCCATCATATCCTTTCCGTGTTAGAGGTTGCACAGTTTGAATAGATTGCTACAGAACACAATCCATCCAATTCCACCACCATCGAGATGATGGCCTACCTGTACCACCATACCGAGAAGAAAGTCAAAACTTACCCTCCCCGCCACAGTGATACGGCAGAGGCACATGTTTCGTCTCTACTAGACTCATCAGGGTACCGACATGCACCTGGCTGTGCAAAGGACAGATCGGAAAGAAGCATGCAAATACTGAACGCGGTTTCGCCGACCTCCCGTCGGATGGCGTATATATGTTCATACGGCTTTCACGGATTCCTCCGTGCGAGTTGCAATAGCAGTGGATACATCCACATTATGCCGTTGCAGTACTGAAATCACATTCAGCAAACGTACAACTATATGCAACTTCGTGTATAAGTGAAATAAAATGCAAACAGTAACTGTGCAACCTCTAACACGGAAAGGATATGATGGAACGAAGTTTGCATTTACTGTTTGCATTTTATTTCACTTATACACGAAGTTGCATATAGTTGTACGTTTGCTGAATGTGATTTCAGTACTGCAACGGCATAATGTGGATGTATCCACTGCTATTGCAACTCGCACGGAGGAATCCGTGAAAGCCGTATGAACATATATACGCCATCCGACGGGAGGTCGGCGAAACCGCGTTCAGTATTTGCATGCTTCTTTCCGATCTGTCCTTTGCACAGCCAGGTGCATGTCGGTACCCTGATGAGTCTAGTAGAGACGAAACATGTGCCTCTGCCGTATCACTGTGGCGGGGAGGGTAAGTTTTGACTTTCTTCTCGGTATGGTGGTACAGGTAGGCCATCATCTCGATGGTGGTGGAATTGGATGGATTGTGTTCTGTAGCAATCTATTCAAACTGTGCAACCTCTAACACGGAAAGGATATGATGGAACGAAGTTTGCATTTACTGTTTGCATTTTATTTCACTTATACACGAAGTTGCATATAGTTGTACGTTTGCTGAATGTGATTTCAGTACTGCAACGGCATAATGTGGATGTATCCACTGCTATTGCAACTCGCACGGAGGAATCCGTGAAAGCCGTATGAACATATATACGCCATCCGACGGGAGGTCGGCGAAACCGCGTTCAGTATTTGCATGCTTCTTTCCGATCTGTCCTTTGCACAGCCAGGTGCATGTCGGTACCCTGATGAGTCTAGTAGAGACGAAACATGTGCCTCTGCCGTATCACTGTGGCGGGGAGGGTAAGTTTTGACTTTCTTCTCGGTATGGTGGTACAGGTAGGCCATCATCTCGATGGTGGTGGAATTGGATGGATTGTGTTCTGTAGCAATCTATTCAAACTGTGCAACCTCTAACACGGAAAGGATATGATGGAACGAAGTTTGCATTTACTGTTTGCATTTTATTTCACTTATACACGAAGTTGCATATAGTTGTACGTTTGCTGAATGTGATTTCAGTACTGCAACGGCATAATGTGGATGTATCCACTGCTATTGCAACTCGCACGGAGGAATCCGTGAAAGCCGTATGAACATATATATATATATATATATATATATATATATATATATATATATATATATATATATATATATATATATTACAAACTTAATACTATAAATTAAAAGCCAATACCTACAACTACCTAACACCTACTACAAAATCTATTAAAGTCCGCTAATTGTCTTTTATATCGCACACATTCCATCTTTTTTAATTCTAATTGTCTTTCCAGTTCTAAAATGTCACTCTCACACGCACTTACTTTTTTCACTAAGTTTTTTTTCATTCGAAAAATGTCCGACAGTTTGCTCTTCTGCGAGTTGGTAAAGTGCTCAACCCACTCCGGTTGAGATGTCTCGGAACATATTAAAGAAGAAGCGGTTTCGTTTGGCGATGAAGTGGACGACGACGACGAAGCAGCGGAAACTTCATTACCTTCAAAACACTGCTTAAACCGCTTCTTCATAGGTTTCCGGCATCCCAATATCGGTGCCACTGTCACTGGGGAAGACTTTACCTCCGACACTACTTCCTGTTCTACATTGGCCGGTATTGGTGGCGTTGGTCCATCGGGGCCTTCGATTATTTCCACTTCTACGGACAACGGCTCTTGCGGCGATGTTTTCAGGAAGTCAGGTAATGGAACAGGGGTGGAGGGACGCTTAAAGTTAAACTTCTTCTTTCCTTACCCCACACCTTTAATCGCCGAATAAAAGGTTTTTTTATCGGCGATTTCCGACTTCCGCATAGTCAAAAGCTTCTTTAACTTGGAGGCTTTCGGAGAAGACTCCCTGTTAGGCCGCGATGCTTTTCGCACAACCACATCACTAATTACGTTGATCTTCGGCTCCTTCTCCTCTGTCCAACATTCAAGGAATTGCGCAGCCGACTGCACCAACTCTTCGTCTCGACCATCATTCAGGGCTTTGTCCTCTTACTCCCTGCTGTTCCAATTTTCGAAAACCCCTGGACTCATCATTTCCAAACCACTGATGTTTTCCAACTTGCCTTGTTGGGATCCGCAGCTCACGTCAAGAGCATCCAAAAGAGACCTTACACTTGATGACATCTTCGATACAACTCTCACTCTAACTTTAACTTACTACTGCACTGTTTGGTGTTCTGACGAACTGTGAAGAGCTCGAGCCAGCAAGTCTGCTTTTATGCCCATTTCCCCCACTACACCACCTTTATTCCTTTTGTTCGATGCATTAAGTATAATATTTAAACTTGTCAGATACAAGGCCAAGACCAAGGCCGACGTAACCGGCAATACCAGTCTTCAAGGTTGTAATTTTCATGAATTTTTTTTTGTCCCTGTCGAGGTTATTTTAAAAAGTAACACATAAATAGAGTACAGCGATTGAAAAGTACAACATATTCAAACATCATGTTGCCAACTGATGAACAACCTAGTAAAGCAGCCAAAACATACAGTCATATACCAAAAGCTTTTTATTTAACTTGTCATCATTGTAAAAGACTAGGTATCAGCTGGCGGAATGATCTTACGTACGACTTCAACTACATTGACCTTTTCAGGGTTAAATTTGTACAATGCGGCTTTTGTGGACTAGTTTACTACCAGTTCAAGGACATTAATGAACGTGCCATCCAGAGAAGAAATTGGGTCCTAGAAGAAGCTTACCTGTACAGAAGAAATTAACATGAATTTTATTTCTTTATTTTTTAATTTTTTTGTTTGTTATATTTTTTTATTTTTTTAATAATAAAAAGTAAAGTCAATATTTTGTTATATTTTAATTTTTTTTTCCAATAAAACAATAGTAAAATGAATCTGTATGTGAATTTATTAAACATCACCTAAAATACGATTTGCAATCCATATTTTTCTGCAGAGTCTGTTTATTAATGAAATAGAACCATATATTAGGGTGAAATCTAATGGTTTCAAATCAGTCTCACATAACAATGTCAAAAGTAAACACTATTGATAAGTTCGGTCGCAAAAGAAAATTTAAGGATTTTAGCTTTATGCGAGGTCCTTCAGGAATAGGTTTTAAACTTATACCTAATGATGATTACGACATGGGAAGCAAAAGATTGTGCTATTTAGCAGAACCTCTTGAAGGAGACGATGCGACCACACGAAATTATGTTGATAATAACCTTGTTCAGTGTGTGCAAGATACGCAGAAAGCTTTACATGACTCAACAATTGTTATTAAAGATATATTCAGAAACCAACTTGAAGGTTACGTACGCAAGAAATTAATTGAAATCGGTCAAGAACTTAGAGGATACATTGATGACACTGTTATTGCAATATATGAACTTAGGCAAGACGAACTGCATGATGAACTTAACTCTAGAATGTTGAAAATTGAAAAGACTATGGAAGATCTTGTCAACAAAACTGCTTCACATTAAACATTTGCTCGTAGACCTGTGCGTTTAATTTACTGTTAGACAAATTTTTCAACAATAACTTTTACAGTTTGTTATTTGTCGACACTTCATTATATTTATAATTTTAAAATAAAGGTTCAATAAAAAGCAATCAAGTAATGAATACATGTTTTTTATTAAAAAAAAAATTACAATACTACCGTTACATATTAATGTTGTATGTTCAATCGAAATAATAAAAACAATACAAATAATAGAATATGGATTTTCCAGATTACGTGCTGTCCTGACTTAGAAATGATTCCAACACGGTGACTAAATTTGCTAAGTTTTCTTCGGAGTCTGTTTTGTAAAAATCTATGTCTGCATGCCCCCAAGGTAGAGTTTTGACTGAATTGGGAATTACATAACTTTTATCATCGCTATGTGACAATGCTACTTTATTTATTATATTGGTATAAATGTTATGTAATTCATCTCTAAATATCTTCATCTTTCTTAATATCAAACTACCCCGTTCAACAATTCTTTGGTAGTCTTCCTGATGAAGGTCTTTCTCGATAACACATTTTTTGATACCTTTGGCTTTTTTCAATTCATTATTAATGGACTTTACATAATAAGCCTTCGCGCCGGTACCATAAAAACTTATTATCGGATCACCAGGAAACTCATCTTTTATTCTACCAACTACAGAATTACTTTTAATTATGTTGAAATTATTAATTTCGGGGTAATTTGATGTATCAAATTTTTCGGGGTTTTCTGATATAGTTTGATAAAAGTTTTCCGTACACACTTTTAATATAAGCGAGTCAGTATCGGTGTAAAGTAACCAAGCATCATCGCCAAACTTGGATTTAATAAAATTATAATAAAAATCGTATATTACAGTCTTTGAAATATCTAATATAGAAAATCCGATATAAATTGGTTTATTGTACAATATTTTAACTTTATTCATATGTATAGCAACAAAGTTCTCGGTAAATATCGAGCTAATATTGAAATTGGGGCGGGATATTAATGCTCTACCTCCATTTCTGCCTACACTGTTATCCCAATGTGTTACTAATTTTATGTCCTTTCGATTTTCCACATTTTCCATAGTTTTACCAAATATCGCGTTATTTTTTAATTTAAAAGTGTCCTTCGCAAATTTTGTGGTGGCCTTGTTACGTAAATTGGTATTAAAATCAATATACGATTTTAGCCATTTTGATTGCTTAAACGGTAATACTCGATGGGTTTGCATTACCACTAAGCCGTTGGCGATGGCTTGTTTTATAGTTCTATAGTGTACAATGTATTTTTTTTTATCTTGTACATTAGGAACTAATTTCGGCAATTTGGCGTTTTCTGTTGGCGGTATGATATTTTCTACTAGAAATGGAAGATCAGAATGTGCATCATGCAACTCTGTCGGATAATGCACATCCACTTCCAAAACATAGCCATGTAAACTATCATCACCAACAGCCATAATATTTAAATCGAAAATTTCGCGCTCGCTTAACCATCGAAAACTACCATATGGTAATGCTTGTGACATACTATGACCATATAGATTTGTAGCATCAAGGTATGCTATAAATGAAGAAGGTTTTGTTGGGTCATAGTCTGGTAAAAAAATATTATTAGAGATGTGCTTCCTTCCTGTACACTGGCTTATGCCGCCGCGTATACCTTTCTTAAAAAAATATATCATGTCTATATCAGTTAAGAGCTCTAGCTCTACCTTAGTCATACGCCGCATACAATCAAATGATAAACTTGGAAGGGTATAGTAGTGTGCTGGATCCAGTTTATCGAATTTGTAACAATTATTCCGAAAATGCTGAAAAACATCACACAATAGTAACACATCTGATTTTAAATACACGTCCGAATAGTCCCCCAAAGTTTTACACCCAAACAAGCGCCATACTTCTTTTGTTCTTCTATAGCTTTCATCGCTATGTTCTTCCCGTAAATTATCATAATATTGATCTTTACTTGGAAGACATGTATTTTCCATTTTTTCTATAGAGTCAATAAAGCTATAGGGAAAAACATCCTTTTGACGCATCAAATTAAATTGGTTGATATTTGAAAAATGTTTCCGCGTTTCAATAAAATCGTCGTCGTTTAAACCGCTGCCTAAATTTTCCAAAGACGTTGACAGAAATTTAAAACTGTCAATGAATCGCAACTTTAAATATTTCCTCTTGACTTTTCCACATTTACTATCAAAATAATCGTGCACATAAATGCTTTTGGTAAATGATATGTACTTTTCCTTACTTTGAGCCAAAACACCAATTTTATCCCCATATTTACATAACTCTTTTATAAATAAATGGCTGTCGTAGCCGCTTAAGTTATGAAATATGATAGGGATAAAAGGGGGTAATTTATAAATTAAATTACAAACGGAATGTGCAGCACCAAATCTTTTTGCACCAGTTATGTGACAGTGGTCTCGTACTTTAATCTCACCGTCTTGAAAAAGGCCTTCACATATACCACATATTTTAGCATCATTAAACTCCCTTTTTTCTTCAGGCGTTAACGGTTTCATAGGCTTAATGTCTTTTAAATATGTACTATATAGAGCCTTTAAATCACACCGCCATCTTTACTACTACAATCTTTTGTAATTAAAAATAAATTTACATGTCTACCCAACATTTTTGACGCATACCTCAGTGGACCAATAAATTCAAGTATGACTTCATTATTTTCATATTTAGATTCCAGACCGTATACGTTAATTGATATGTTGTTCATTTCCTTAAATTTTTTAATGTCACGTAATTTTACTGGAAAATCCATATCTGTTAAATTTAGCACTCTGGAAAAATGGGGGTAGGATGTCTTCTGTGAAGGCGCTGCTGTTGGAGGAAACAATGCTGATGGTACAGCCCACGCAAAACAAAATTCGTCCTAGTTAATCACATTGACGACAGCTCCTTTTTTTTCAATAGAACACGACAACTTGATGTATGATGAGCCACCCATAGGCATATACTTGTTGATACTAACTTCCAAGTATAAAATTCGCACAAGAGCCCATCCTATAACAAGAAAAATAATATATAAAAATCAGTTTAATATATCGGGTTTTGATTTTTCCATACCTGAATCTTTCTCCTGGAACTCTGTCGCCTGCGTTTTTATTAATTCGGTGAAAGAATGGCAAACGGCATCCAAATCACTTTCTACACTAATTATTTGATTAGCAGTGTTGAAGGATTTTTCACTGAATATTTCTTGTGATGGAAGCATGTACTCGCCAACAGCTGTCATGTTAACTTTTAAAGCATGATGCACGCGTAATAAATTATTAACAAGTTCCACCACCTTGGATTTAATGTCTGCAAAGAACATTACGTAATCGGAACGCTCCATATCACTGCTAACCTGATAGCTTGCAATTCTCCTTTTGAAGGAGCATTCAACGAGTTGCACACCATGACATACCGGCAAACATAAATTATTTTTATGTTGTTGTGTTCGTTTATGCGCTGACATATGATTTATTGGAACATCTACATTACATGTAGCGCAATTAATTACCGGAATCGCCGATGTATACTCTTCAATTCGGAGCCGTTTTCCTCCAAGCACTTCATTAAATCTCGCCGCACACGATTCTCTTTTATGACGTCTTATATTATAATTATTGGTAAACTTAGAACCGCAATTTTCACATATGCCATGATTTGTCAAATATTAACACATATACTACCTATACAAGTCAGAGAAACTGCCCCATACCTTATATAAAACCATTCAAGGTCACCCCAAACCACGTAACATAACTTCAAGGTCACACACCCAAGATGACCTCCAACAAAGTCAAGATCACCACCAACAAAGTCAAGATCACCTCGAACAATTCAAGGTCAAGGTCACACACACACTACCTTGGGCATAATGTCAAGGCTACGGACAAAGTACACTGCGCGTTTAAGGTCAACGACAAGGACATGTGGGCGGGGCCAAAGAGGGGTGGGGGCAAGGTCAAGGTCGAGGAGTGGGGGGATGATGAGGATCGGGTTATGTTCACTACTTCAATCAGTTAATTTATTATGTACTTTTAACTAGAATCGGCTCTTTTAAACTACATTTTTTTTTTCTAAATTTTTTTAAAACTCCGTTTTGCTAATTTTCGTGATTTGATGGGCATGCTTTAACACCTCATAAATTCTTGATTTTTGATTTTTTGTTGACTTATAAGATCTCATGTTTTCGTTTTAGAAAAGCCTTTGATTTTATGAGTCGTTAAAGGAATGTCTGTTTTCGAAAATTTGCAAAATAGCTTCTTTTTCAAGAGACTAGTGCAAAAAAAAACATATATTTCTCTTTTTATTTTAATGGGATAAAATCTTCCCTAAATGCATAAGATACATCGAGAAAATGCTATGTCGGATATTCTCACGGGTGTGATGTGTAATCGAAAGTTTTCGGGCATCCCGTGTATGTGCTGAGTCCCTCTCAGGACTGTAAGGCAGCTGACGTTTCGGTGAAATCTCATTCACCATTTTCAAAGCTCACTCTATGGCGTCTACGAGCGAACTGAGAGATTGTTAACAATTTTAAATACTCGCCAAATTTTTGAATGGTTTTGAATTCTGAAGAAGGCATTTTCTTCGCTTTGAAAAGATTTTTCGAACTAAAAAGTTTTTCATAAAAGGCCAATTTATGTAGACACACTGTATAAACATATATTCTCAAAATCTTTACACCCTACAGTTTTTTTAATCGGTGTCCATTATAATATAGCCTGCTATAATATCTAATATAAAATACCTTAATGATTGATAGCAGTGACAGGGTATTGTAGAAAACTTTTTGAAAAATATGCTGTAGTTGTTAAATATTATGAAAAAATCAAGAGTGAATTATGGGCTACTTAAGTATTATATTATTGTCATTTTTAGACTTTTCTGAAATATTCCTAAGAAGTTCTCTTGAAAAATACATAAAAAAGAATAGAGTTACACTTTATAAAGAATATAATAATTATCCCACTATGGTGATCCGCCCCATGGTAACGTACGCCGTTATTGTATGGTGGCGTAGTACAACAAAGCACAAACACATTCTTCAACTTGACGAAGTTCAGAGAATGCTTGTGTGGGAATATTAAATGCGATGAGGACTGCTCCCACCAGGGCTCTCAAAGTCCTAGTGAACTTGCCTCCTCTTCATTTATACATAGTGAACGAGGCCCTGAAGACTGTTTACCGTCTCAGTCGCCTGGGACATCTTGGAATTGGAACGGGCGGCGACTCAGGTGTCTGGAAAAGCGCGGTGGAGAGGTGTCCATCAGTCCCCATGCGGACAGACTACATGACACTGCTTTTAAAACCGAACCTTTCCCTGAAGATATTTATGCCAAGTAGCGACGATTGGGAGGGAGAATCAAATCTTCCGAAAAATTGATGTTGGTGGTATACTGATGGATCTCGACAAGATGAAAGAGCTGAAGCCGGAGGATTCGGCAGGAGCACAGGAGTCAGATAGTACTACCCTCTCGGACAATATGCGACATTTTTCACAGCGGAAATGTATGCTATTCTGCAGTGTGCCCATCTTTGTGAGAGGGACATAGGAATAGAATAATAAATATATGCTCAGACAGTAAGGCTGCGATATTGGCACTGAAGTCCAGTGTCGTGACTTCGCGACTGGTGTCAGAGTGCAAGGATGTACTAAATGGTATGACAAGGAAAGGCTGCACAGTCAGACTCGTATGGGTCCCGGGTCACTCGGGCATACGCGGGAATGAGGAAGCAGACCGTCTGGCAAAGTTGAGTTCGGTGATCGAACCAATATTACCTGTCCCAATGGCTATTGGCAAAAGGGAATTAAAATCGTTGCTGGAAAGCAAATTTATTGAATTGTGGAGGAGAGCTCCTGGAATAAGGTGTGCTAAGGAACATATAACTGGACCTAGCGCACGGCGTACTAAGGAGCTTCTCTCCTTGGGAAGGAAAGAGCTGCGAATTGTGGTGGGATTGTTGACAGGACATTGTCACCTCAGGGGCCATCTTCATAGAATCGGTGTCGAAGGCGACCCGACATGCAGATGGTGTTTGGAGGAGGATGAAACTGTTGACTATGTTCTCAAAGAGTGCCGCACTCAACGAACTGAGACAGACATTTCGTAGATACAGTTTTGTTATCGGAAGTAGTTAGGCAAGTTCAACTAACCAAGCTGCTTGGATTCGCAAAGGCGATCGGCCTCGAATAACCTGCAGATATGGTGAGATGTAAAGGGCCCAATGGAGGCCTAGGCATCGATGATCTAGTATCACCACCCCTTTTTCATTCATTCATTCATTCATTCATAATAATTATCCTTAGGTTATATTCCAGTACAGTGAATTTTGCCAACACCTAGGTTCTTTAACATATCAAAATTGAATTTTCCTGCATTTTTCCACTGAACCAAAAGTTTTTTAGACTCTCTTGTCGCAATTATTTCTAATTTTATTTTAGTAACAATTTTATATGTACGTTTTGTACAGGGTGGTTCAATGACGAGAAGGTGAAAGATTATATGAATTCGTAAAAACCTAAGAAATTTATATACTGGTGAATTGTAGGACTAAAAGACGCACATTTTATAAATGTTTTACGTTATATGGGGTGTCCCAAAAATTTGTGGCAGACTAAACTTGGTATTTTTCTTATGAATGTACATCATTGGCCCGAAAGATGCTTCTTAAGTTGCTGATCAATTTAACATAGAGTTATGTAGATTTATTATTAATTGTGTTAGAGACAATAAATATTTTATCTGAAAACTTGGATTAATTTTGTTTGTCCAAAATGATAAAAAAAACTAGAATCTATACAAGACCTACAACCAAAAGCATACATAGTGGTCTTCTTTTCTGATATTAGAGATTTGTAGGTATTTCTACAAACAATTAAATTTCACAAAAAAAAAGATCAAGAGTTTTTGTAAAAGGTATGCCCTGTATATTTCTTGACTTTTGGAAGGTTCTACTGTTCTGCTTTTGCATTATACTATATTTGATATTCTTAAAATAAGCCAAATTTTTGGTACTTTTTGGTTTTTATGAATATAAACTTGCATTCAAATTATAATAGCAAAAGAGAAGCGTTAAGCGACTTTTAAATATGTATTTCATTAAAAGTAATTGCAACTTGTGGTACTTTTTTCCATAACGATTTGATACTCTAACCAGTTCCTTTCTAATTCTAGTCAAAAAAATATAAAGCGAGCTGTGAAAACAACAGATACTAATCATTTTCCTATTAACAAGTTATAAAATCAGATCAATACTCTTTTTAAGTCTTATTTTTTCTAAGTGGTAGTTTTCTGTCATTTAAAATGACCCATTTCACAGTTTTAGAAACGGTTAATTTGATTTTAATATTACAAAAGTGTTCAAGAAATTGCTTTCTGTAAAGTTGCACGTATTCTAGATATACGATGACAAGAGAAAACCCCAGTCTGAGGTGTTTGAGAGGTTGCAGCATAGGTGTGTTGTAGTGGTAGTTCTCTTTCATTTAAAATGATTCATTTCACAGTTTTAGAAATGGTTAATTTGATTTTCATATTAGTAAAGTGTCCAAGAAATTGCTTTCTTTAAAGTTGCACGTATTCTAGATATACGATAACAAGAGAAAACCCCAGTCTGAGGCGTCTGAGAGGGTGCAGCATAGGTTTTAAGAAACGGAAAGTGTTGTTTAAAAAAACGTTATTAATGGAACGGTTGCCAATGAAGAAAGTAAATTGTTGGTTTTGATAAATACAAGAAAATCCAAACATAGGTCGCTGGAATTTTCAAACAAATCGGTATAAAACTAACACGTTTACATAGAATTTTAAAAAAGTATCATCGGTATCTTATGGAGTTACACCATAATTCCTAAAATTCTATAATCTCCGGATATTACAATAATAATTAGTGACGAAGCAATCTTCAGGAATAATTGTATGGTAAACAGACACAACATGCATTATTATGCTTCACTGGATTGGAAATATGGGCAACGCCGTTGGTTATAGGCCACATTTATTCGAGTACCGTTTGCTCGGAGAGGTATATTTAAATTTCTTAGAAAATGAATTGCCTAATCTACATCATCATGTTGATAATAAAACAAGACAAAATTTTTGGGTGCAACTAGACGGTGCTCTCCCGCATTATTACCAATAAGTAAGAGTTTTCTTAAATGAACGGAAAGAAAACAGGTGGATTGACCGAAGTGGCCCGATTTTAATCTTCGAGGTTATTGAACCCTACCACTCGAGAAAATATGCGAGATCTAATATGAAAAGCATTCTATAACATGAAAATTGACAAATATGAAATTAAGCCAAAAGATTTAAAATACCAATTTTTGGTTTGTTGGGAAGACATTGAGAATCTTGTAGTTTCTTGGTGTATATATATATATATATATATATATATATATATATATATATATATATATATATATATATATATATATATATATATATATTTCACTAATATTAAAAAGATAAGTTTAGCTTCGGTTTCAGTACACCAAAAACCGATTTAGTCGATTTTATTTTAGATACATTTTGGCTGCTGTCCAGTGTTATTATCATTATAAGTGAGAAATCACGCATATTACAATTGGCGAGGTGCTGATAAGCAAGAGGTCATTAGAATCATTCGAAGAAGAAAAATTGTTTCTACTGTACCTAAACTCATTTTCTTTAATTTTAGAAGATTCTACCTAAAACATTTCTATCCTATGTACCTGAACAATCTATACAGTAGTTACTAGATATAAAGAAACTACAAGTTTCTCAATGTCTTCCCAACAAACCAAAAATTGGTATTTTAAATCTTTTGGCATAATTTCATAGTTGTCAATTCTCATGTTATAGAATGCTTTTCATATTAGATCTCGCCTATTTTCTCGAGTGGCAGGGTTCAATGACCTCGAAGGTTAAAATCGGGCCACTTCGGTCAATCCACCTGTTTTCTTTCCGTTCATTTAAGAAAACTCTTACTTATTGGTAATAATGCGGGAGAGCACCATCTAGTTGCACCCAAAAATTGTGTCTTGTTTTATTATCAACATGATGTAGATTAGGCAATTCATTTTCTAAGAAATTTAAATATACCTCTCCGAGCAAACGGTACTCGAATAAATGTGGCCTATAACCAACGGCGTTGCCCATATTTCCAATTCAGTGAAGCATAATAATGCATGTTGTGTCTGTTTACCATACAATTATTCCTGAAGATTGCTTCGTCACTAATTATTATTGTAATATCCGGAGATTATAGAATTTTAGGAATTATGGTGTAACTCCATAAGATACCGATGACACTTTCTTAAAATTCTATGTAAACGTGTTAGTTTTATACCGATTTGTTTGAAAATTCCAGCGACCTATGTTTGGATTTTCTTGTATTTATCAAAACCAACAATTTACTTTCTTCATTGGCAACCGTTCCATTAATAACGTTTTTTTAAACAACACTTTCCGTTTCTTAAAACCTATGCTGCACCCTCTCAGACGCCTCAGACTGGGGTTTTCTCTTGTTATCGTATATCTAGAATACGTGCAGCTTTAAAGAAAGCAATTTCTTGGACACTTTACTAATATGAAAATCAAATTAACCATTTCTAAAACTGTGAAATGAATCATTTTAAATGAAAGAGAACTACCACTACAACACACCTATGCTGCAACCTCTCAAACACCTCAGACTGGGGTTTTCTCTTGTCATCGTATATCTAGAATACGTGCAACTTTACAGAAAGCAATTTCTTGAACACTTTCCTAATATTAAAATCAAATTAACCGTTTCTAAAACTGTGAAATGGGCCATTTTAAATGACAGAAAACTACCACTTAGAAAAAATAAGACTTAAAAAGAGTATTGATCTGATTTTATAACTTGTTAATAGGAAAATGATTAGTATTTGTTGTTTTCACAGCTCGCTTTATATTTTTTTGACTAGAATTAGAAAGGAACTGGTTAGAGTATCAAATCGTTATGGAAACAAGTACCACAAGTTGCAATTACTTTTATTGAAATACATATTTAAAAGTCGCTTAACGCTTCTCATTTGCTATTAAAATTTGAATGCAGGTTTATATTCATAAAAACCAAAAAGTACCAAAAATTTGGTTTATTTTAAGAATATCAAATATAGTATAATGCAAAAGCAGAACAGTAGAATCTTCCAAAAGTCAAGAAATATACAGGGCATACCTTTTACAAAAACTCTTGATCTTTTTTTTTGTGAAATTTAATTGTTTGTAGAAATACCTACAAATCTCTAATATCAGAAAAGAAGACCACTATGTATGCTTTTGGTTGTAGGTCTTGTATAGATTCTAGTTTTTTTTATCATTTTGGAAAAACAAAATTAATCCAAGTTTTCAGATAAAATATTTATTGTCTCTAACACAATTAATAATAAATCTACATAAGTCTATGTTAAATTGATCAGCAACTTAAGAAGCATCTTTCGGGTCAATGATGTACATTCATAAGAAAAATACCAAGTTTAGTCTGCCACAAATTTTTGGGACACCCCATATAACGTAAAACATTTATAAAATGTGCGTCTTTTAGTCCTACAATTCACCAGTATATAAATTTCTTAGGTTTTTACGAATTCATATAATCTTTCACCTTCTCGTCATTGAACCACCCTGTACAAAACGTACATATAAAATTGTTACTAAAATAAAATTAGAAATAATTGCGACAAGAGAGTCTAAAAAACTTTTGGTTCAGTGGAAAAATGCAGGAAAATTCAATTTTGATATGTTAAAGAACCTAGGTGTTGGCAAAATTCACTGTACTGGAATATAACCTAAGGATAATTATTATGAATGAATGAATGAATGAATGAAAAAGGGGTGGTGATACTAGATCATCGATGCCTAGGCCTCCATTGGGCCCTTTACATCCCACCATATCTGCAGGTTATTCGAGGCCGATCGCCTTTGCGAATCCAAGCAGCTTGGTTAGTTGAACTTGCCTAACTACTTCCGATAACAAAACTGTATCTCCGAAATATCTGTCTCAGTTCGTTGAGTGCGGCACTCTTTGAGAACATGGTCAACAGTTTCATCCTCCTCCAAACACCATCTGCATGTCGGGTCGCCTTCGACACCGATTCTATGAAGATGGCCCCTGAGGTGACAATGTCCTGTCAACAATCCCACCACAATTCGCAGCTCTTTCCTTCCCAAGGAGAGAAGCTCCTTAGTACGCCGTGCGCTAGGTCCAGTTATTTGTTCCTTAGCACACCTTATTCCAGGAGCTCTCCTCCACAATTCAATAAATTTGCTTTCCAGCAACGATTTTAATTCCCTTTTGCCAATAGCAATTGGGACAGGTAATATTGGTTCGATCACCGAACCCAACTTTGCCAGACGGTCTGCTTCCTCATTCCCGCGTATGCCCGAGTGACCCGGGACCCATACGAGTCTGACTGTGCAGCCTTTCCTTGTCATACCATTTAGTACATCCTTGCACTCAGACACCAGTCGCGAAATCACAACACTGGACTTCAGTGCCAATATCGCAGTCTTACTGTCTGAGCATATATTTATTACTCTATTCCTATGTCCCTCTTACAAAGATGGGCACACTGCAGAATAGCATACATTTCCGCTGTGAAAAATGTCGCACATTGTCCGAGAGGGTAGTACTCTCTGACTCCTGTGCTCCTCCCGAATCTTCCGGCTCCAGCTCTTTCATCTTGTCGAGATCCATCAGTATACCACCAACATCAATTTTTCGGAAGATTTTGTTCTCCCTCCCAATCGTCGCTACTTGGCATAAATATCTTCAGGGAAAGGTTCGGTTTTAAAAGCAGTGTCATGTAGTCTGTCCGCTTGGGGACTGATGGACACCTCTCCACCGCGCTTTCCCAGACACCTGAATCGCCGCCCGTTCCAATTCCAAGATGTCCCAGGCGACTGAGACGGTAAACAGTCTTCAGGGCCTCGTTCACTATGTATAAATGAAGAGGAGGCAAGTTCACTAGGACTTTCATAGCCCTGGTGGGAGCAGTCCTCATCGCACTCATATTTAGATCGAAAAAACTGAACCTTACTAGTCAAGAAAGAATCAAAAGTCGAGTAGAATCTCGACTTTTGATTTGAAAGTTTGAACTTGCTCAAAAATCATATGAAGTCGGAGAAACTGCGCTGCACGACTGGTGGTGTAAAAAGAGCTATTCGAACCAAAACTAAATGGACTAACGGAATAGAAAGATCTTTTCAAGGAGTCGAAAAAAATAGAGCCAAAACTCTAGATTTATCGAGCATTTGAAATTATGCGAAAAATGGGCTAGAAATAGCCCATTTTGCAACTTTCAATGGGCATATTGAGCTCATATTCCGCATGTGTTTGTTTATTTTTTTAATACTACAATACCATTTTTTTTTTCAAATTTTTGTGAAACTTGAAGTTCGCAGCGAAATTATTAAATATTAATCCGTTTGGTTTCTTGCAGACACTTGCAAGAATACACCACATGTGCAGTGAAATAACAACTACGTTATAACATCCAATATGGAGCTTATAATATAGCGGACTTCAAATTTAGAAGTCATAGAAAATAGATGCAAACTACAAAAACACTCTGAACTAAAGCACAAAGAAATAAAACAAATCAGAAGCTAGGTAAACAATTCCCTACTGTGATGGAAAAAAATCCCGATTCATCCATAATTAATTTAAAAATAACTAAGTCGATCAATACACAGCCGACTTCAAAACCATTCTAACTAAATAAGTAAATCTACATTAAATTAATAGCAATAATGGAACTGTTGTTGGTTTATTTTTAACTTTTTAGTGGCATTTTTTGTGGTTAGTTTATTATTCTAGAAAAAAATTATTTTTTTTTGTATTTTCATATTTGGGCATACTGAATTACGTATATGTCAACAATATTAACCATGTCTGCATTTAGTTGAACAGAAAAACAAGGCAGTTAAAATTACCTGCTTAAGGAAAGTAACTGTCAAAACAATTAGAATTACATGGAAGATTTTGGATGCACAGTATGTAAATTTTTAATTAGATAATCCATACTATATTTAATACGAAGGTCACTAGATTCACGATAATGTTGGTATATGGATTAAAAATATACAACTCATCCCAATATTAACAAATCAATCAAAGGGACTTTTTCATCCCATATATCTGCTACCAAAAGGCCTTGACTGAGTGCAACACATTAATGTGGTCAATAAAAAAAATCACCATATAGCCACTCAAATTTGTGTTCTTAAAGTTTAATTGCTTATGTGAACAGTTTTATTGAAACAGTTAAAAAACACCAGTTTCTTAAATAAGATTTATAATCTAAAATGTATAAGCTTACATTTATATTAGAGACACTATTTTAGTTCTCAACTAACTGAGAAAACCTTATACTAATTTTGTTTCTATTTGTTGACCGTGTAGTTATTAATTAGATTTTACTTTTTTAGTTTTCGGTCAGTAAACTTCTAGGTAAAAATGAATATTATGTCAAAAACTCATGGGACTTCTGCGACTATATTAAAAATAAAACTATTCCTCAAGGTCACATATTAGTATCCTTTGACGTGGTATCCCTATACACTAATATCCCCATTAACTTAATTATGGGAAAAATAAAAAACTTCACACCATTAACGAAAAATGATCTTATTGAAGCCACCAATTATGTTTAACGCAAACTTTTTTCCCCTTTCAAGACTCCTTCTTTTCACAAATTTACGGTGTTGGCATAGGTTCACCAATATCTGCAACAATAGCAAATCTCTTCATGGAACTTCTAGAGGAAAATATAATAAAACAACTAAATTACAAACCTTTTTTCTTGAAAAGATACGTCGACGACTGCATATTATGCATACCGGAAGACAAAGTTCAGTACACCCTCAATAAATTCAATAGTTATCATAACAAAATACAATTTACATTAGAAAAAGAAAATAATAAAGCCATTAATTTCCTCGACATTACTATTCATTATGATCACAACGGTAAAATAAAAACAAACTGGTACACAAAACCGGTATGGTCAGGGAGATACCTAAATTACAATTCTGCACCTAAAAAATACAAAAAGAGTGTTGTCACAGCACTAACAGATAGAGCTATCAAATTTTCCCATCCACAATTTAGACCTCAAAACTTAAAGACACTTTAGCAAAAAACAATTATCCAAAGAAATTTATTCAACCCATAATAAAAAGCCGAGTAGAAAAACTTTATAACAACAATAAACCAACAAAAAACAATGTTTCACCAACCCAAAAATACATATCTTTGCCGTATATACCAAAAATTACTAATCCCATTAAAAAAGTACTAAAACCATATGATATCCAAATAGCTGAAAAATCTTCGAATAATTTCAAAAGCCTTTATACAAAACTTAAACCCGATATCCCTAAAGACGAACAAACAAATATCATTTACAAGATCAATTGTTTAGATTGCAACCATACATATGTCAGTCAAACCAAACAGTATTTAAAAAATATAATACAAAATCACAAATATAGCATTAGACATCACAATAACGATAATAAAACCGCCTTAGCCAAACATGTAATAGATAACATACACAATATCGATTTTAACAGCGCGGAGATTTTAGACACAGAAATTAATTATAAAAAAAGAACAATTAAAGAAATGACCCATATTAAAAGAAAACCCTGTACAATGAATTTCAGAACGGACACTAATGGCCCGAGTAATGTGTATACCAATCTAATAGGGCAATAAAATTGCAGATGGTCCAGAAACTTTCAAACCCTTTAGTAGCACTCTGTCAAAAGCAAAACAAAACAGATGTGTAAAAAATGCATTAGCAAAATAATATCAGTTTTCTATATTTATATTAAAAAAATACGTTTTTGTTTATATTTATATTAAAATAATAGAATGGTTAAATGTAATGTATGTAAGTGAACCATCTGTTAACATTGGGTAAGAAATTAAAATTTCAGTTTGTATAACACAAATTACATATTCCTTTTCATATTTACAGTAATTCTCTGAAGATGGTTTAATCAATAAAATAAACCGAAACGTCAGAAAAAACATGTGTTACTTTCTTATAAAGTAATAGTATGACCGAAACCCAAAAAAGTAAAATCTTACTAATACTAATTATAATTTATTTTCAATAAAAAGTGCAATATAAACCCCTACTCTAAATCAACCCCATCACAAGAATTGTTTATGTAAACTAGATTCGCACCTAATGTTCAGTTTCCAATATTTTTCTTCCTTTGAAGTGGTCGGTTAAACTGAGTTACTTTTTAATAAATCGATTCATCTCTATAGCGAAAACTAATAGGTATAAAATAAAGCCTCTGACAACATCGCTAGCTCTCGTCGAAGTTCGTGGACCGCCAATTTCAATTTATTCTTATTTCGGTCGGTTTTGCTGCGGAAAAATAACGCGACCTGCTATAAACGTGAGGTATCTAGAGCGTTAGCTATTATAATATTTGCTAATATATCTAGTAACATAAACAATCATTTTTTACAGCTTTGACTTATACCGGTTTTTCATACATATTATATCTGAAAAAAGATCTTAATGGTTATTTTTTGGAAATTTATTACAAAAATTGTTAATGTTATAAGGTTTAAAGAAGTTTATACGCTGAGGAAAATATCTAGTATTAACTCCTGGACAAAATTTTCAATATTTATCTTCTTTTATTCGTTTGGAACTGTCAAAATAGAGCATATTTTGAGTATACTTTGTTTTCAAAAAAATCGGTCCAAAACGCTCGTAGATAGACTAAGAACTGCACGTTTTTTGTAACATAATATTAAAAAACTTTAATATAAATAACTGGCACCAACACAAAAAACGCTTAAACTTAGCTTTATTTTTTATTATTTTATTTATTTACAATAAAGAATTATATATATAAAAGCAATATTCTTAATTAATACTCACCACTACACATGGGAAAACAAATTAAAAGTTGCTTTTTATCACTTAAATCAATATCTCCAAAAAAAGAATATATAGTGTATGAAACCTTTCTTCTTTGTGTTGTTAACCTTCTATGCCGAGCCATTAATTCAATCTTTCATACAAAGGGAACGCAGTCGAAGAAAATAGCATTTGCTCACAAGGTATATTCTGTTTTTGGAAGTCATGATGGTATTTTTTAAGTTATTCTATCGGTCTACTTCTCCAAATACAATATCCAAGGTTCCAATAATGGCTACAATATCGGCCAACATGTGATTTTTTCCTACCTTGTCTAATGCAGCCAAGTGAGCGAAACCAGGAGCTTTAATCTTGCACCTAGAACATGAAGTTGAATAGAACATATTTTTAGCAGTTAGGGAACATTTGTAAATAGAAAATAATAGGTGATATTATTACTACAGTTACGATTAAGGTAAGTGATGTCGAGTATCTAAACAAACCCCATGCTAAAAAAACTAATTTTGTTCACACTTATCAAGCTGAGGATTTGTTAATATTTGGAAAACTTGTGATAATAGATGTGTTAAAATAGTAAAATAATGGGTAAATTCGATTGTAATATTTCCTCACCAAATAAGTTGCGAGACACCTTAAAATTTTGAGAAGAAAAAAATTCTAGTTTTAAAATATTTATTCTGGATTTGTTCTATTAATTTATATCAAAATCGAAAAATTATGACAAATTTGTATACAAAACATTATTTTCTTAGATAACAAATTTTGACCTAACTTCAAAAACTTATGAAATATAGAACTTTTACTTAAGTAAATAATTCCCCATATATTTTTATTTATTTTATTGAAATTAATGCAGTCGTTTCCAAATTAACACTAAAACAATATAAGGAACCTAAATAGCAAAATAGGAAGATAGAAAAATCGTCACAGAAGATATTTATTACCTATAATAACATTTATGTGACTCACTTTTTACTTCAGATATCATTAAAGTCAGACAATTACATTTTTTGTAATTCCATTAATTGCTATACAAATTCATAAGCTCGACTAGGAGTTACAATTTGTATGTAAATAGATTTCCACTGACTTAAAAGAAATTTATGAAAGATATTAATGACTTAAAAACTATTATAATAAATCTATTTTGGTTTTACGATGGATTTTACTTCTTCTTCCTTACTTTTTAATTAGCCGAAATCAGAAATTTTTTGATTTGAAACAAACCAAGCTAGAGTTTTGAATTGTTTTTCAGTTTATGCCTAAGATTCTTTAACCCACCAAGTAAACAAACTGAATGGTCAGTGTAGTGCTTTCTTTCATTTAAGCAACATTAAATATTTTAACCGACGAACTCTTTTGATAGCTGTTATGTAATTGTAAGAATGCTTAAATATTACTCTAGTTGCGAACGTATATATTCTCTAGTAACATTTGAACGTTTTCAAAATTTTCAGCAATCAACTCTTTCTTCAATGGTCTTGATCCCCTTGAAGTATTAAGCAATGCCTCGAATAAAATAGTTTCAGAGGTGCATTTACAAGGAGAAGAGACAGTACGCAATTTATCGTAAATAAAATTTTAACTTTTCAACTCATCTAATCTACATTATTTAATATTCGGGCTTTATACTTCATGCTAAAAACAAAATATTGATCTTAACAGTGGCATTTCTTACAGTTTTATAAGCTACAGTGGATAAATGGTTCAATTCAATAAGATAAGACCTTCTACACTATTTTCATAAATATGTCAACATCTGGTTTAAACTGTAATAGCACGAAACGTAAATTCTTATAAAATTCCAGCAGTGATGACTCGATATTTTCCTTTAAAAATATCGCTATAATGCAAATCAATCATTTCCATTTAAAATTATGGGGCAAGGGTTTTTATATCGGCGTTAAAAGGGCTTTGAAAAATCTTGGTATTGTTTGCAATTACATCACAATCTGAAAAACGAGATACAAATATTATTTTTAAAGGCATCCAAAGTTTCAATTGAGAAATCCACCGGAAATGGAGTCTCAGTCTTAAGATGTCACTGTCATGATCGTAAGTATTCGTAACAATACGTAACGCACAGCACAATCATCGGCAGCTCCACAGCAAATAAATGTCTTTGACACTTCCCCGCAAGTACCAACAAAAATTGCAAACAGAGCAGGGTCAGCCCCTGCGCCATAAATATCTCGCACGTCGGCTAGTACCAATACGAAAATCTGCGCTTAATTCAAAAGTACAGTATGTTGGTATAATGAGCTAGCTAGCTCTTGTTGGACGAACAATGTGGCCTTTAGATTAAAAAGTTTGGATCTTCCTGATCGAAAGTATAGAAACTCTTCCAAAATAGCCTAAAATGACCTAAGACTTTTGATGTCCACTAATACTGACGTTATCCTAATCACATCATCAGAAAGAAAAATCACTCAAATCTGATCAACTATCCCAGAGCCATAGGCATATGTACATAAAAAATATTAGTATACTCGTAAGAGCTGGTGAACGATTTGCTCAAAATATTTTAATATTTTGTACAGACTGAAATTACAAATACTTTGTAAAGGTAGAAAGCGGGTACTAACAACCTTATAGAGCAACCACGGAATCTATATATATATATATATATATATATATATATATATATATATATATATATATATATATATATATATATATATATATATATATATATATATATATATATATATATATATAATGTTGTTGCGTAGTGTTTCACGAATGGAAACATGTGATTCAGTATTAATCCGGGAATACATTCGTTCGTTCGTTTGGTTTTCTGTAGAAGTTTGCAGATCTTTCGCCAAAATCTCATTTGGCATCTTCTGTGGTTGGTGGTTGTAGATCCTCCTCCACCTCCCTCTCGAGCGCCGCCGAGCGACAGAAGAGTATCAGCAAGACTAGAAGAACATAAACTCAGTATAAGAAACAAACAAACAACATCGGCGCTTTTTCAACACGAGCACGAGACAGGAAACAAAATTAATTTTGACACCGGCCAGCAAATCGCTAATATAGAACACTACAAGGCAAGATTGATTTGTGAATCCATCGAAATTGAAAAGAACGGCACTCTGAAAAAGAAAAACGATGCACTTAATCTTCCTTCTACCTGGAAAACTCTCTTTAAGCGGGACCACTGTACCGACAAGCATGCCACGCTTACACCAACGGCGGCGCTCGAGAGGGAGGCGGAGCCAACGCTAATCAACCGTTACTATCTGCAACCGCGTTATAAAGCACGCTGCACGGTAAATTTCTTTCAGTTGATCTACAACCACCAAGCACAGAAAATGCCAAATGAGATTTTGGCGAAACATCTGCAAACTTCTACAGAAAACCAAACGAACGAACGGATGTATTTCCTGATTAATACTGAATCACATATATACATATACATATATATACATATATATATATATATATATATATATATATATATATATATATATATATATATATATATATATATATATTTTTATTGATGACATTTTAATACATACAAATTCTATTTTTTATATGTATATGTATAGTTTTCTTAACGTAAGTAGTGCTTTACTATCTAAATTAATCCTTCTTTTTCCTTAATTATTCAGCAAGCTGGCCTAACAGTTGTACTTTTTAGGTTGTTGATCTTCAACGATCGGGTATCAACTTGAACAATTTTTCACAAAAAAAAAAACAAATCCTAACGTTTTTTGATAAATGGTCAAAAACGATAAGTACTAAAATTTTGGTATGTATCTGGATAAAGAAGAAAATGGTATAAAAATCTTAATCTATTCAAAATACGAAATTGGTAATTATAAGCCAGAATCTAGAATATGTAAATTTGTAAATATATTTGAGAAATATTTTTACAAACCTGTAAGGTTTGGAGCTTCCATCAGATACTAGGTAAACACCAAATTCGCCTTTAGGGGCTTCAACGGCTGTATAAGTTGAACCGGGAGGAACTTGATAGCCCTGGGTAAAAAGCTTGAAGTGGTGAATGAGAGCTTCCATGGACGTCTGAAAGGTTAAATTATTACTTTTCTAATATATTTGCTCTTTTTGTTGCTTTACCGCTATAACATTTTTATATTATCAATTACTTATTAATGAAACGATGTTAAAATATACACTCGATCGCAGCATGGATGACAAAAAGACAGATGAATGGAAGATTTTGATCCTCAAAATAATATGCTTGATTTAAATTAAACCAGAAATCAAACGTTCCGAATAAAACCGATTTGATTTTTTTCTCATGCCATATTGTTAAAATATTACAGCCAGATTCACTAAGAAGATTTAAGATTTAAACCTGATCTAGTGGCCATGAGATTTAAATCTTATTGTCGGCTAGTTTTATTTTGCTTAAGATATTGTCATAATTTATATTACATATGTCAAAAAATAAAGTTCTCCATTTTTGCCGGTTCAATAGTAAAACAAAATGATTTTTTTATTCTTGTATTTTTAAGGTTTAAAATTTGCTCGACTTATTGTTGTTCTTGTCAGTTTAAGCCCTGTGCTGTCAATTGAGGGTGATTTTAAATTTAAACCATGTTAATAAATCCGGCTGTTAGTGTTCTGGCGTTTTAAAAATTTCGGCGTTAGCCTCGGATTCGATTTTACTTTTAGAGCTTTAGAAAATTAAAACCTTTCTTAAATATTTGCCCAGTTTACTATGCCTTTGTATCATAAAGCTCAACAAACAAGACACCAAGTTGCGGTCTCAAAAAATGTCTTCAAATTCCACATCTTTCACACAGTTAATGGGCCGATTCAGACCTTTAAAAAATAACTAGGATTAAAAATCAAACCTTAAAATACACAAATATAATAACAATTAAATTAAAGCATTAAAGATTTAGGTTTAGTTAGAAAAGTGTTTATAAAAATGTAAACAAACTGTTTTAAGATAGTTTGACGTAACCAATTGCACGTCGTAATATTATCATTTATGAAAAATATATTTTTCCCTAGACACCACGTAGCGCCCATACTTCAAAAGCATTCACGACACGATTTAGGCGTAAAAAACAAATATCACCAAATGAATTCAATTAAAAAAGTCATAACTTCATCGTTAGAGGGAGCATTTATTGTGATTCTACAAAAAATTGTTATCCAAATATCATGGATACGTAGATTAAAAATATTTTTTTAAAATCGCAATTGTGCAAAAGTTTAATTTCATGAGTTTGTCTTCACCGAATTTAACAGATAATAGCTTATTTTAAAGGACTATTTAACCAATTTTATAATTTCACTATAAATAATTTAATCCCTGGGGAGGGAAGGGTAATTCTGACTTTCTTCTCGGTATGGTGGTATAAATGGGCCACCACCTTGATTATGCTGGAATAGGATAAAATGTGTTTTGTCGTAATTTATTTAAGGAGACAATGGAACCAAGACTGAATTCACTGTTCGCATTTTATTTCATTCACATACACGAATTGCATATAGTTGTATGTTTACTGAATGTGATTCATCAATTTTATATATATATATATATATATATATATATATATATATATATATATATATATATATATATATATATATATATATGTAATTTCGTATTTTTAAGTTAAATGATAACTTGTATAGCTGATTCAGAATAATGCTCATTTAATGTCCTTGACTAAAATCAAAGGAAAGAACGATTTGGAATAATGTGGACCTAGCATCCCATTTGTGTGTATTAAATCCATCAAGAAAGGTCGTTTTAGAACAAACGTTATCGTTAACCTTCACCTAATAATTGATTTTTATATTTCTTTCACTTTTCATATACATTAAATATATCATACCTTCATTTCAGCCCTGCTAGGAGGTGCTATTTTGGCGTCATCCGTCTTAATTTCTCCTGCTGGCATCTGGTTCAAACACTGAAGTATAATACTTAGAGACTGACGCATTTCTTCTAGTCGGCAAAGATAACGGTCATAACAATCTCCTTTTGTTCCAATAGGAACATCAAACTTAACTAGATCGTAAGCATCGTAGGGTTGGGACTTACGAAGATCCCATTTAATTCCTGAGCCTCGTAACATCACACCACTATAATAAACAAAAGACAGTTAAATATAAATTACTTTTAGCATAGAAGGTGATATATAGTTGCTACAGCTTAAAACGTGTCAAGGAAATGAGTTCCCTCAGTTTCTATTATATTTTACTATTCTATAATATACAGTGGACATAACATTAATTATTTAAAATAAAAGAGCATAAAAATTTTTGACTGATATATAAATATAGCTTGATATTATAATCACTTACATATATTAAAACCCTTAAATTGTATGTGACAAACGACATCGTATAAAAAAATGAAAAAACATTAATCGATGATGAGAAAATAAATTATTTTTGAAATTATATGACATCAGAAAACAGTTTCAACCGAAAAATAGGATCTTTAAAAACCACACTATACATCATTGGAGCTAGAGATGGGTAAAACGAACCTTTTGGTGATTCGGACCGTCCAGATCACTAATCTTAAAAATCCGGTCAAAACATCAGGTTCAATTGTACCTTTCCCGCCAAGAAGTTCGAACGACTCTCATTTCACAATATTTCTAATATATAATTTTAGGAAATATTGCATTACTAATTATTACATCTCGATCATGTTTCTTTTTATAAAAAATTCAATTACATGCATCTCTAATCTTTTTACAAAAAAAAATCTTTTAAAGCTTAAATGCAAGTTTGCTTACAATATGTAAGAAAAAATAAAATATTGAATGCGACATTTAAGCTAAATTTAAATGACTAGTAATATTTCCTCATTATTTAAATAATTGTGCATCGACCATCCCATATGAATTTTCACAAAAAGAAAAATTGGTATAAGTCATAATTTTACGGCCACTGAAAAAAATCGTGCCAAGTGTGAATTGTGTTCAGTGGTTTTAAGCACTATAGGTAAACATCCATTAGTGAATCTAGATAGGCCACAAGAAATAAAGTGCAGTAATGAAGCATCAAAAAATCATCTAAATTCAGAAGAAATCATTTGCATGGTACTAGCACGGATGAATCGGAACAATCTTCGACAATAAGTAAAGATCGCAAAATTGTGAAGCAGTCAACCATAAATGATTTAGATTTTGTTGGTGCAAATAAACCAGTAAAACCTAACACAACTAAAGAAATTGACAAGTACCTGCTCAGAATGGCCGTTGAGGAATACCAACCTCTTCGGCTTCTTGAAGACATTGAATTTAAAAACGTTGCTCATGCACTATGCCCAGGCTACACATTACTATCTCGTAAAACAATATCAAAAATTTGATTTCCCAATTAATGTGCGGCATGAAAGAAAAAATTAAGACCAAAATTCCAGAAGCGGTGACAATTTGTTTAACAACTGATAGATGGACTTCTGTTAATAATGAAAATTTCATCGATATAACTGCTCATCATATACAATTATAGTACAACAGATAAACTTGCCGTGACTAAAAGTATAATCAGAACTTTGGACTATATGGAATTCTACCTATGACATGATTGCACATATTTTGGAAAATAAAGGTGCTATCGCTGCAACCCTTACTTTTGTAAATCCAACTTAAAATTCCATCACTCCCAAATAATGAAAAATTTTAGAAACTGTGACAGATATTTTAGAAATTTTCAATTAAATTACCATAAAAATTAAGGGAAAAGGCAGTGTAGAGAGTTATCAAAAGTAGTTTTATTTGTGTGGGCTGTTAATAAGTGCTTAGCAAAATATGAACAAAATTACACTTTAAGTCAAAATGTAAAAATAAGATGGCGACGTTAAAATTTCAAATGTCAACGCGATTTAAAAATATTGAGGAACATGAACTATATTCCTAAGCAACATTCTTGGAATCACGCTATAAAAAAGGTTTCATAAATCAACATAAATTTCAAACTACTTATACGACACAAATTACCGCCGAACCAAAATGATATATATAACGATAGATGGATAGAAACATCTTTATTTTGGACTCGGCGAAGGTCAGCAATGATGTTTGTGTTAGGACATAAATTGACTGATTGGCAACCGCGCATGGTTTGACGGTGCAATAGACTTCTAATGATTGTCATCAAGAGGAAGAGTGGTCTTGATAGTTGTCATTGTTGAAATTAAGAATTTTTGTGGTTTGTCATTAAAGTTATTTGACAAAAAGTGGTGTGTCCTTTTTTATAAATTATACAGTCCACTTACAACCTAACAGTTTGTTTAACCGAGTGTAATAAATGTACAAATATTTATATCACAAAAAACAACTAAAATACATTTAATAATTTAAAGGAACACTAATTGCAATATGAATCAATAGTCCAAGAGCTCGTAAACCCTCTGGGTAACGGTCTTTTTGTAAGGCTAGATATTCTTTTAGTGCTGAATCGTAGCATACTTAGTACGGTAATCACCACCTAGCAGGCATCAGCTCTGCACATCATTAACCCTTATATTTTTTGAAGTGTAAATAAAATTTTAAAAAATTTATCGCTGTAAGCTTGAAATTTTAATGCGAATTAGTTCATTCATTATAAAGTACAAAAAAATTGACAGGCGATTTCGGTGAGTACAATTACCTGACAGGTGAATTGAAAAATGTGCAGTATATGAGTTAAAATAAACTTTGTTCTGTAAAGTTGAAAATTTCGTCATTGTGACGATTTATCCTCGCGAAGTCATGTTTTACTATATTACTGGAAATTACTCCTTATATTGTGAATTATTTAAAAGTTTAAAATTTAAACTAAACATTAATATTAATTGTGCAGTTATCCTTGTGCATTGTTATACTTGATATTAATATTTAAATAAATAGTTTGCAGTATGGAATGTGAACACTTTGTTTGTGTGATTTGTAACCAAAAAACCGATAACGAAACTGTAAAATTTACAGCAACTTATTTGGATAAAAGGAAATCAATGTTAAAAACAAGAAAATGACATAATTTAAAATTCAATGACATTTCTTTGTCAGAGGAAGTTAATGATAATACAAGTTATCACGTGAAGTGCTATAAACACTTTCTTGCTGTGATGAAAAAATATCGCTCAAATGAACCATCGACTTCATCGAATTTACCCACATCATCATCAGGTATGTTTCTATGACATATATTCTTCATTGAATTTCCTTTAATTAACGAATTCTTGATTCGGTTATCTGACAGAAATTCGATCACTACTAAATCTATACTAATTAGCAATTATTAATTTCAAATTATGAATAGAAATAAGTAATATAACAATAATAATGAAATTAATGTGAAAATCTATGATTAAATTGAATAATTAATAACAATAATTGTTTTAAAAAAATATTCATTTTGTATTACAATATATTCAAACTTCTAAAAATATATGCAGGATTTCTCCAACAGACTAAGTTACTAGTACTACTCAAATAACTAACAAAATAAATATAAAAGTGACCTGAACTAACAAAATAAATATAAAAGTGTATCTGAATATTTTTTCAAGAGGAAAATAAAGATTATTAATTATCACATGATAATATTGTTTATTATTATTCTGCTAACTATTGAACCCACTTTCAAATTTATTTTATTCGATGCTATATGGGTATTTTAGTATTATAATTTTTTAACAGAAATATCAGATATCGAAACACAGACGATTGCCCCTACAATAGTTACTGAGCAAAACGGAGAGATGACAATTAATGTGTATTTTGTCATAATAAATATAAACGAGTGAAAGGGCAGTTTCAAACTGTGCATTCGTCAGAAATAGAACGTTTGGTGCAAGTTCTGAAAGCATTTTGACGAAGATAACGAATATTATGAAAAAGTAAGCAAAACTGCAAGCCCGTTTATTAGTCCAAGCCATAGGTAAAAATTAGTGCTGTTTTTGACGTAAATTCCGAGATGGATGGGACATTTCCAGGGTTGTTGGGGGCAATGTAAGAACAAACCCTACACAAAATATAACAGCAAAAAAATAGGTTGGGGATAAAAGTTGGCTAAAACAATTTTTTTTAATCTACAAGCTAAGGAACGCATTTTGGAAAAGAAAGATTCAAATAAAAGTTGTAGAGATTTTAAAAACCTACAATTTCAGCTTTCGTGCGCTCATTTTCGTCAATTTGTTATTGCAAAAATGTCAAGAAACCCTTAAATCGGCCATTTTTTGCATATCAAATATTTATTGCCACATTAACTTTTTTAAGTTTAAAGGGAAGCCTTCCTCATTTTGAATAGTAAACTAGATAATTTATTGCTGAGATGTTGCTGTTTGTTTATCCCAAGACGCAAAATGTTGATTGCTATAATTTTCCTTTGGGTGAACATTTTGACTTCCACAAAGGTTCAATGTCTTCGTGAAGGCCTAAACTTTCACATCTTGTACCTCGCAATGACTCCGAAGTGGCAAAAAAGTACCCATTTTATCCAGAATTGTAAATCACCCTAAAATGAACCACTAAAAATTCTTTGATTCTTAAAGTTCTCTAAATACCAATGAAATGGTGTCAAACAAATATTTAGTCTGTCACAGTATATCCACTATCTTAAATTTCAAATTAATTTTAGATTGGTAATATAGGCCCCAAAACCTTCCAATATCGATATTTAAAGAATTTGAGACGTAAATTTCTTAGCCCGATATATTTTATATTGCATATTGAGTTAGTACACGCCCCAAGAACCCCGCAATATCAATTTTAGATAAAACCGGAAAATGTAAAATTTTTAATCCTTCATATTGTATCTTATCAATCTAATAGTTGTAAAAAATTAACTTCATGTTCATAATACACCACCCCCCAACGCCCTAATACCAAATCTGAAAAAAATGTGAATAAGCTAAAATTTTCAACCCACCATAATTCCGAAAAAATAATTTTAACGTCTTAATCTAATCTAAACCTAAACCCTTCAAAGCCCCCTAGTACCAATTTTAGATGAAATCCAGAAATTTAAAATTTCTAAACGGTCATATTGCATCTGACGTATTAGATTTTCTTAAAATAATTTTATATTCGCTATTTACATCCTCAAAAACGATTCAGTTCCACATTTGAACAAAATCGAAATATGTAAAATTTTTAGTCAGCCATATTGAATTCTGAAAAAATACTATTAAATTCATAATTTACACCCTCAAGAACCCTCTAAATCAGTTTTGGAGAAACGCGAAAAATGTAAAATTTTTAGAACACCATATTGAATCCGCCAGATTGAGTTTTTCAAAAAATATTTTAATTTCGTAATTAACACTAACAAAAATCCCTCCATACTGACTTTGGACAAATCGAGAGAATCTTTAATCCGCCATCTTAGATCCGTCATATTTTTTTTTTTTTAATAATATCAGATTCGTAATGTGCTATCCCAAAAACTCCCTCATATCAATTTAAATTTATTATTATTAAAATTAATCAAAATTAATTTTTTATCCTCCATATTGGATACGCCATATTGAATTTTTTAAAAATAATTTTAGATTAGTCATGTGCGACCCCAAAAACTCCCCCGTATCAACTTTGGTGTAAATCGGACAAAATTGATTTTTTGTCCGCCATATTGGATCCACCATATTGAATTTTTTAAAAACAATTTCAGATTCGTTATGTGAGAACCCGAAAACTCCTCTATACCAATTTTGGAGAAAATCGGACGAAATTGATTTTTTCGTCCACCATATTGGATCCGCCATATTGAATTTTTTAAAAATAATTTTAGATTTGTCATGTGCAACCCCGAAAACTCCCCCGTGCCAATTTTGGAGAAAATGGGACAAAATTGATTTTTTTGTCCACCATATTGGATCCGCCATATTGAATTTTTTAAAAATGTTTTGAAGTCGTAATGTGCGACCTCGAAAACTCCCCCATACCAATTTTGGAGAAAATCGGACAAAATTAAATTTTTTTGTCCGCCATATTGTATCCGCCATTTTGAATTTTTTTTAAATAATTTCAGATTCGTTGGGCACAAACCCGAAAATTCCTCCATACCAATTTTGGAGAAAATCGGACAAAATTAATTTTTTTGGCCGCCATATTGTAAGCGCCACCTTGGATATTACTGCATCAATTTCGTCCAAAAAAAATATGGGACCACCGCAGCAATTTCCTGAACATAGCGTAAAAAATGTCATTCAAATCGGTACGGCCGTTCCGGAGTAATCGGTGTACAGGGTGAGTCAACGATTGGATGAAGTAGGTTTGTGCCTTTTCAGTGAAATTAACAAAGAAACTATATTTATTGTTTGATACAGTTTATTTTTACGCAGATTTTAAAAATATTTAGGACTCTACAGGGTGAGCCAAAAAACTAGGACAGCATAAAGTTGTATTTTTTTAAATAGAACACCCTATATACGAATCGTATTTTCGATTTAGCTTATAATTTTAAATCTTTTTTATTAAGGGTTTACTATAACAAAAATTTATAGTTTCTGAGATAATTAAGTTTAAAGAAAAAAAGTCACATTTTCAAGCATTAATTCAATCCTAACTAACGTTTTCAATTTTGTGACAAATATATTCAAATTTGGAATTTAGCAAGGCCAAGGACAAGTTAACATAATTTTTACCTAATATTTGCAATAAAAGCTACAGGGTGTTGAACACATCGGCTCAAATTTGAACAAGTTTAAATGAATAAATATCTTTTTTTTTAAATGGTACACCCTGTATATTTTCATGTTATTTAATAGAGTAATAAAAACCCTAAAAGTTTTGTTCAATATATCCTATACCTATTTATAATAGTTTTTGAGATATTTCAGTTTTTCCTATTTTCCATACTTTTTTACAGAAATAGTCTTCATTATCATAGTAGCCATGTAAAATAATAAAAAGAAACTACAGAAACAAACAGAATGTGGTTAAATATGAAGAAATACATTATTCGTTATATTACAACGGCAATAGTTTAATTAAACATAATGTGAAAAAATTAACACAACAATAACGACAAGGCAAATACATATTTACTTTTATACTTTTTGAAACAAAAAAATTACCTATTAAATACTGAGATTAATTATTTCTTTTTAATAAGTGTTCGAATAAACGACCCTCTTGTGCAATGCACAAATTTAGTCTTTTTTGCAGATTTTCTCGGATCCTGGACAAAATTAGTGGCGTTATTGTTCTACAGGTATCCCTAATCCTGTTTCGCATATCTTCCACTGTTGTTGGTGGATTAACATACACCTTATTTTTAATATAATCCCATAGGAAGAAATCTAATGGGGTGATGTCGCAAGACCTTGGTGGCCACTCAATGAAACCCCTACGTCCAATCCATTTTTGCGGATATCGTTGGTCCAAAAACGCACGAACTTCACGATGGTAATGCGGAGGCGCACCATCGTGCTGGAACCACGTACTGTCGAGCTCATCCCTATCGAGACCTTGAAGCAGTTGGGGTAGTTCTTCTTGTAGAAAGTTCAGGTAACTATGGCCATTTAGTGGTTCATTAAAAAAGTGGGGTCCAATAATTCGATTATGATGAATACCACACCAAACATTTAATGACCAGTGGTTTTGATGTTGCACCTCTCTAATCCAAAATGGGTTTTCTGTGGCATAATAATGCATGTTGCGTCTATTTACGGCACCGTTACTTCTAAAAGTAGCTTCATCACTAAACATTACCTTGCATAATAAATTTGGATTTAATTGAATCTCCGCATTTATTGTACGACAAAAGTTTACACGACTTTCAAAATCCTATCCATGCAATTCTTGGTGTAATTCCATGTGATATGGATGATACCTATACTTCTTGGTAGTACGATTAGCGGTGGATTGTGATGTTTCACATAATGCTGCTAACTGACGGCTACCAATATAAGGATTTTCCTGAACATTTAACAATACTTGTAGTTCTTTTTCTTCATTAGTTACTGGTTTGTTGACCACTTTACGTTTTGGATAATCAACAGTACCAGAAGAATCAAATCTTTGCATTAAGTTTTGAAAAGTATGGGTATTAGGCTGGCGTCGATCAGGATACTTCATTTTGTAAATTCTTTGAGCAAGAAGGCAATTTTTTGAGCCTCTCCTATTGTATAAATCATATCTATTAACTCATTCTTTGGAAAATTCATTTTACAATATAAGATGAATGCAAAAAAAAAACCAAACTACACTATATAAAAACCAAAAGAAGTGATTGCGGTTATAAATTTGACACACAGAAAAATGTTCTTTTACATTGTTTTTGCCATGGCTACTATGATAATGAAGACTATTTCTGTAAAAAAAGTATGGAAAATAAGAAAAACTGAAATATCTCAAAAACTATTATAAATAGGTATAGGATATATATAACAAAACTTTTAGAGTTTTTATTACTCTATTAAATAACATGAAAATATACAGGGTGTACCATTTAAAAGAAAAGATATTTATTCATTTAAACTTGTTCAAATTTGAGCCGATGTGTTCAACACCCTGTAGCTTTTATTGCGAATATTAGGTAAAAATTATGTTAACTTGTCCTTGGCCTTGCTAAATTCCAAATTTGAATATATTAAACACAAAATTGAAAACGTTATTTAGGATTGAATTGATGCTTGAAAATGTAACTTTTTTTCTTTAAACTTAATTATCTCAGAAACTATAAAGTTTTGTTATAGTAAACCCTTAATAAAAAAGATTTAAAATTATAAGCTAAATCGAAAATACGATTCATATATAGGGTGTTCTGTTTAAAAAAATACAAGTTTATGCTGTCCTAGTTTTTTGGCACACCCTGTAGAGTCCTAAATATTTTTAAAATCTGCGTAAAAATAAACTGTATCAAACAATAAATATAGTTTCTTTGTTAATTTCACCGAAAAGGCACAAACCTACTTCATCCAATCGTTGACTCACCCTGTACATACATAAAAAAAATACATACGCGATGAATTGAGAACCTCCTTCTTTTAGAAGTCGGTTAATGAGTATTCACGAATATCATGCAGTAAGAAAAAGATACAAGAATTGTGTTGGCTTTGTACTTTTTTGAAACCTTCAAACATCATGGTTTGCAGATAATATTTTATCAAATATTTATTATCATCGTTAGAAACAAGAAAATATCATCTACTGATATTTTTGCAGACTCTTTGGGGCTAAGGTGGGTCTAGAAACAATCTCAGAAATCTACGTATTTATATCGAGCACATTTGCATGGGCGGCAGCTAGGTAATGTGTTACCTGCGCTGCATCATCTCATAGGTGTAAGTAGGATAGCTAATAGACTAAAGCGTTGCAAGAAAACACTACCTACTATCTGGAAAGTTTTGCTAACGATAAAACTATTATTTATTTATATATATATATATATATATATATATATATATATATATATATATATATATATATATATATATATATATATATATATATATATATATATATACACTACAATGTATTTCTTATTTATTCGATTGTTTTACAGACTGCTCTGAAATGACAATCGGTAAAAGTGTAAAAAAAAAAAGCGGAGGAATATTTAGTTAATTTTGTCCAGAAAAACGCGAATCACAAATCACTTGATGAGTTAAGTTTAGTGTTATTGTCACATTAAATGTTCGCTGATAGAAGATTTACCTCCTACATCCAATTCTATACGACTGCATATTCTGCGGGCATTTTCGTTGTATCTATCCAGATATGTGGTTTGTCGTTACATATGAATACATTAGATTCCACTATATTCGTACGAACAGTCAAAAACGGTGGTTTCTTAGCGTATGAAATGGTGGTATTATTGGAAGTGTTGTCATCGATCCGCATTTTGTTTAGGAAAGGCTTACTACGGACCGATATCTTCCGTTTTTAAGAGATCTTAGGCCATTATAAAGTATTTATAAATGTCCGTAACCGAATATGGTTTATGTATGACAGTGCCCCAGTTCGTCATAGGGCTAACATTCAAAACTTTCTAAATATTTAATTTCAAAAATGCTGGATTGGAAAGGGATGATGGGGGCGTGGCCACTTGACTTAATAAAAATTTACTTTTTTCTATGGGACTTTGTGAAAATTTAGTTTATCAAACATCTCCGACTATAAAAGAAGATACGAAGGAAAATCCGAAATGTTAATTTTAATACATTAAGAGACGTCAGAGTATCGTTTAAAAATCGCTTAAATGTTTGTTTTGAATAAATTGGTAGTCATTTTGAACACTTAATTAATTTGTGCTCAGTTTTCATCTAAATGATATTATTTCCTTAAAAAGCCAGCAAATTTTTATTTTTTTTACATTTTTAGAACCACATAATTCTTTAAACAATTATTTTGTAATTTACTGATAACTGGTTCTCCTCATATGAAACAAACTTTGTTCGATGTTTTATTTCATTCTACATTTCCAGTTTCATCAAACCGTTGTATGAACCTTTCAAAAGCGCGACGGTGTGGTAAATGTGTCTGGATAGTTTTTATTGAAACCAGGATTATTTACTTTTGTAGCCAACGGATTCTAGTTGATAATAGTACCAAATCAAATAGCCATTTGCGAAATTTTTACATTAAAACTGTTTTTTCTTCTTATGCATCTTTGAAGAATATTTAAATATTATTTTGATTCTAGATCCTGATATTAATAAATTTTAAGCAATAAATTTAATTTGAGAAAAAATATATCTGCCGCGATACAAAAAGATAAAAATACTTGATTTCTAGAAAAGTATCAATAAATCTTGAATAACTCTATATAGATTCCAACAACCTACATTCCGTAAATGTTTAAAAATAGGACAGTCCAAAAATAAAACACTCTATAGGATGTTCCATTAAAAACAATAAATTCACCGCTTTAGAGTAAAAACTAACATACTGGTTTATATATCGGCGAATACCTCAGTAAGGAGTAGATTTAGGTATAAAAAATTTGAAAGATAAAAATTAATTCCAGAATTTTGATGTAATCACTTCGTCAGCTGCAAACTGTATTGCAGTCTGGGCTATAAAGTATGCACTTTATTATGTACAAAAATTACCTAAATATGCCAGAGATTAGCTTTTTTGTTCCTCTTTTGGATGTGTAATAGGGGTAATTATCATTCTTTAACAAGAAAGTAATTGTTTTGAAAATAATCAATTCTCGTTTAAATTACTTAAATTACCGTATTTAAACACTGACAGGTAATTTCTCTCTGTCGTTTTTCTGCATTTTAACAAGCCATGGCATAAAACAACCAATATTAATATTAATTTCCAACGCTGGCCATACTAGCAGTAGTTTATTTACATTTTTAATAACAATAGAATTTAAACATTTTCAAATTTATTTCCTGTCGCTGTCCATTGATAATAACATTCAGTTAACAACGAAGAGAGTTTATTTGAAGATGTTTTCTAAAAATAAATATTAAGTAATATATAGAGGAAAAACTATGGAGTCAAAAATGTTTAGTAAATACAGTCTACATTAAAAAAAAATCTTCTAAAACTAAGGTCTTTCTACCTGAATATAATGTTTGTACTATCTGAGTCCTAAGTTGTATCTATTGTTGTTTGTATTGTTCTATCAAAGAATATTTGCCACCCTTATTTAAGGGGCAACTTCTAAAGTCTAAAAAAATTGTTTGTGGGAATTTTTTCTGATAAAACTAAAAAAGCATTTAAAAAATTACTTTAAATATTTATTTAGCACACTTTTTTTTAATCTCAATGTCGATCGGTGCAAAGTGCATTAATCGGTAACTGCTTTTTTTGTAGGACCTTCGCGCCTGGAAGTGGAAGTGACGTACATTTGCGCCAAGGACAAAATAATTTTTTTATTATCTAGCTGAGTGTACATAAACTTTAAAAAATATGAATTAAGAAAATGGCGTAAGCATGTTAGAAAAAAATTGCATATTTTCGACTAAAAATTTATCTTTATTTTTTTATAAAAAAACTTGTTGATCAATTGCAAAAATCACATGTACTTCATTAGAAAATATTGTTGATAAAATACAATCAAAATTTCATGTAAAATGGATGAAACCTGTTTGAGCTATAATGCCGATCGGTTTTATAAACGTGGTTTCAATAAAAATGCGATTAAAATTTTATGTTTCACGTGAATGAAATCTTTAAGAGAGAGGCTCGCAAATTTGTTCACCTTTATTCTGCTATTTTTGAGGACCATATGATCACCCTGTCAAGTTCATATAATTATTCTCCAGTTCTCTCCTAAGTACTCGGAGAGCTTAATACGGAATGAACAAAAATCGTAGTAATTCCGACCCAGTTTATATGAGTACTCCAATGACATTCATAATACTTGATGCGCCATCACTGAAATTTATTACAGCAATATCAATCGCTACATCTAACACAGCGAAAGCCTTTGGTGAGATCGTCCACACGTCTCACTTGAAAGATTCATTCAACTAAGCCATAAGAAAAGTATTTGTTTAACAATTATTGTTATCTGTAAAACTTTTTTTTTGAATAAAATGTATTTATTTGATAAAAAGGTGTATCAGGTACTGGTACGCTAAAACAGTACTGTCTAATATACCACCAAAAAAAAGAACTCTACATATTCGTAATAATTATGAATATGCAATAATTTTGGACAATCGTATAGCTTTAAAACTTTGAGCAGAAATAGTATAAATAAAACATTTTATTCAGGTAGAGGAATATAGTTCTGGAAGAATTTTTTTATATAGGCCTTGTTTGTTTATTAAAGATGTGGTAAAATAAGTGAATGATAGTAATTCGTGTTTACTTTTTCTTCTTTTTAAAACAATATGCTACCAGTTAAGACACTGTAATGTTGAAGTAGCGCCAATTATAGCTCTATAACGAAGAATATTGCACAATGTCTCAGATGTGAATATACACTATATATTTTAAAAATATATCAAAAAACTAGAAATTTCACACAAATATCCGGGTGCACAATTTGTAAAACAGTTACGCATCTAAAAACTGAGCTACTAAGACAAATTAATGTTAGTTCGAAAACGGAAGAACGAAAATCCTAATAATATTTAAGTCTAAAGTAAGTGTCAACATATACTGATATTTTTTAACTGATATAGACTAAAAGCTTCTCTTTTCCAGAGTTTGTTGAAATTTAATACCTTATTCTTGATCATACAAAATGTTATCAAAACTTTACTTTAAAGTATTTTTAAGATTCTTTACTTGGTGTATTTTGCGGCAAATTTTAACATTTATAAACAAATTTATTAATTTATGGTTACAAATAGCATACCTAAAGCCGTAATTTAAAGCATCTTCTGCGGAAACAATGCCAATATATTCAGTACGTTGAATCCACAACCTGTTGCTAGTTAAAACATCTTCTAGTTCATCTAACCGCTCGCCAAATTTCGACGCAAATTCATAAATATCATCCATCAGACCCAAAGGCATATCCTGCAAAACCGAAAATTATAACAGTTACATAATGTACGGAATACCTGTGTATTCGCAAATTCCATTTTGACACGGTCTAAACCCTAGAACCAGGATTTTCAACAATAAATAAATACTTAGTCTTTTGAAAACAATACTGTGTTTAAGGATTTGCGATTAAATGAAAAATAATACTAAAGCTTAATCTGATTCTGAATGAAGTTAATTAAACAAGGGAGAGAAAAAAGTTTCAAAATACAACAGTTCGAAATTAAGTGTAAGTTTCCAATAATCTATATACATAAATAAAATTGAAGTGTCCATCTGTCTGTCTGGCTCATCTTGCGAAACGGCTAATCCTATTTCAATGAAATTTTACAGCAATGAAGAGGAAGTTGTCAGGAGTCAGTTTTTATGAATAAGATGAAAGAAATAATTACTAGAAATTTTTGACATTGCCTGAAAATGAATGTAAACGGTTTATCATAATTTCGACTATAAAATAATGTTTATAACAATTGTATTTATTATAAACAATTAAAAATCGTTTATTTCGTTGTGTTTTGACAACTAAATACTATTTATAACAAATCAATTTGTTGTGAATAATCAAAAATAGTTTCTACTGATAAGATGAAAAATATTACTGGATATGATTAACAATGACGAAAAATTATCGTAGAGGGTTCTTGGAATAGTTTCGACGATTAAATATTGTTTACACCTACTCAGTTTTTTTTAAAAACAATGGAAAATTGTTTCAACCGATTAAATTGAAAAGATTGTCATTAGATACGATCAACGCTGCCAGAACATTATTGTTAAGATTCTGGATTGGTTTTAATAATTAATTAGTGTCTATAACAATTTTGTGTGTTATAAACAATTAAAAATAGTTTCTTCCTATAAGATGGAAGAGATCGTCACTACCTATGAATGAATAAATGAACGAACAAAGGTGGTGATACTTGATCATCGATGCTTGGAGCTCATTGGGCCCTTTACATTCCACCATAGCTGCAGGTCATTCGATGCCGCTCGCCTTTGCGAATCCAAGCAGCTTTATTAACTGAACTTGCCTAACTACTTCCGGTAACATAACTGTATCTGCGAAATATCTCTGTCTCCGTCCGTTGAGTGCTGGAGACTCTGACGACATGATCAACAGTTTCATCTTTCTCCAAAAACCACCTGCACGTCGTGTCGTCTACGACACCGACCTTATGAAGATGGCCCCTTAGGTGACAATGTTTTGTCAACAATCCCAACACAAATCGCAACTCGTTCCTTCCTAAGGAGAGAACCTCCCTAGTAAATTGTGCGCAAGGTCCAGTTATATGTTCCTTGGCACACCTCATTCCAGGAGCTCCTCTCCACAATTCAATAAATATGCTTTCCAGCAACAATTTTAATTCCCTTTTACCGACGGCAATTAGGACAGGTAGAATTGATTGGGATCCATATGGTTCAGTTGTGGAACCCAACTTTGCCAGACAGCCCGCTTCCTCATTCCCGCGTATGCGCGAGTGACCCGAGACCGATACGAGTCTTATTGTGCAGCCGTTCCTTGTCAGACTGTTCAATACATTCTTGTACTCAGACACCAGTCGCGAAATTACGACACTGGAGTTCAGAGCCATTATCACAGCCTTACTGTTTGAACATATGTTTATTACCCTATTTCTGTTTATGTCCCTCTTACGGAGACAGCCAAAGTGCAGAATAGCATAAATTTCCACTGTCCGAGAGAGTAGAACTCTCTGATTCCCGCGTTCCCATCGAATACTCCAGCTCCAGCGCTTTCATCTTATCGAGATGCATCTTTATACCACCAGGATCCATTTTTCGGAATATTTTGCTCTCCCTCCCAATTCTCTCTACTTGGCAGAGATATCTCAAAACTGGTTGGATTTTAAAAACAGCGTCATGTAATCTGTCTGTATGGGCAATGATGGACACCTCTCCACCATGCTTTTCCAGTCATCTGAGTAGCCGCCCGTTCCCATTTCAAGATGCTCTAGACAACCAAGACGATAAACAGTCTTCAGGGCCTTGTTCTATGTATAAATGGAGAGGAGACAGGTTCACCAGGACTTCTAGAGCCCTGGTGAGGGCAATCCACATCGCACTCAATAATCGCAAACGAGCCATTCTTTGAACTTTGTCAAATTGAAGACAGTGTTTTAGCTTTACTGTACTAGGTTACTATACCATAACTACGTACGTTATCATGAAGCGGACCACCATAGTGTATTTCCAGACGTTTCAAAGCCTCTTGATTGGGGGGGGGGGGTTGATTCCATAAATCTAAAAAATGGGCCTGCGCAACTTGAAGGTGGCCATATCGGTGACCACTAATTCATTACCCCAGGGCCCGCTCCTCGCCAGCTTCCCGGTAAGCCAGTCCCTAGATATTTGATCCTTAGCAGTGACCAATAATTGCCACAGCTGCTAAGGATAGTATCCATAATGGCCTCCATTACTGCATCAGAAAGTTCCAATGCTTGGATATGGGTAAAGTTGGCATAAAGAATCGTCTCCGGACACCTGAGTATAAGTGACATGCATCCCAGTGTATTGCTCCCTTCTGGGACGCTTATTTGCCCTTACGGTATCCTGATGCGTTGAGCCCAGAACCCTCTGACGTTTGATTGCCGGGTCGCCATTAAGTTTCTTGGGAAGCAACTTTTTGGAGCCTCCAGACTCGGCAGATCATGCAGTCTCGTCAGAGAAGAAGTATTCTGGAAAGGAATAGTCTCCTGTCCCCGCTCCAATTGAGCCCTCCTCCTCCTTTTCCTTTCGGCCTCATAAACGTTGGGCCTTTTTGGTTTTATTGGCTCCTGCATTACTGGGGCCGGAAGGATCAGGAAGGACTAAAGGTATTTACATTACAGCTGTATATAGCGCTTGTCGACAAGTTGTGCTTTCCCGAGAAGCCGCACCGACCAGCTGCATTGAGTGAAGGACAATATCTAAACTATTCATAGAATCACTCCAACAACACCAAACGTGGAATTATACGAAACCTCGTAGATAGAGCATTAACTCTCTGCAACTGCAACGAAAACTTAATAAAAGAAATAAACCACATTAAAAATGACCTGACAGTAAAAGGATGCCAAGTAAATTTGGTGGATAAGGTTCTGAAACAATGCAGAAATAGGACAAGATCGACAACGGACGAGGAACGAAAATCAGTGTTGAACATCTCCTATGTTAGAGGCATTTCGGAAAAAGTTGGAAGAAAAGGAAAATGATATATCATGAAAGTTGTTTTCAATTCAAATAACTCCCTGAGATGTCAGCTTACTAAGGATAAACCAATAACTCAAAGGGACATGAAGAACTGTTTATAGCAGATATATGTCAATATGGCAACTCCTACATTGACGAAACAAAGAGACCCCTTGAAGTAAGAATCAAAGAACACATCTCGCGGAGAAATAGAAAAATCGGGTGCCGCCAACCACGCCTGATCTCCTGAACATCACATAAAATGGCCTGAAGCTAAAATCCTACACCGAGAACAACACTGGAGAAAACGGAAATTTAACGAAGCCGCGGTTTATACATCCGAACCGGAGTTGCTTTAGTAAATAGTCTTTAGATATAAGAGAAGTGTGGAAACCCACTTCTTAGTAATTGTAAATTAAAACTAAATGCGGCATAAATGGGACTTTAGAGTATTACTCATGACTGCACCCATCTCGGTCACACTCCACTGCTTTTAGTATAAATAGTTATGTAGCTTAAGAATTTGTTCAATTTCATTTCCAAACGGCTAGAGATAACTGCTAGATGAAACGTGGTGATAATCAATAAAAAATAAAGACAATGGAAGTTCAATAGATATCACTACTCTAAAATGCCCTGCTTTTGTTTAAAAAAAAAATAAAACATAGCACCGATTATGGCAGCCAAAAACAAAACAATTCTTTTTTAGTCTAAAAATAAGAGCTGACAAAATAGACGAGTATATTACTTATCAAAATGTTAAATCAATTGATACAAGTGTCAACAAACTAGAACAGCTGCTCAAAGACAATTCAAATTGTAAAGTAGAAACCAAAGAACAACTTAAACAATTGACATTCAAATTGAGTTTCAGCTAGCTGACTGCTATTGCAGAAAGGGCATAGTAAAAGTCCGGAGGACCCATTTGTTATCCGATAATGTGTATTAAATTATGTAAAAACTACCGATTTCAGTTAAAACCATTAGAAATGTTATATCTTTTTAAACAGTTGTAAGTAATTAATTTAAAACCCTATTGTGTAAATGATTTCTTGAATTCTACCTTTTTGTAAAACATTTTTGACGTCATTTCATTTTATGTGTATTATGTAAATGATTTATGTAATTTGAAATAAAGATGTATCCCACATATTTAACCAGCATTTGCACTCCCTTTAGGGAACATTCAGTTATCCCAGATATACTAGGATATCATAAGGATGGAGCTCTGTGGAGGTCCTTTGCATGTTGCCGGGCCCTAGGTGATATTATGGTTATCTGCAATTCCCATACATTTCCGGGCAATTCGAGCAATCCCAAATATTCGCCAAGGCCCAATCCCTTAATATTAAGCAGAAGACTTCGGTATTACGTCGGTTGTCGGCAGAATTATAGGGATCGTCTGGACGCTACTCATTCCCAACTGCCTGCGTAGTTGTATTTCTAGGTCTCTGCAGTTGGCGATCTTCTCATTATGCTTGTCCCTTGGATTGTTATTGTTAGAGATGATGACTTCTTTTAATGTTGCTGGCATGGATGTTGTTACTATTATGGAGCTCTGTGGGAGGCCTTTCCATGATGTCGGATCTTAGATGATGTTATGCTTCTATGCACTTCCCATAAACTTCCGGGTAGTTAGACTGATTCTAAGTAGCACTGCCTTTTGCATAGTCTTATACAGGTGTTCTATTAGCGTTGCTCGTTTGAATGTTTTATCTACTAAAATGGGGTCTGGTTTGTTATGTGCAACTATACGATTCGTAAGCACAGTTCGTTCCTAGCACAGCTTGAACTCGTTCTCCAGTATAGGCTCCAAGCTGATTCATAGTAAGGCATTTTCTCTATCTGCAACAGTTTGAATTTGTCTCCCAGCTCTGGATGATGGATGATCTTGGCGGCTAAATCATGTCGCTACGTGTACTCCGATGCGGCAAATGCTTGGCATCCCCCCGTTATGTGCTGGATTGTCTCCAATGTTCCACATCCATATTGGCATTGGTTGTTCTGGATCAAGGGGTCTCTGATTGTGTGTTTCAGATAATTTCTTGTTAGGATGACCTGATCCCTGGATACCTAATAGGAAGCTTTCGATTTCAGGAAACATTTGCCCTGACGTCAATTAAAAGTTTGATGCTAATTTGTCGGCATTTAGCTAGTTGATCTCTTTCGGGCGTTATCCATGATGAGGCTTCTGTAGCCAGGCTTGAAGCTTCTCTTGGCCTGGTTGGTGACGAGAAGTGAGTTCATGATCCCTCAACCGCAGCGGTGTTGCATCGTCTGCCTTGTATATTTCCCGGTGTAACGCAGAAAATTCTGCCAGCCAATGAAAATATGAGCGTACGTTTATTAATTGTTGATCCAATTGCTTACCAATATCCACCAATCCTCTTCCTCTGTGATATATTGTTAGCATTGTCCGCTGAATAGCACTACGAGAATGATCTTTGTGTGCCTTTGTCAGGAGTGTTTCACTGTAGACTTTCTATATTCGTCCTGCTTCGTTTAACAATTTCAAAAGTGTAACCCAGTGCAGAACACGCATAGGTGTTAAGCGTCTTAAACAGATTTTTACTGTTTTGGTTGGTTCGCAGTCCCTGCCTTACCCTTCCTATGAACTCGTGGGTCAATTCTTTGCTCATATTTCATGCCCAAGTAAAGGTCTGTTCTGCCTCCACTGCCCCAATGGTTCCTCGTCAGTGCAACAGTATCGAATTCAGACAACATTCGCAGGAAATAACTGCTATATAAAGTGTAAATTCCGAAACATGTCGGCAGGATATTAAAAATCTGCCGACTTCGATGTCAGACTGAAAAAGTCGCCAGTCGAAAAACATCTATACATTCACCGGAGTAGTGCGAAATTGTAAAAATCAAAATTTCAGTAAGAAATAATTAAATCCATTTGCCGTATTTAAATAGTTACCTATATGTATTCTCCAGTTTTTTCCTGTTTCTATATATTCTTTCCTTTTTCTCTGCTTAAAAGGAGAATACATATAGGCAACTATTTAAACACGCTAGATAGATTTATTTATTTCTTACTGAAATTTTATAGATGTTCGACTGGCGATATTTTTCAGTCTGACATCGAAGTCGGCAGGTTTCTGATATCCTACCGACATGTCTCGGAAGATATACTTTATATAGCAGGTGTTTCCTGCGAATTTTGCTCTCGGTTCGATACATCTCCACTGACGAGACCATACGGTAGTAGAAACGCGTATAGAGAGAGCCAGAGTTGTATTTGTAGGAAATAAACTGTTTCTATATATTCTTTCCCTTTCCTCTGCTTGAAAGATGAACACATATAGGCAACTATTTAAGCACGGTAGATAGATGTATTTCTTACTGAAATTTTGATTTTTAAAATGTCGCACAACTCCGATGAATGTATAGATGTTGTTCGACTGGCGATATTTTTTAGTCTGACATCGAAGTCGGCAGGTTTTTAATCTCCTGCCAATAAGTCTCGGAATTTATACCTTATATAGCAGTTGTTTCCTGCGAATGTTGCTCTCAATTCGATACAGCTCCATTGACCATAAGGTGATCGAAACGCGAATGAAGAAAAGACCAAAGTTGTATTTGCAGGAAATAAACTGTTTCTATATATTATTTCCTTTTTCTCTGCTTGAAAGGAGAATACAGGTAAGCAACTATTGAAACACGGCAGGTTGATTTATTTATTTCTTACTGAAATGTTGATTTTTTAAAATGACATCATTATTGCGCCCTTAATGCTGGTCTGTCCGAGGGCAGGTTTAATAATAATAATAATAATAATAATAAGAAGAAGAAGAAGAAGAAGTCGAGTCATCCTATAAAAAATGCGCATTATTGTCTCGTTCATTGATGTTGTACATTTTATGCGCTATCTGGGAAGTCCCGCCTGAGTGAGCGCTGGCTGAGGTTCCTGCGCAGCACCTTCGGAGGGTGGAGCTTCCGTTGTTGTTTGGCTCTCATGTTGTTGTCGTTGTTGGGCTGTAGCTTCTTGTGCGACAGAGGCCCGCCTCTTCAACACCCTACTTAAAGGTCGCGATGTCGAAATGTTGCTCCCCCAGAATCCGTGGAGCAGACCGCTTCTGCGATGTGGGATTCTGGACCATTAGTGCTACCCAGCTGGGGTACATTATGTTTTACAGTCGATATTTCATTATTTAAAATTTGAAAGTTCTCCCCATTTAATCGCCTCCTATCACTGGTTAAGGAATTATGTATGAATTGTAGGTAGGTGGGTCAGGGCAGAGGGATGTTTATAAGGTAGAGAAAGGATATGGTTAAAAGTCAGCGGACCGCTGGGGTTGCTGGCTGTACTGTCTACGCATTACAGTAGCGACAAGTATACTGCTGGCTGCAGTATACTGCCGGACAGACATACCGCGCGAACCATCCGAAGTTTCGTAGGAAATATAGCAGACCACGTCACCTAGGACTCGATAACATGGAAAGGGTTCCAACAAAGCTTCATACTTTTGGTGTATTTGTATACCTGGTATGAGTCAATAATCCCTGGAGGGAGTGTGAAATCGTTTGGCTCGTAATTCTTTATAAGAAGAAAATACCATGGAGGAAGAGGATTGGTCGATATTGATAAGCAATTGGATCAAGAATTAACAAACCTATGCTCATATTTTCCCAGGCTGGCAGAATCTTCTGTGCTACACCGGGCAATATGCGAGGCAGACGATTAAACGCCGTTACGGTTGAGGGACTATGAACCGACTTCTCGTCGCCAACCAGACCAAGAAAAGCTTCAAGACTGGCTACAGAAACCCCTTCATGGACGACAATCAAAAGAGGTCAACCAGGAAAATGTTGCAAATTAGCGTCGAACTACTGGTTAACGGCTGGGCAAATGTGAAAAAATCCAAGCGAGCAACATTAAGAGAAGTTACCATCCCCAACAACAAGAATCTAAGGGATAAGCATAATGAGAAGATGGCCAAATATAGAGACCTAGAGGTACAAATACGCAGACAGTGGGGAATGAATGGCGTCCGGATGATCTTCATAATTCTATTTAAACCGGCGTCGTGCCGAAGAGTTTTCCGCTTAATATCAAGGGATTGGCCCTTAGCGAACACCTACATAAGGCCGTGCAAAAGGCAGTGCTACTTGGGACCGCTTGAACTGTCCGAAAGCTGATAGGAAATAACCATAACATAATCTAGGGCCTGACAACATGCAAAAAAGCCCTCCATAGAACTCCATCCTTATGATATCTGAGTATATCTGGGGAGCAAGTGTTTCCTGAAAGGAGTGCAAAAGCCGTTTGATTAGGTATATAGAACAGTGATAATCCTGAGAGTATACATAGAGTCGATGTACATACTCTGTCCTTTTTAGAACATCTCATGTCAAGTTGGAAAACTAGGATCCAAATACAAATGCCTTCTAGCAACAACATCGAGCCAGACACAATCTCTGTGTGATGGGGAATATTACAGGAAGATTCATTGAGCATATTATGATTCTGTCTTAACATGAATCAACAACACACGCAGTTTGAATTGCTCCAGATGCGGTTTCAGTATTAAGAACAATCATGAAGAGGTGGTAAGACAAAATCGTCTTCTGTAAATTGCTGATAACCACGAGAATTCAACTGGAACAAATGGTCAAGCGGGTTCTCTGAGGATGTTGGAAAGCTGTTGGGTCTTGATAAGTGCCGCATTTTCAGCACAACTAAAGGAAAGATACAACCAGGAGTATTTGAGGTGGTCGAAACGTCTATAGAGAGAAGATCAGAGTTGTATTTGCAGGAAATAAACTGTTTCTATATATCTTTCCTTTTTCTCTGTTTGAAAGGAGAATACATATAGGCAACCAATGAATTCATTGTTAGAGATTAGCAATTATATCATGCCAAAACGTTACATCACCAAACGCTACACCATTTAGACTAACTGGAAGGCAGGATCTGATCTAACACAGGGTCAGCCACGAAACCCTGTCTGGTTTAAAAAGGGGTCCAAAACTGGCCATGGTACAGGAGGGAATACAAGAAGCCACCGCCAAACTCAATATAAATGGAGCACAGGCACACACCACTGTATTCCAGGCAGCAATACATGCAATTGATACCAGTTTTCAAGAAAACCTGACGAGAGGTTCCAGAAACAGTATCGTCCTTATCTTCTCTGACAGTCAAGCAGCGCTTAAAGCATCATCAGATAAAAATCTAAACAGGTCTGGGACTGTCTTCGTGAATGGACATCTGGACAACAAACTAATGAACAGGCTCCTAAACCTGATTAAGGCAACCAACTCGTTCACATAGAAAAGACATAATAGGCAACACATTAAGTCATTGGACTGCAATGTAAGGACTTTGCAAACCTAGTCTGCAATATCATTCAATCAGTGAATCCGAAAAGCTTCTGCCGTCTTCTTGGTAACGCAAGAGGTGTAAATGATTGTCCCTGCTTATTCTTTTTTAGTAACCTCCATAGTAAAAACTTAAATAACACACTAGATATGTTTGTAGGAGGTTTTTCCACTGTCTATTCAACAAGTGATGTAAATATACCTAATTATTATAGAAATTTTAAGAAATATGTTAATGTAAATCTGTCTAAAGTAAATGTATCTGATTTTATCGTTCAACGTAGATCATGTTGTTATTCTGGTCCCCCTGACGTGTCTGCCATATTGCTGAAAGCTTGTGTATATACTTTGAGCATGCCTCTGAAGTATATTTTTAATTTGTTTTCTGTTACTGGAATATTTCCGGAGTTTTGGAAACATTCTTTCACAAAACTCATTTAATATCTAGTAATAGAGGTAAAGCAGCAAAACGTTTCTTTTTTGCACAAGAATGTAAGCGTGCTATCGTGTCCGAGCAACGTGGATTTTACGATGGTAGGGCACCGTTGACAAATTTATTGACCTATCAAGACTATCTGCCGAGTTCCTTAAAGAACAATCTTCTGCTCGACAGTATTTATACGAATTTCTCGAAGGAGTGCGACAAGGTAGATCATCGCTGCTTATAGCCAAACTCGTGATTAGGTTTCGGAAATCGCGTTCTTACTTCAAGATTTCAGAAGGTAAAATTAACAATTGTATTTTTAAGGAGATTGTTCCCTTAAAAATTCCAAAAGGGTTACATTGTGGACCTTATTTTTCATTTTGCTTGTTAGTGACATAGTGAATTTGTTATTGTTCCGACTTTTCATAATCGTTGACGATTTAAAAATTTTTAGACACATTTAATCTTTATAGGAATGCGTTTTGTTTCAGAGCAATGTCAATTGCCTATTGGATTAGTCACAATTAAGTGGAGTTAGGTTTGATATAAACAAAGGTTGTTGCATGTTTTATAAGTCTCATTTTTATTAACACTACATTAATTATACTGATGTATCTAGGGCAGATGACGTTAGAGATCTCAGTGTGCCATATACTGTTTATTGGCCTAATGTAGTATTATATGACTTAAAATGTTAAATTTTTTATAATATCATGAGACTCCTCATAGAACAGTCATCGATGTGAATAGCAAACATGCAACGACTAACCTAATTCAATAATTATCTTTTTGAGATTATGTTCGACATTATAAGTAAATCTAATTATATGTATAAATTAATGACAGTTTTTTACTCTATAAAGGTATCAAATGGAAACAAAATATTTATAACAAATAACATTGCCTAAAGACAACGATACTGTTTCATTACTATTAATAAATTATTTCTTTATGGAATGGCTGGTAATTTTGACGATTGAATGTGGGTAATCCAGCAACTACAGCTGAACCATAAAAGGTTACTTTTATTTTAACTAAATCAGACTAATCAATATTTATTTTTAAATCTTTAAATTATAACAATATGTGTTATAATTATATTTAGATAGATAAATAATATGGTGAATATATTTACACATACTAAAATAGTTTAAAAAACAGTACTAAAGCTGATTTAACTTTTTAAGCAACAATAGGAGCAAATAAAAAATCATGTCACTAGACCAATATCACCATGGTAAAAATATATATTTTGATGTTAATTAAATTATCAAATCATAACTAATACTCTTGTGTTTAGTCAAAAAATTATATTTTTCTACCTACTTACAAGTGAAACTCCACCTGGTCGAACATAGGCAGCATGCATTCTAGCGCCAGATACTCTTTCATAGAACTCCATTAGCTTTTCACGTTCTTCAAATAGCCAGAAAAATGGTGTAATAGCACCAACATCCAAAGCGTGTGTACATATGCCCATTATATGATTTAGAATTCTGGTAATTTCAGCAAAAAGAACTAAAAATAAATATTTAAAATAATATAGAAAATTTATCCAAAAACAAAATATAATAAAGGAATTCTTGCTAGAGAAGTACTTTAAACTATCAAAGAGTACCTGGTACTGTCAAAAAATGCCAAGAGGTGGCAACAGAGGTGAATATTGTCGGTACTTATGTGGTTAAATGACGGATTAATAACTAACATGCCCTTGTGATGCGAAAATATAGTCAGAGAACTGACACCATGAAGTGAAAGTGAATTTTTATTTAGAAAAATTAAACCTTTCATATTACTCGCCTCAACTCTCAATAAGAGCTAAAAGGGGTATTTTGGAGACACAGTACATAGAATAGCTATAGCAGCTTAGATCACAAGTCTTTGAGAATTAGAATTACTAGTATTTGTTGGATATAAAATGATATTCTGAGCTTTTATGATTTTTTTTATATTCAGTGTCGCGATCCAAAATCCCATATTAGGTGAGCCCCCACTTTATCAGTAACATATCTAATACTTAGTAGCCTGCATTCTTCACGAAAAGCATAAAAATTTTTTAAAATTTATGAAAATGAAAAATTAGTATCTTGAAATAGATCAAGCCGAACAAAACTATGTTTCTATTAGGAATAAGGTATCTGTAATGAATACTGAAAAATGTTCAATATTATTATTATTATTATTATTGTACCTCTAATATATTTTGCTCGCAGTGGTACATCAATATTAAGTAACTTTTCAATTGCCAAACTGTAGCACTGTTCATTGCACATCATAGATACATAATCCAGTCGATCAAAATAAGGCAATGCTTGGGTGTAAGTCTTATATTCAATTAATTTTTCTGTGCCTCGATGTAATAATCCAATATGAGGATCAGATCTTTTGACAATCTAAAAAATTTATTATTTTCAGATAAATATATAATTATAAATGGTTAACAACTATAATCCCTGTGGTCGGCGACTTTTAAAATAAAATTAATTTCCTTAGGTTTTCTAGAATAGTTTTTAACAGAAAAAGCGAATTGTTTAAATGCAAAATTTCAATATTTTATACTTAAAATCGTGTAACTATTAAATTCAAAACCCTTTTATTTTAAAATTAGCAACAAATTTCATAGAGATCAGTTAAATAAATATCTTAATGAACCTTAAATATAGCTTTAAACAAAAATTCGATCCAACTTGAATATATTTTTTTAGTCTTGAATAGCAAGCAAAAACTTACTTCTCCATCCAACTCTAATACAAGACGTAAAACACCATGAGCAGCAGGATGTTGGGGTCCAAAATTAATTGTAACATTTTTTACTGCCTTCTCTAATGGAGCTTTTACTGTATTCCAAGGTTGCATCGACCAATTTTTCGTGGTTTCATCTGGGTACATTACAGGACCTTTAAATTGCTCGAAATATTCATTGTCGGGGTACCAACTTCCTGCAGTATTTGGATGGCTAAAAAAATAATTGAGCGTTGTTGAATTTTGCATATTAATCATATATAATAATACTTAGTTTTTAAAAATCCATTATTGGACAAAATTTTTGATTATCGTAATTTGTATTAAGCAGGAACATTATTATTAGGTAATAATAATAGTATATTATCCGAAAAAATCAATACAATCCATTTTAAAAACAAATTTAGTTAAAAAAAAAAACTGATTAATATACAAGATCAATATATATGGGCCTCTCACATAACGGTAACAGGCTCAATCAGCAACATCATATCATCATATATAAGACAACCCTGTTGATTCCCTCGTTTAAAGGCAATTAAATGGCTTTGTGTTCTTTAATCTTTTCTCTGTATGTATAATAATGAGGTGACTAAATGTATATGAGATTAGCAAGACAAACTGCTCTAATCGAAATATCATCCAGATGATTAATTTGCCGCAAAATAGTCGCTAATTAGATATGAAAACAAAATTGGTCTTGTTTCATTTTTAAAAAAGGTTTTATCAACTTGAGATAAAGTTAGCGAAACACCTAAGGTTATTCTTAAAATTAATTTTTAATAACAATTAACCTGTTAGAAATTTGCCGTGACAGAATGGTATGCGCAGAATTTAATCGAGGCTGATTTCGCCATGTATTCGCGATTATTTTTACCGAAAGGTTGAGAAGTCCCTGTATTCGCGAAAAATTCCCGAAAAGCGAATAACATAAATTCTCACGGCCAGAAACCAATCCCCGGAAAACCCTTGATGGAACGGCGAATTCTTATCGTGCATTCGTGGGCGAGATACCGAATTCGCCGTTTGTGTAGGAGAATGATTGGCGGGAAATCTCGAAGAATAATTAAATAATTGGGAATAATTAGCTAAAACCAATCGCAATATATTCTGACGTGCAACACTCAATTTGGGTGGGATGAAGGGAAATGCGTTATTCCGTGAGCAATTCTCAACGATTCCTCGAGCCACACGACCAACTAGCCCAGAGCGAACGCCAAATTTCCACAACTAATTCACTCAAGATAAATGAAATTTTACCCCCTTTAGGGAGATTTTTGCTACGAAGTCCCCAAAAATCACTTCTTTCGGGAATAGGTCGGAAAATTCTGTCGCGGAAAATTTCCCAAGTACACAAGTACGGGACGAACGGCAAATTTTCAGGATTAATTCTTTTACGTAATTTTTTATATTTACGTCATTACATTTTTTTAACACCCTCATACAGGTTTCAACTATTATAATCAACTGATATAGTACATGTGATGACAATCGATCGCAAGTAAAAGTCGTTCATTGAACCACTTTTTACATATGTCGGGATTTTGTCTTCAAAAGAGTGTTTTAGTGAAAAGAAAAAAGTGTAATTATTTTTTTTTGCAATAACTAATTTAGTTTAAAGGAGTTTTGGATTATTTTTGTTAATTTAGTTACTAGACCTTTTTCCGGTTGGTTTGTTCCACCAAATTTAGAAATCTGGCAAGCATCCTTTGCTTTGAAGGTTTTTCTGTGATGGAGATGGGAATCATGAACTATGGGTCTTCGTTTGCTGACGGCGAACGACTGAGGTACGTTTGTTCGGTCTCTTAAGTTTTTTTTTCAAAATTTAGCAGATTATCTTCTACGAGATACAAATCATCTTTTTTTTTTGTGCTCAAGCATTTTTAAATGTATCTGCAGAGCATAAATTCATTTGGAATTTAACGACCACATTCATTTTGCAGCAATTTTTCGCAATTATGGTAGGCCATCTTGGCAACTAGGCATAAAGATGTCATATCATTTGTAAGAGGTCATGTCTGTATCCATGAAAACTAGCTTAAATACCTGTTGCTGGTCTAAATTATCTATTTTTTTTTATCTAAACTACCTGTTGCTAAAGTGTTTTGGTAACCTAATACTGTGTTAAGAATTGTACTGCCTAGTTTTGTTTTTTTTAGCACTATCACCAGGGTAAAAGTATCTAAAACGTACCTGTCATTGTACAGTCTATAATTCCTCCGTTAATAGAATACCCTATGAATTGCATTGGGGCCAAAACCATATGAAACAGGATACTCGAGTTCCAATCTACTTTATCTTTTATTTTTGGCTTATTTGAAACTTTTCTCTAGAATTTTGACTCCACCTACTAGTCTGTTCCAAGTTTAAGGAGTTCATATATTTTTCTTATCTTATCGTGTATTAGTAGAAGATCATTTAGCAATGTACTATCTTGAAGCACCAGGCTTTATATGAATTATTTAACTTAACTTTCTAATTTAATTTCATCTTTAAGTATATATTTGATATGACTAGCAAAAGGGAAGACCCAATTTTATCTGTTAAAACATACCATTGTTATTTGTATTTGGCTAAGGTTTGACCAACTTTCTTCACTCTCTTGTTACTATAGTAACTTTCTCATATTATCTTATTACTATTGCAACTTTCTTATTTTATCTGATCAATATTGTGAACTGTAAGTTCTGAATGTTCTTATTAATTTTATAAAGTTATAGAAAGGAGAGTTATTTACGTTTTGATATACTACAGGGTTAGTATTATTATTTATGTTTTTTTTTATACATGTAAGAAATTTTAACTTTTAATTTTGACTACACATATTGTGTTATAGTTTTCAATTAAGGGAACTAACCTTTTAATATGCTATTTTAGTATTTTCTGTACAATTATTTTCAACACTTATTGTTAATAAATTGTCTGCTATTTTTGTTGACATTTATTTTGCACACTCACTGTTTCTTCCTAATTCCACATTTTCTAAATTTAAATTGGAACCCCCTGAGCTTTATGAGCAATAATTTGCAGGGAACGCAAATTATCCACGGGATATCGCATTTCCCTTCATACCAGCGTTGCCAACCGTACGGTAATTATCGTACATGTATGGTAATTATCGTACATGTATGGTAATTTAAGTTATTGTACAGTATACAAACCAATCCCATTACCGTACCATAAGAGTATAGTAATTTCACCAAGTCGAGAGTTTCATTAATAAAGAAACACTTTATAACATATGATATGGTAATTATATAGGTGATGGAGATAGTAAGATTTTTAAAGAAATTGTTGACTTAAAATTATATGAAAATTTAGTTGTTAAAAGAAGAAATGTAGGTACGCAAAGCAAAAATAAAATAAACCGGGTATAGATGGAAGAGGGAAGTTGACAGTCAAGCTTATTGATGAGTTAACAGTGTACTATGAACTCGAAATTGGAAGGAGTATAAATATATATCGGTTAAAACAAAGAAAAATACAGAATGAGCAACTTATTACCATAAAATTAACAATTATATTTCTAAGATCATTGTTCACTCAGAAATTATGTTTTAAATCGTTCATTAAAATCAAATGGTTCTACTAGTGACCCATTAATAATAATAATAATGGTTTATTAACGGCAATAAATCATACAAATTCCATTTTATATATAATACGTCAAATAAGAATAAAAAATCTAAAAGGAAACAATCACAAAATATCACAAGTCACATCAGTAATAAAAGAATAACAATTAACTAAAACAATAATACTGTCACTACAGTCTATTATGTATAAAATTCAATTATTTAAAAATTCTTTAATACAACCCTTAAATGAGTTCAGAGAGAGTATAAATGGGTCAACATTCCTAGGCAGTGAATTCATTTTCCTACTCATTCTGGACATTGGGGTGTTAAACGCATAGTTTGTCCTATGGTATGGTTCATTAAAAAGACTATGGGCCCGAAGCACCCTCTGAGGTACAGCGAATCCAACAGCCCCCAACAATTCAGGAGCATCAACCATAGAGTTTATGATCTTATAAAATAATATTAGGTCAAGATAGATGCGTCTATTATATAATGATAACAAGCTCATATAATCCCGTATTACACTGAATGGCGCATCTTGCTTAAAAGCAACAAATTTCAAGAAACGGACCTGTACCTTCTCAATTTTATTTCTGTATATTTCATAGTTTGGTGCCCAGACTGGCGATGCATACTCCAAGACAGATCGAACCATTGAGCAGTATACAGATTTAAAACACTGCACACTGCTGAAATCAGCTAATGTGCGTTTAATAAAGCCAACAAGCCTCAAACCACGGCTCGAAATACTATTAACGTGCAGGTCAAAAGAAAGACCCTCATCAAATATCACCCCAAGATCCTTTATATGATCTGAGCGAGTCAGCATTGTATTGTGCAATGTGTAATTATAAACTATACTATCTTTTTTCTTTGAGAAAGTAATGGCAGAACATTTTGTTAAATTAAGTTGCATGAAATTGTGGTCACACCACTTAGTAAAACTATCCAGGTCACCCTGCAAGGCCACACAGTCCTCTATCTCTCCAACAACCTTAAATATCTTTAAGTCGTCAGCATATAAAAGACATCTGCTTGAGATTATAGAATCCTCTATGTCATTCACGAAACAATTAAAAAGAAGGGGTGCCAAATGTGCACCCTGTGGGACTCCAGAAGTGACAGGTATATCAGCAGATTCAACGCCATCAATCTTCACCCTTTGTGTTCGATTGGAAAGATAACTTTCAAACCACTTAAGAAAAACTCCGTGGATACCCATACTACTTAGCTTCATCAAGAGAAGCTGATGATCTACCTTGTCAAAGGCCTTGGAGAAGTCAGTGTAAATAGCATCCACCTGACAACGCCTCTCCAACGCCTCCAACAAGACCTGCTCATAAGCCAAAAGATTAGTGACTGCAGAGCGACCACGGACAAAGCCATGTTGGGCAGTAGAAAAAATACTTATAAATAGGGGATATATTTTTTGATGGACTATCTGTTCAAACAATTTGCTAAATATAGAGAATTTTGAGATACCTCTATAATTCTCAACATTCGTCCTATCACCACACTTGTAGATAGGGGTAATATAAGTAACCTTCCAAACATCAGGAAACACACCAGTGGATAGAGATACATTAAATATTTCTGATAATATTGTAGAAAGAATACACTGGCAACCTTTGATAAAATGAGGTGAAATACCATCCGGCCCCACTCCCAACCTACTTTCTAGATGTGAGATTGCATTAAATACATCCAAAGGTGTCACATGCAGAGAACCAAGATCAGTTGATCCTGCACAGTTATGGGATGGGAGGCCGCCGGAGTTACTAGAATACACAGATGAAAAAAATAACCTGAAGAGCTCCACTATGTCTGATTGATTATTAGCCCAAGAATCACCATAGGACATTGAGCTGGGGAAACAACCTCTTCCATTTTTTGCATTCACATAATCCCAAAATGCACTATTATCGGAGCACATAGTCCCCTCCATATTCGAAATATAAGCATGGTAGGTACTTTCATATAACTGCTTACATGATCTTCTCAAATCAGAGAACACCATATAGTTTTCAGCAGAATTAGACATTTTAAAATTTCTGTGTGCCTTCTTCTTTTCTAAGATCAGTGCCTTTAATTCAGGGCTAAACCAATGAGGAAACTTCTTATTTTTAGCAATTGCTTTAGGTACATAAATATTAAAACATTTATTAAGAATATCATAAAAGGTATTCAAAGTAACATTCACATCATGTTCATTAACAAAAAAGTGCCAATCAAAACAAGACAAATAATTATTAATTTCTAAATAATTGCAGTTTTTAAAATCATTATAGATACAACAGTACTGAAACTCATGCATTTGCTCAGGCATTGGGATCTCCAAGCTTAATGCTGGATGATAGATATCACATCTGGTAATAGGGACATTTGATATATTCAATTTAACTCCTGGAGTACTACTAAACACCAGATCCAGTACATTACCAGATATATTGGGAAATGAATTCAGCTGATACATATTTAAATACACAAACAAGTCCAACAAAATGTCTGCATTTTGGTCTGAACCACTCGAGAAAACAGGAACAGCTCCACATTCTTCATTCCTCCACATGATACCAGGCAGGTTAAAATCTCCACACAACAGAATATCATCATAGGTGTTATTGTCTAAAATACTCTCCAATGAGCAACAGAACTCCTCATATATCCATGCAGGAGAAGCAGGAGGAATATAAACACATCCTATGATTACTCTGTACTGGTTAACAGTTATCATGGCAAAGACCTGCTCAATCCGGTTACAATTTAAATGAAGTTGATATGATGGATGATCCCTCACAGCAATCATCACACCACCTCCACGAGCACTAACACTGGTATTGACCGAGCGATCACACCTATACAAAGTGAAACCGTGAAGGCCAATCTCACCATCACATACTTCACTCCTCAACCATGTTTCAGTAAAAAATAATACATCAAATTCATCAACCACCGTAGAAGATCTCACATCGAGAAGTTTGTTGTTGATACTTCTTAAGTTTTGATAATATGCACTGAGGGTTTTGATAGGTTTATTTATTTTCTTTGGCCCTGGACGGCCTTTCCCCGAAAATTCTGACCCCTAAAGCGTCCTTTATTTCTATAATGAGGAGTAAAAGGCTTTACAGTTACACCGACTGGCCACAAGTCACCATTCATAACCTTTTCCTGCATATTGGGGGAAATACCTATCTTAAATGAAATCATATGATCATACTTTGAGGCAAGTTTCTCGCAGCTTAAAACATTTATTCTATTAGACTCCAGATGTAACCTCACCATTTCCTCAGTGCAATCAGGGCTCAGATTCCCAACATATATCAATTTTCTCTCGATGGCAGCTGATAGGGCTATGTTATTACTATTTGTGCCTTTTATAACGTTAGCATTCCCTTTGTTAGGAGTAGAATACTTGGTTTTATTATGTAGCTGTTCACTATCATTGAGTAGGTTCTGAAGAGACCTTCCCCAAGCCTGCAGAGAGTTATGCCCGACATTGGATCGATCGTTAGTATGATCCCTGTTCACTTGCCCGACACTGGATCGATTGTTGGCATGACCCCTGTTCACTTGCCCGACACTAGATCTATTGTTGGCACCATTTTCGCTCACCAGCACTCTAGAAGCAGTCATAAACTGAACTAGTTCTTTGTTTGCTTCAATAATTGCCTCGACTGTCCCATTAAGCTTTTCACCAATATATTCTGCTTGGTTTTTCAGTTCTTCTACTATGGTAATGGTCAGGTCTTTCTTAACAGAAGGTGGATCCCCAGCATTTCATATTCAATATGTCATATATTTAATAAATGTTTTCCTATAAGAAAAATAAAAAGTAGGAAACCCAAGCCGTGGATAAAATAGGGTATTTAAGCTTCAGCAGAAAACATGAGATCTCTCCATTTATTACAAAATACTTTTGGAGTAATAATTTCTTTTTAAATTATTTTATTTTGTACTGGCGTATATCGTCAAGTTATTAAACAAGCCAAGGAGCAATATTACAGCACAAGGATTACCAAAACAGTAAACAAATCCAGCTAAAACTGAATTAACCAAAAATTTTGGGTGGTTAAGATTAATTTTCCCTTTTTTTATATGTTACAAAAATTAAACCATGTTGTTGACTGAGATGAGCAAATTTTATCGTTTATACCATGAAAGTACAAATCTAGGTCAGTTCAGGTTAGTTTCAGTTTTCCAAATGAACCAAAATCAAAATAAATATCAACTAACCAAAACTAACCAAAAATTTTGGGTGGTTGAAATTAATTTTATTTTTTTTTTATACATTACAAAAATTAAATTATGTTGTTGACTGAGATGGACAAATTTTATAGTTATACCTCGAAAGTATTTTACATCTGGCAACTTTACATGAATATTGATTATTTTCGCGAGTCTGATGGTCCATGACGTTTCTGAGACGCATTTTTGATTTTTTGTTGAAAATACAAGTTTTTCCAAATTGGTTCGCTAAAATTTGTGCAGAAATAGTTAAAATACATTACATACAATATATTTTAACTATTACCATTATACAATTACTATTACTATTACCAAAATAAATACGTAAGTTCAGTGTTTTCTTCAGAAATAAAGGTGCTTTGTGAAGTGATGCTTGGTGTTTTTTGAACATTCCCAGAAAGTGAAGAAAAATAGTGAAAAAACAAGGCCGAAGTCATATTCTATGACTTCAAAATAGGGGGTAAATATCAGGATTTTATCAAAAAAAGTTTTCCTAGGTTTCACTTAATCTGAATTGTTTCTCAAGGAAACTTGTAGAGTAATTACAAGCTATAGAAATACACTACTCGGAACATTAAGAAAGCGATTATCTATGACAACTTAAAGTTGTGACCATGAGAACTTGAAGTGGATTCTAAAATATTGAAATTGAATATAGAAATAATGTAAAAAAAACTCCTTTTGATTCAAGAGCATTAACTTATCGACAGGGTTATTGCCTTGATCCATAAATTTACAATTAACTTAATCAAGTTAGTTTTTAAAAATAAGCCATTACATTGTTAGTATTTTGATTTTCGGGCTAAAATGCATAGTAAAACTGTAACACCTAACCTAAAAAATTACATAACAAAAATGGCCTTTAAAGAATGATAATAATTTCAAATGGTTTTTCTTACCTGGTATGAAACAAGGCCGCTCCATTCTTAAAATATACCTTTGAAGGTAAACGAACAAAACCATTTCTGATTACGGAATACATTTTTTTCGTTAAATGTTCGTGTTTTGTGGTTATTAACTACCCAGTGTCATAATATCAGCGCCACCAACACCACAAAACTATTTTTAAACGAGACATTAGAACTATTGCAATAACTTGTCTAAAGCCGCGTCCACATTAGTAAAAAAAATATGTTGAATGTAGGATTCGCTCCAAATATTTGCGGCGCAAATTTTGCATCCTTCCGACATAAATATTTATGTCCTGCGTCTTGTCCGTGATCAAATCGTGTGTGAATTTATGCGTTATTTGATTTGGTTTATTATTTTTATTTTGATTTCAAGTTGGATCTAGTCATTAAGAAGTATATTTTAAAAAGGACGACATTCTTTTGTTAATACAAGAATATAAACAACAAAGGATTTTATAACACCCAAGTAATAAGTGACATTTTGATAAAAATAAAGGCAAGATGCAATATGATATCATTAAATTATTTTTTATGTTTTCTCCTTTTTGCTTGCAACTATGTTGTATAATAATAAAAGCACACTTTTTTTCATTATTAATAACACATCAGATGTAGCCGCAGATTAGTTCATTAGAAACAGATGGAAAAATTGGTGGAATTTAAACTAACCTAAATTTGTAAAAAAACACATCCACACTAAAACGATGCTGCGCCGATCCCTTTGATGTCTGAAAAAAACCGACAAACAACGGATCGCGTGCGTTGAATGTTGCGAAAATTTATTTTATTTGTTATTTATCTTAATGATTTAAGCTTAGTAAAAAACAATTTTCTTACCACAAATTATGCAGATAATACATATGCGGTAGTTACAAGTTCTAATATTCAAAACATTCTAATGAATAGCTTACCTTGCAAGTCACTTCATGATTCAGTCAAAACAAGTTGATAACAAATTAGTGTTAAACCAATTTACTTATTTTTAAAACAAAAAATTTTGTACCAAAGCCTTACAGAATTAACCTATTAGGTATCGATTTTAGTCTAGATCAAAGAACGAACTTTTTTGGCCTTACAATGGACGAGTTTCTATTCTGGGATCAGCACATCGGAAATCTGTATCTAAAGTTAGACATTGTGGACAAATACAAAAAGTGTTTATGATCCAAAAAAGTAATACGAATGATTTAAAAATTAGGATATATGTTGACATACCTGGAAAATTCGAAGATCTTAAAATCATGACAGTTTATGACATATATCTTCGAATGTATAATATTTGTATTTAAAAAAGCTAACTTGATATTGGACACAATCATAGGCATAACACTAGACAATAAAATTATTTTATATCCAGCACATGGATTAAAAATTAGTAAAAAATAGTCATTACATGTTGGTTAAATTATGTAACAAACTGCCGGTTCAAGCTAAAACCATTAAAAATATTAAATCACTTGAAAGGGCTTTCAATCAGGTATTAATTATTTTAAAACCAAAGGCCTTGCTAATGTCAAAAAGATTGCCCCTGTGTTGAATTTCTGGTTGAAATCCTGTGTAATAATCGAAACGATCCTGGTGGTCTGCTGAATCCCATTATAACTGCTTCTGAAGCCGAACTGTTCCAGAAGCCGGATATTCCTCTCAGTTATGAAATTAGTAATGCGGTTCAGTATTACTCGCTCTATTATTTTCCCCAAATTGGAAAAGTAGATTAATAGGCCTGTATTTGTTAATATTAGTGGCCCTTTTGCCTTCCTTTCTAATTAGAATTATCTTAGCCATTTTCCAGTCTGAGGGAAAATCTCCTGATTGCCAAACTGCATTGGTTATATTGGCTCCAGCTAAATCCATTAAAATATTAAAGTCCTTAAAAAGGCTTTAAATCAGTTATTAATTAATTTAGAACCAAAGGCTTTGCTAACGTCAAAAATATTGTACTTGTGTTAAATTTCTGGTTGAAACCCTGTATAATATTCGAGGCGATCCTAGTGGTCTGCTGAATTCTACTATGACTTCTTCTGAAGCCGAACTGTTCCGGAGGCAGGATATTCCTCTCAGTTATAAAGTCAGTAATGCGGTTCATTATCACTCGCTCTGTTATTTTCCCCAAATTGGAAAAGTAGATTAATAGGCCTGTAGTTGTTAATATTAGTGGCTTTTTGCCTTGCTTTCAAATTAGAATTATCTTAGCCATTTTCCAGTCTGAGGGAAAATGTCCTGATTGTAAAACTGCATTGGTTATGTTGGTTATAGCCAAGAGGGTCCTGTCCGGCGCTTTCTTTAAAGTTGCGTTTAACAGATCATTCAAAACTCTTTCTTAACCATCAACCCCGAAGCAATCCCTTTGACTTCATCAAGGCCGATGACAGGTATACCCAAATAAATAAATTGAAAGAACTTGTAGAGTTGCATCGTACGATAGGCATTAGGATAAAGCTTAAATTGTTCGTACAATTTTTCTGCAAATCTATTGGTCTTGTCTTGAGGAGTGGTTAGGGTGACATCGCCATTAACAATGTGTGGTAAAGGTGTTTTTGCACCTTTTACTAAACTACGTGCCATCTTCTTCATACTGCCATCATGGATTTGCGAATACTGTAATTTCGACTCCCAACACCGATTGTTCAAGTCGCAAAACTTTCTCCGAATCTCCTTAGATGCTCTATTAGCTTGTCTCTTAATGTCAGGATCACTAGTTCTATAGTCCCTGTTTTTAAAATCGGTTCTTTTCTCTGATAGGCTGCTTTAAATCTGCTGGAATATCCCTGTATTTGGAATACTTAAACATCTTTGTAACAGAAGATTTGGCGAGCACTTCCGAAATTTGATAGGTTAGATGTTTGACAGAGTCTTGTAGGGGCCTAATATCCAGAGCTATCTCCGGATAATCAGCCTCTTTGAGGAACTCTTTGTATTTGGGCTAATTGACTAATGTTTTTGAACTAGGGCTGTCCCGTTGGTCTCTAGGATCGCCATACTCAATGAATACTAGCAAATGGTCCGAAGTCAGCTCATGAAGATCTGATGGCCCTGGACAACCTGCAACCGTATTTGTTGCTACAAAGATGTCTAAGACATCAGGTAGTACAAAATAACCTAGATGACTAGATATACTCTCTTTGCTGATGACACAACAGTCTCTTTTGCTGACAATGTACTCCAAGGGGGAGGGCTCAGCTGTAATTTGATGCAAATAAGATTCATCTTAATGCTGATAAAACACAACAGCTGGCGTTTTCAATGAGAAACCTAAGCAGTGTCATGTTTCTGGATATATACCTGAACCCAAGGCTAAAGTGGGACGTCCATATTGAGAATGTTTGTTCAAAATTATGAAGAACAGTTTTTCCCCCCTGAAACCTTAAGCATGTAATGAGCATGAAAAAACCTTTTCATTAGTTTTTATTATAAAAAGTATATTCTCCATTAAGAACACTGAACACATTATGGTGATATATACGACTATAATACCAGAAGAAGAAATAACAGTTGTTAGCTGTCAAATTATATAATAAAGTATCTCTAAATGTGAGACAGTTAAGTGCTAAAAGTTTTTAAAAAATGATGAATGAGTTTTTATGTAAGAATGCCTTTTATTGTGCGGATGACTTTCTAAGCTATAGCCAAGATTTTAATATCTAGATTTGTTTGTCATTTTAGACATTTTTTTTATAATTAAATTAAAATTTTATACTTAGTATTATTTTGGATTGCTTTTATTTACAGAAATTGTATAAATTTTGTAATGATTTGCTTTTGATTTGTGTACATACTATCTTGTATTTGATACCAATAAATGATGACTATGATTATTAAGCATCATTAAATAAATGTAATCCAGGTTAAAAATAAAGATTATTGGTAATCGAAAACTTCACAACAATAAGAATGACAGCACTTTTGACAGTTAGATTTCCAAAATAGCTGTGCCCAACATGGCGATTATCACACTAAAATCATTTTTTATTTGACAATTTAATCTGAATCTGCCATCTACATTATTTTAAGATATGCGGGAAGACAATACCTTCCGCGTAAAATTTTCATATTGGCGACAGTAAAATTTAGAATTGTCATAAGTGCTGCACCATACATGGTGCATAACACGTTGCTGTCATTTTCAATTTATTACATGATTTAGTCCATGCGCCCAATCCTCGAACTGGGAAACGTGAAGTGAATGGGGAATGTGAAGTGAAATTATCATCATTCATATCCCTGTTCGTCCGGTGGAAAGCAAGCGAACGGTGAAAGAAGTTACTGAACATGCGCAAATGAAATGTCAGCAGCTAAATGACATATTTGGCGATTGGTATTAAAAAATTTATTATATTTTCGGTTGTTGAAAATAACTCGTCATTAAAAAAAAGCAATATGTTGATGAATTGTTGCTTTAATTCGTTTTATTTTTTGAATAAGCAATTGTAATGTTAATTAGGTGGTACCCCGATATTTTAAGTATTATCTAATTTTTAATTAAAATGTCCTTAGAAAGTTGATTAAATCTCGCAAATTTCAAGTAAATTTGACATTACAGGCATACAAAATTATTATAGGAGATTCTGTTCATAACTCAATAGTATGAGCGTGCTATTTAAAAATGTTTTTCTACAGCCAGTTCTGTTTATGGATTTAACATATTGTGTTCATATGTCCATAACAGCCGAGTATCTTAGTTTTAAACAGTTAAGGCTAACATAATTCTTTTTACGACACAACTTATAATAAATTTGGGAAATAACAATTTGTAAGATATTTGAAACTTTTATTTAAATAAGTAACAAATTTTATATTTAAATAATGTTAACTACGGCATTTCACTTAATTAGACTGTATTAAACACTATACTACACTCCAATTAAATAAATATTATTATGATTTTAATTTATAGGGGCACATAAATATGAACCCTACAGATCAACGAATGAGGTCCTTCAGCATAAAAACCTTATTTATGATACATTTGATATTCAAGACTCAACAAATTTTTACAAAAAAAAACTATATTAAAAGTTGAATGTGAGATCTGTCTGTATCTTTTAATGGATGTCTTCTGTCTGGCTTATGGTTTCGTCCCTGGTCTTACCAGGTGCGGATCCAAGAGGAGGGGGGGCGTTGGGGGCGATCGCCCCCCCCCCCCAAGAGCTTTGAGTTTAGGAAAATGGACCCGATTTTTCCTCTTATACTACAGTTTATTTAAGAAATAGAGAGAGTAATAAATCATTTTTTACCCTTTTTCTCTTCGCAAACTACCTGTGTTCTTTAGTCCGGTGTCTTTAGCAAAATTTGTTAGACATATATATTTTTCATAAGAATGAGTTAGAAATTTTATACCAAAAAATACCGGTCTATAATAATGGACTAAACGTAGCCTTATTCTCTCAAAAAATTCGAAGTTATTATTTAAATACTTACAAAATATCCATTATCAAAAATACAAAAAGTTTAACATATATGAAAAAATAAATTCGTCCATATAATATTAAAATATTTTTTGGGCTATCGGTCATTTTATTATTAATTAAAAACATTTTTAGGGTATTTGACGTTTCAGTTTATTTATTTCATAAAACCATCTGCAGAATTACAAGTAAACACTAAAAAGGGATTCAAATGTAATTACTTTTTATATGTTGTAATTAAAATTAGACCTACTTATTTTTATTTCTAATGTACTGATATCTTAATTTAATTTACTTTATTATATGGAAATACGATAGCCCCAAAAAAATAAGAAAAGCATGTTAATTTTACAGAAAAAAACACAAATATAATAATAAAATAATTAAAAACTTACGGCTAATTGGAATTAAATATATATAAAATTAAAGAGTGGGACACACTAAAATAAAAATATATAAAAAAATAAAAAAAAACATATACACAACATTAAACAATTAAATACAACAAAAACAAAAATTCAGATAATAAATTGTGTTTACACTAGTAAACATTACGTATCTTATTCCTAATCAAAGTCGATGAAACTATCTTCGCTCAAATTAATAATTGGTTCCTCTATCTCACCGATCATGAGATCGAGTTTTCACATTTTGTTTTATTCTTTTATTATATGGATTTTTCCCAATTTTTCGCAGTAACTTTATTCAAAAAAATCTTTCAAAAGTTTAGTTAAATTATTAATTGTGTTATTTCTAGCAACTCTACCTTTTACTTGAGAGGGATATTTACTTCTCCAACGGACAGTTTCCGGACGATTTATAGGAACAGATTTTCTATCTGGTTTTTCCCAGTAAAAATTAAATTCTCTGAGCAATTTCCAGAGATCAGTTCTTTTAATTTCAGGTAAATCGCGATCTTCTTTGATTTTAGTTAGAATTTTGTAGACGGTTGGGATCTGCTTCTCATAATAAAATGCAGTTTTCATTTCTTCTTCCAACGAGGTTTTTCGTCTGCCTGTGATCGAATGTGGCTTGGGAGTACTAACAATTCCAGTCGTTTTTTCTCCTTCAGTATTCGGTACATAGTAGATTTTCCAACTCCTGTCATGTTGGAACACATCTCAACATTTTTATCGAGATATTGATATCTTAAGGCATCATAAATATTCATCGTAATAAGTTTTTCGTTGAGGAAAAAATGCCTTGGTTTAACGATTTTTAAATAAATATAGAGGTGAAAGCCATATCTTTTGGGTATCTCACTAATCTCAAATAATATATAAAAACAAGGGCAAACAAGATAAATCACTAAAAACAAATTGTAAGGTGTACTTTGATCACTGACAGAAATTAAAGTAAACTATCAGAAATTTTATGTTGAATGTAATGAAATATAATTAGATTTACGGCAGTTCTCAGTTACCTGCGACACTGGAGCAGGTACGTTGGAGGTTTCGGTAACAGTTTTATTACTCTCTCTAGTTCTTGAATAGAGTATAGGAATGTGTATGCTTGCGATCGCTCCCCCCCCTCCCAAGAGCTTTGAACTCAGGAAAATAGAACCCATTCTGCCGTTTATATTAGGAATGAGTATGCTGCTTGCACACCCCCCCCCTCGTTGACAACTTGTTTTTCTTGCCAAACTGTACTTTTGTGATATCACCCCCCCCCCCAAAGAGAGAGGCTGGATCCGCCCCTGGGTCTGACACAGTTTCTCTCTCATTGTTCAAGTTTCAGGTTTTCTTTCAAACTTAGTTGTTAAGACAGGAAGTCTTGCAATAAGAGGATGAATGTTTTGTAAATTTATACAATAACGGATTGTATGGTTCACGTAGTGGATTTGGATTATGGCTTTTAGTTATACTACGTACAAATGTAATGTTCACCGTTTCAAGGTTTATCAGTGCTGGCTTTCTGCAATTACTGTATATAGGAGGCATGTGTTCCAACTGACGTCTGAATTTTGATTTGTATATATGACGAGTTGCTGTTTTTCTTGATATCCCTTTTTCTTTATATATTAGACTTCTAAAGCAATTGGCTCTTTGTATGCAGCTTTGTTTAACAGTTCTAGAGTGCCAATTTAAGATAATTTTGTGGCCTATATTTACCTAAATATTGGACTGATGGCTTGGTTTATATTTCTTGATTGTTAAGTGATAAAATAAATTTAATCCAAGCAAAACATAAAAATTTTAATGGCAATCAATAACTTCACAGCAATAACAACGACACTATTTTTTTTGACAGTTAATTTGACGTTCCAAAACGACTTTTTGCCTAAAATGGCGACAAAGCATATTACGGACATTTTCAGTCTGACAGCTCAATTCAGTCTGTCATCCATTTTATTTTTTGAAATCTGCGGGTTTTAGCACGTTGATATCTGACAACATTGCTTTTTCAAGAATACGTCTTTAACTGTCAACTATGAAGTGAAAGGTCATATCGCCATTCAAATCACTTTTCACATCACGCTTTCGAGGATATGGGCCCCTGTTATTTTAAGATGTGTGTGAACAAATACTGCCCTCGATTCATTGGCATGAGCAGCTCGTGGCTGTGCAGGTGCAAGAAGCGCTTGCTTTATTCAAGTAGTGCATTATGCCTCGGCGTTTGTCAGATATGCTTTCCCCTTACCCCTCAAGCACCAAACAAATATTTGGTGTATAAAGTCCTAGCAGCTATAAGTTATCATTTTTAGATGCTATTTTTGGGTAAAAAACATTTTATACATGAAATGGAGAGACAAAAATAAGATTATTTCACAAGATATAGTTCATAGTTTTTTTTTAACGAATCGTGAAATATTTATTGCCAAAAATGCCATGACACCAGACAAAACTCAAAACAAATAAGTAATAAAATAATATTTTTACCTTTTTGTCCTCAATATGTTTTGCTATGCATATTAAAAACACAAATTCCAAAAAAAAATAATTTGGAGGTTATTTAACGTTCAAATTAACACTTTAATCGCTTTATTCAGATTTGCTCGGAGTTACTCTGGCTTTGATGCACCCGAGCTTAAAACTCTTAAATCGAGGGCTGAAATACTCTATTACTGCCCTCGATTCAAGAGTTTTAAGCTCAGGTGCATGAAACCCTGCGTAGCTCCGAGCAAATCTGAATAAAGCAATTAAAGTTTTAATTTGAAGGGTAACCTCCAAGTTATTTTTTTCGCAATTGGTGTTTTTAATATGCATAGCAAAACATATTGAAAACAAAAAGGTAAAAATATTATTTTATTATTTATTAGTTTTCAATTTTGTTGGGTGTCATGGCTTTTTTGGCCATAAATATTTCGTAATTCGTTGAAAACACTATGAACGAAAATCCGATAGATTGTGAAATAATCATATTTTTGTCTCTCCATTTCATGTATAAAATGTTTTTTACCCAAAAATAGCATCTAAAAATGATAACTGATAGCTGCTAAGGCTTTATACACCAAATATTTTTAATGGTGCTTGAGGGGTAAGGGGAAAGAAGATCTGACAAGCTCCGAGACATAATAGACCGCATGAATAAAGCAAGTGCTTCGTGTACCTGAACAGCTCTGAGCTGCTCCGGCCTATGAATCGAGTGCAGTATATGTGTGCCAGCTCCGGGGACTCCAAAGAAAAATATTCAGTTATCAGCTGTTTATAAGTCCTTGGTGTCATTTTGGGTGTTACACTGAAAAATAAATATGCCGGTAATTTAAGTGTTGCTTATTAAACTCTTCAGAATTGCCAAACCAACCTTATTTAAACGCTTCTATTCTATAATATTTAAAATAAATAACAGCTTTTTTCAGTCGGTGCATTTCATCAATGCGTCATCAAGGGATGGGCGAGTTTATAAAAAATAAGGGATTGTTTCTTAATACTTTCATGGAGTAAACAGATAAAACGCAGTTTATATGATTGTGCAATTTTAGGCTTATCATTCAAGCTTCTTGGATCCTGCACAATGTATTGGAAGCACTGCTATATTGCCCTTCAGAACGTCATTTCGAGGACCTGCTCCACAACATTTAACTTCAAATCAAGATATTATTGATGAAGCTTTATACTATTTTAAGGCGAATGTATTTTTCCGTACATATGAAATCAAGGTAAGTTTGATGGTCAATTCATAGTTCTAAAATTAACAACTAAGTGACACTTGAACAAGTTAACTTTGGGTAATTATTTCAATTAAGTGAAATCTAGGAAAACGACTTTTTCTCAAAAAAGTTTCGACATTTTATTCCCTATTTTGAGGTAGTAGAACACAATCCTGGCCCTGGTTTTCTACTGTTTTTTTTTACTTTCCTGGAAGACTCAAAGAACTACGGGTCACTTCATAAGGCATTTTTATTTCTAAAGAAAACACTGAACTTATGTATTTATTTTAAATGGTAGTAGTTAAAATACATTGTATGTAATATATTTCAACTATTTTTGTATAAGTTTATGCAAACAAATTTAGAAAAACTTGTATTTTCCATGAAAAAGTAAATGGTGGGAAGTAAAGGGCCCAATAGAGACCTAGGCATCGATGCCTTAATATGACCACCCTTTGTTTTCATTCATTCAAGTAAAAATATGTCTCATAAACATCATTGATCCTAGGGCTTGTGAAAACGACAAATATTCGTTGCGACGTTGCCAGATGTCAAATTTATTTATGATACAAGCTATAAAATTTCTCCATCTTAGTCAACAATATAGTTTAATTTTTGTAATGTATAAAAGAGGGGTAAAATTACTCTTAACCACTCAAAATTTTTGGTTAGTTCAGGTTTAGTTTAGTTGGGAAACTGAAACTAACCAGAACTAACCTAAACTGACCTAGATTTAGACTTTCTTGGTATAAACTATAAAATTTATCCACTTCAGTCAACAAGATACTTCGATTTTTGTAATGTATGAAAAAGGGTAAAATTAATCTTAACCACCCAACATTTTTGAACAGTTTGGAAAACTGAATCTCACCTGAATTAACCTAAACTGAACTTGATTTATTAATTAAAAAATTATATTGTCCAGCCGAGACCACTTGGCAGTGAGACAATCTCTGCCAGTGTAGGATAGAGTTAGTAGGGAAATGAGTGATAGACATAAGAAATTGACTATCGATAATAATCTAGGCAACAAAATATTTTGGAAATTTAGTACATTGAGGGAAAAGTCCACTGGCACAAATTTGATATTTAAACCGAGTTCAAAGTTTATTACCCCAACCTATTTAGTAATTCAAAAACAAGTTGGCAACATGTAACATGAACAACAGACAATAGGATGACATACTTTTTCGAAGGATGAGCAGATGTAAGAAGATCCAGTACACACAGACCAAAAAGAGGAAGTTATAAATTCTAAAGAGTCAGTCAATAAAAAATGACTTCTGAGAACTTGATATTTAAGTTTGAATGGAATGCTTTATGTTTTTATATAAACTAATATAGTAAGGAAGTAAAATTTGTTTCTGTGCTTTTTATTTGTTCAAATGGAGTATCAAATGATGGCTTATAAAATGCTTAACTTAAATACATAAGGAAAAATAGCCGAATATTTCTACAATTTGGAAATAATATGGTATATGTGCGAGGCGACAGCACTGCAATAGGCAAACAGCTTGGCGAGCGTAAACAACATATGGAAACAGAGCATCGTCCATTGGCACTGATCTAAATTTCTCTGTTGTTACAAAAATCAACATTATTAATAACAAGTTCTGGTTCTTTAATCATCCACTCTTAGAGATTTACAATTAAAATTTATCTTTATGAACTATTCATTCTGTAAAAAGGAATTTTTTAAATTTCCACCCCTCTTCTGACCCACTTTTTTAAATAACGTTTTTATGCCTTATATGATATATATTAGCGGCACGAAAATTAGACTCTTGATTTCAAATAAATACTTGTTTCCATTTTTTTTTCTGAAATTCTACCGCATTGGGATAAAAGGAGTAAATTTTTTTTATAGAATCTCTATTATATTCCAAGAAAGAATGTTAAAAGTTGCCATATTGAGATAAAACAAGACATATAAAATCAAATTCAGTTCGTGCGGAGCCGCATGTTACATTTAATTTTTTATGAACAGGTTCTTTAAAAAAAGTTTTTCTGAAAACATGTGTTAACAAGATATCTTAAAAATTGCAAAAATTCAAATATAAAAATGATCTAGCAATAATTTTTTAACTAAATTCAGTTGGGTAAACTCGATTTACATCATTGTGAAATGTATTGTATTTTTGCATATTGTTTGACATTTGACTGTGCAGAAAATACATTTTCTTTTCACACTACTTAATCCTATTAACAGAACCTTTTTTTGCAAAAATACAGATTATACACTTTCTTAAGTTGGTGACTTGATTCAAAATTTTGAAACCAAATTATTATTTTGCACAATCCAACCATTATTTTTTTACTTTTATTTGTTGACTGTCCCTCCGTGACTTGGCATTCAAAATTATACGTGGTAATTATATCTAAAATAGTTAAAGGTATATAAAAATTTATAATGTCTTAGTAAAATACAAAATAAATTAATTTTTGTGAAATCAAAGAAAAATTGGCAAAAGCCTACAAGCTAAAATTAAGCTATAAAAATATTGAATAAAGCCCAGTTTTCTTAAAAATAAATACAGAAATTTAAAAAAATGTGTGTCCCAACGAGTAAGATTTAACACAACTCACGACTCATGGCTCCGAGTCTTTTGTTGACCTTATTTAAGATTCCACATGCCACATCCTCACAGATGAATGTATAAACATATAAACGTGTGAAATAATGAAAGGGGTTCGATCGCGGGCATCCAGATCCAAGGCCCCAATATTGCATAAGGTTCACTGTAACAGAATAATACATGCATAAAAAATAATACATACACAGAACAATAGAAATCGTAAGTGAACTAATTACAATTAGGAATAATTATTTATTTATATACTTAACACTATTTTCAAAAATTAAATATATATATATATATATATATATATATATATATATATATATATATAATATCCTAGAAATTATAAGTATTTTATATTAAATTATTGTAATTTTATGACCTCTCACTCCAAAAACCAGAGTATTCAAGTTACAAAAATATTAAACAAAAAGATTAATAATTAATTGGTTTCTTCTTCATTAAATAACTGGTTTTCTTAAAAATAAATATAGAAATAAAAAAAATGGATGCCCCAAAAGGTAAGATTTAATACAGTACACAACTCATCGCTCTCAGCCTTTTATTGACCTCATTTCAAGATTCCACATGCAACATCCTCAAAATAACGAAAGGGGCTCGTTTGGGGGCATCTAGATTTGAGGCAACAATCTAGGGCTCCTAGGTTGCATTGAAACAGAGTAACACGTACATAAAAATAATACAGCTATAAAAAATAGAAATCGTAAGTGAACTAATTACATTTAAGATTAATTATATATTTATATGTAATAGACATAAGAAAAGAGGATCCAGTTTCTTTCTTGTTTTACTTAAGAGAAAATTTTCCTATACAGAAATAGAAAAAGAAAAAAAGGATGCTTAAAAAATGCCAATAAAAAATTTATGTTAAAAATTTAGGAAATACGTAAAAAAGAATTGTATGAGGAATATTTTAGAAGTTAGTAACTTGTGACATTTCTATATATGAAAATACCAAAAGAAATTAAAAAAAAAACACATGAAAATTATTAAAAATGTCTGTGCACCCACATATTATCAATAACTGAAAAGCAAATATGACGCTGAAGCTAGCGGCCAGCGGCCTAATCCAGATACAGCGCGCTAAGTATACATTAAAATTATATATTTAAAACATCATAATATCCACATTTATTAATATTTTTCTGTAATTTTTGGTATTAACGTTTGTTACAACTTTCTTTAAGCACCTAAAAAGATCAAATAATTTGTTTTCCATAAATAACCCCACTCATCAGGATTAATTAATTATATTTAATTATATCATACAATCCCTATTTACTAAAATTTTTTAACGATTTTTGGTAACTAAGTTTCTAATCATGTCCTCTAAACACCTCTAGGGGTTCCTTAATTTTCCCCCAAGAGAACCCCAGTAGCCAGGGTTCAGCCCTTACTTTAAAAGTATCATAAAATGCACAATTTTGAAAATTTTTCGGTCATTTTTGGTTATTAAGCTTACAATAAAGTCCTCTAAACACTTATATGGGTCACATAATTTGTTCCCCTAAGACAACCCCAGCGGCCAAAGTTTCAGCCTTATTTTAAAATTGTCATAATTTCCACATTTTTCAAAATTTTTCGGTGATTTTTGGTAATTAAATTTACAATAAAGTCCTCTAAACACCTATATGGGTTACCTAATTTGCTTTCCTAAGACAACACCAGCGGCCGGGGTTGAGCCCTTATTTTGAAAGGTTCATAAATTGCACGTGTTTCAAAATTTTTCAGTTATTTTTGGTAATTAAGCTTACAATAAAGTCCTCTGAACATCCATTTGGGTCACATAATTTGTTCCCCTAAGACAACCCCAGCGGCGAAAGTTTCACCCTTATTTTAAAATTCTCATAATTTCCACATTTCTCAAATTTTTTTGGTGATTTTTGGTAATTAAGTTTACAATAAAGTCCTCTAAACACCTATAGGGGTCACATAATTTGTTTCCCTAAGACAACACCAGCGGCCGGGGTTGAGCCCTTATTTTGAAAGGGTCATAAATTCCTCATTTTTCTGTGATTTTTGGTAATTAAGCTTAAAATAAAGTCCCCTAAATACCTACACAGGTTACATAATTTGTTCCCATAAAATAACCCCAGCGACCAAGGTTCAACCCTTATTTTAAAATTGTCCTAATTTCTCCATTTTTCAAAATTTGTTGGTGGTTTTTGGTAACTAAGCGTATAATAAAGTTCTCTAAACACCTATATGGGTTACATAATTTGTTCCCTGGGTTACATAATTTGTTCCCTGGGACAACTTCAGCGGCCGGCGTTCAGCCCTTATTTTGAAAGGGTCATAAATTCCACATTTTTCAAAATTTTTCTGTGATTTTTGCTATTTAATCTTATAATAATATCCTCTAAGTACTTATATGGGTCACATAATTTGTACCCATAAGACAAACCCAGCAGCCAAGGTTCAACCCTTATTTTAAAATTGTCCTAAGTTCCCCATTTTTCAAAACTTGTTGGTGATTTTTGGTAACTAAGCTTATAATAAACACCTATATGGGTTACATAATTTGTTCCCCTGGGACGACTCCTGCGGCCGGGGTTCAGCTCTTATTTTGAAACGGTCATAAACGCTACATTTTTCAAAATTTCTGATAAGCTTATAATAACATATATATGGGCTTCATAATTTGTTCCCTTAAGGCAACTACAGCGGCCAAGGTCTAACCCTCATTTTAAAATTGTCATAATTTCCACATTTATCTAAATTTTTCAGGAATTTTTGGCAATTAAGCTTACAATAATGTCCTCTAAACACTTATATGGGTCATATAATTTATTCTCCTAAGATAACGCCAGCGGCCAGAGTTCAGCCCTTATTTTAAAAGGGTCATAAATTACACATTTTTCAAAATTTTTCAGGAATTTTTGGTAATTAAGCTTACAATAATGTCCTCTGAACACTTATATGGGTCATATAATTTATTCTCTTAAGATAACTCCAGCGGCCAGAGTTGAGCCCTTATTTTAAAAGGGTCATAAATTCCACATTTTTCAAAATTTTTCAGTAATTTTTGGTAATTAATCTTATAATAATGCGCTTTAAGCATCTATATATGTCACACAATTTGCTCCCTTGATACAACCCCAGCGGCCAAGGTGCAACTTTTTTTTTTAAATTATTCTAATTTCCACATTTTTCAAAATTGTTCTGTGATTTTTGCTAATTAAGCGTATAATAAAGTCTTTTAAACACCTTATTTTAAAAGACGAGGATTTTATTATCCTTTTAAGTTAAGGGCTGAACCCCTGTCGCTGGGGTTGTCTTGGGTGAACAAATTAAGGAACCCATATAGGTGTTTAGAGGACATGGTTAGAAACGTAGTTTCCAAAAATCGTTGAAAAATTTTAATAAATATGGTTTTTATGGTACAATTAAATATAATTAATTAACCGTGATCAGTGGGGTTGTTTTTGGAGAACAAACTATATAATCTTTTATGTGCTTAGAGGAAGCTATAATAAAAGTAAAAACCAAAAATCACAGAAAAATATAAATAACTGTGGATTACAGGATGTTTTAAATATATAATTTTAATCTATACTTAGCGCGCTGTATCTCGATTTGGCCGCTGGCCGCTAGTTTCAGCGTCATACGAAAATTAAGGATTAAGACGCCTTTTCTTATTCCGAGGGATCGCTATCATTCTCACCAACATTAATAATGAGTGACTCTAAAAAGAACTCGAATTTTCTTTTGAATTTCCCACTACATTTTAAAAATATTGTTGGTGTGTTCGATATAGTTAGCCCAATTCTGTTTTGACACTTCCTAACGCCTTTTTCCAAGCCTCTATTGGTTCTTTAACTTGTATAATCAGTTGATCATAATTTCTCTTTGGCCGACTCCATACCATTTCAGTTGGGTTAAATTGGCAATGATATGGAGGCAAGCGTAAAACTTTATGTCCAGAAGATTCTATTAGTTGATCTACTACAAAGCATTTTGCAAACTTTGGTACCCGAGAATATCAAAGACCACAAAGTATCTATTGTAGCATCTTCTCCAAAGTTGATAGCTTTTTCTTTTAGCTACGCTTTCATAGAATCCTTGCTCCAACACTTTGTTGGCCACTTTTGAAGTTGTCCACTATAATAGGAAGCATTATCTAAAACGATTAAAGGTGTTTCCAGCTTTGGCAAGATATCTTTCAACCAAGCTTTAAAGTTTTCTGAATTAATTTCTCTATGGTAATCTCCAGTTTTTGACTTCGATTTAAAAATCAGCATTGCAACTTCAACGAATCCATTTTCATTTCCTGCATTCAGTACTATGTATCTGAAAAAAAGTAAAATAGTATGTGGCAATACAAATTATTTAAAATATTTTCAACTATTTGCACAAATTGGTCTTAAACAATGAAAGCTTTCACGGTTTTGGTCAATTGAGAAATAGTGGTTCTTGAGTTTAGCCCTTGTCAAATTTGAATTGTTATGCGACGTTTCGCCTATGATTATACGAGATATCTTCAGGAATCCTCATTTTACGCAATTAGGACACGGAACGTTGCTTGTTGACGGTATGAGTTAAAGGATAATGTCAAAATTAATTTATTTTTCTGAATTTTTATATCATTAATGCCTTGAAATTGGAAAGTTTATTTCATGTATTTTTTTTAAAAGACGCATTGTTAAAAATATATTGTATTATACACATTTATGGTTTATTCTTAAGCACCTTTAGGTTTTACAAATTATGGGTGAGGAGTGTGCAATTAAATAATTGTAATACTTATATCAAATCGGCCTTTTTTTTTAGCACAATAACACATGATACCATTTCAGCAGTTTCGATTGACAAAGCTTATGCTGAAAACTTTGGCAAAAACAGTGGCGTACCATATTTTTACATAAAAATATTACTCGTGTTTCCTTAAACCGAAAGAAATTAGATTCTAATTTTGAATTGTAGTGGCTTTTTCTTGATGGAAATCCATTATAAATAATGTAAAACATACACACAAGTTTTTGTTTAATTTCCACTATATTTTGTAGTTTAGAAAACACATAACGCGTTTCGCTACAATGTAGCTTCTTCGGATGTTTGATGTACAGTACATGTGTCTATATATATATATATATATATATATATATATATATATATATATATATATATATATATATATATATATATATATATATGTACATTTACATTTGTTTTGCTTTTCAATATTTAAATTCCTTAATATTATCTAATATAAACTTATTTAATTTAATAAGTAATTCCTAATTTTTTTGTACTTTATGAGCTATATATGATAGAATAGGATATAAAATTTTATTTTTGTAAAATAGAATAAACAAGAAACTACCCTATTTATTTGGAGCAGTTATCTACATTATAGTTATTGTTTTAATATTTTCTATATTCTTTATATATATATATATATATATATATATATATATATATATATATATATATATATATATATATGTAACAAAACTATTTTGGCAAATTATAATATTTTAGCTGGAAAAACGAGGTAAAAGTACATAAATTTAAAATATATCTGAATAAACAGCCCACAATGTAATAGTTAAAATATTAAAGAAGATACTATCTTAGAAATAGATAATCATTTAGACCAAATTCTTACTTTTTTAATTACATAGGTAAACGATATATAAAAAAATTGAAAAAATTAATTATAAATCACAGAAAACACGGCATTAGTCCCATTTTTATAAATACGGCGCCCCCACCACATTTGCGGATATGCGACGAAATATCCTAAAATTGTAGTTTCAATATTTTCATTATTAACAACTGGTTTGTTTCTATTTCTTTTTGCTGTTATGGATCCAAAGTTCTTGAAGTTTTCTTTAATCCTTTTAGCAGTTGGTGGTGTTAATTTTTCTTTCTGCGGATATCAGATCGCGAATGTATCGCATGTTCTTGAAATAACTCTATCACATTCTCCATAAATAATAAATAAGTTTAAATAATCTTCGTGCGGGTAATTTAATCGCCCTGGCATGATTCTTCTTCTTCTTCTTCTTCTTCTTCTTCTTCTTCTTCTTCTTCTTCTTCTTCTTCTTCTTCTTCTTCTTCTTCGGGTGCCATGTTCTATGCCACACGTCGGCGATCATTTGTCCATCTCATGGCCACATTATAACTAGAGTGCCCTCCTCAGCCTGTCTAAATATGGTTGCGGCGTCTGATATACCACACCAGTTTCTTATATTGCGGAGCCAAGAGTGTTGTTTTCGACCTAGCCCCCGTCTGCCTTAATTTTTTCGTGTAGTATTAGCCTTGGTATATGATTATTATTAATGAATGTCAAATGGCAAGAAATAGTGACAATTCTGTAGTGTTCGATTGTTTTATTTTCGCCACGCCTCGCTGTCATGGCCAACAAATAACGAAATTTAAAAGCCGTATAGCATTTTTACAATAGAAAAATGTTGAATTGCCAATATTTTGAAAACTCCAAATTTTTGGAACAGACAATCTTATTCAAAGTTTCCCTTATTTTTAATGCCTAATATGATAAAATTATAAAAATAGGTACTTTTTATTTGAAAAAATTGACTTTTGACGATTTTTTAAATATAATTTTTATTCTTCCTTTTTGACCACTCTTTACTAATTATTTTCAAAATGTCATAAAAAGACTACTAAAGTCGATTTTTGTCTACAAGAAAACTAACGCAAATTAAATAATAAAGACTGTCTTATAGGAAAAATGTATAGTTAAGTTTTGGTCCGCAAACGTAATTTTTGACCTAAAAATTTAAATATGTCCAAAACGGTGAGATTTAAGTATAGAACATTATACCTGAAATGTGTCTTTACGTAGAAATGGAAATTGCAATAATATATAGGGTGTTTTATTTAAAATAAGCAAGTTGACATCTACTTCCGGTTAGCCGGAAGTGCCGCTATCTTGAAAATGTTTCAGCTGGTTATCCCCCATGTACGTTAGTACACTTTCAAATTTTCAGATTCTTCTATATATCAGAATCACCCTATATATCTTTTAAGATTATCTAAAAGTTAGACTATATTATGCGGATGTTCTTTTTCTCTCATCAATTATTGGCTACCTGCAAAGCGCAAAAAAAATTAAGGGACCATTACTTTTACCACGTACTAGACAGGCTCAAATTTTCTGCTGGTAGTAACATGGCATTTTAGTATCATTTGTGTACCTTTGTTGTAGGTGTTTTGAGAACTTCTGTAATACGTAGAAAAAAGTTGTGACCCTTCTACGTGTAATATAATTTTTAATTTGGGACAGCTTGATTGTAGTTCCGATAATATAGTGTAACATAAACTGTTCGAAATAAAAAAATAGCTTTTGATGTTCCACGAAAGAGTGAAAAGGTCTGTTGATGCCAAAATAATATAACTTTGAACAATTGTGGAATCGCGAGTTTTAAACCGTTTTGAACGCACTGAAAAAGAAAATACTCTTCTTGTCAAGACGTGTAATTTATTTTTTCAATCGTCTCAAAAGCTTCAAAACTCGCAATTCTATAGCCATTTGAACTTTGCGAAAAACTCAAAAATTTCGTTTCATGCCATTTTAAAACTGGCATAACTTTTGTCTATATAAATATTTTTGCTTCAGATTTTTAAAAGGAGTAGTTTCCATTATTGAGTACTGAAAGATCCATAAACATGTATGAAAGTTTTGTTCTGTCGAAGTTTATTAGGCGCCTAAAATTTATATTTTTACACCTTGAGTGGTTCATTAAGGAATCTAACGGCACTTTCTTTGTACATGATTCATATTAGTCGATATTCTGGTGGATGTATACAAATAAATTGACATTAGGAACGCCTTCAAGGTCGTATATTTGAGTTCTCTTATAATTTAGGGGAAATTTTAGGTAACAAATGGTTGTTTTTCAAACATTTCTTAAAATCGTATCGAAAATCGAATACTTCACGCATTTTTATCAGTTTTTTTTTGGAAATGCTGGTTATTAATTTATTAACAACTTTCCTTTTTAAGAGTTTAGAGATGAAACTGATTGTTATATATTAATTATGACACATTTCAGTAATTTTTCAAACTACTTTTTTAGATTTAAACTTTATTATTATTCAACTAACTGTATTTATGTAATAGAATCGGTTTACAAATATTGGATAGGAAGAAGGAATATATTTATTTTTAGATTTAAACGTTATTATTATTCGACTAACTGTATTATGTAATAAAATCGATTTACAAATATTGGATAGAGAGAAGGAATATATTCTAATGTAAAATATTTAAAATACGAAACTCTTTTGGCAGTATGGTTAATATATAATGTTTACAATTTTTCTATTTTAGTCTGAAGCCGATCGTTTACTCATCTATATAACACTCTATGTCACAGAATGTCTGAAAAAGCTGCAAAAGTGTTCAAATAAAACTCAGGCTCAAAACGAAATGTATTCACTAGCTATATCTAGATTTGATATTCCTGGAGATGCTGGTTTCCCGCTAAATTCTGTTTATAGGTAGGTATATTTTGTTGGTTATAAATTGTTTCTTGAATGTAAAATTGATCGGTTAAACAAAGGCAAAATACAGCTTGTATTAGGTCTAGAAGTTAATTTTGTTACTCTGGGCTGATTAACTTTCAAAGACTTACCGCTGTTCTATAAAATACAGGCATAATTTCTTTTATGATATCAAAAATTTTGTGATTATTAATGTTACAATACAGCGATAGAGGTTGCTTTAGAATAATGTTTATTCAGTAATCCGAATTTAGTTTTTCAATATTGATTTGTTAAATTTATGATGCTTTGTTAAAATATTTTAATGAAATATTATTTAAATAGATCAAGACAAATGCACTTCAGTGCGTTGCTTTGGACAAATATGAAAGAGGAATCCAAGGAATTTTCATATATCTTTTTCAGCCCATCACTTAGACATTAAATGATAATTATAATTTCTTATTAGATGCTTATACATGGATAATCTCTCCAAGACGATTATTCAAAATGACGCATAGCTTGACTTTCGGAATTTATACTTTAATTTTATAAGCAAAATTTTTCGAAAAGGATAGAGGCGAAATTTTTAGATTTATCTGTCTGTTACACTGCAGTCTGCATTGAATTCGAGGTAGAGTTCTCGTTTAAATCTATGGAATTATTGCTTTCTAGCATCTACAGTGGCCGAATGAAATATTTATTACGGATTTCTTGGTTTAACAATAGATAATTTTTTAGACTGGCCTTGTCACATAAATAATTTATTTTTAAATTAAGTCGGCATACTATGGAATTAGGCGTCAGGAAATATGAGAGAAAATTTTGTATTTAGCGAATTTTGAATCTTTGTTATAGCGAGGAATTATTTCTTGGAGTAGAAATGCTTAGATAGAAAACTGTAGGGTAGCTTTTAGGAATATGGTCAATCACATATGCGGTGTATATTTTTGAATCTCTTTGTTATACATAGAAATAGCTTCAAAGTGTAGATATTTCCTAATTATAAACAGTAACTTTGCAACTAACCTATCCATAGTAGTGAACATAACCCGATCCTCTCTATCCCCCCACTCCTCGACCTTGACCTTGACCTTGCCTCACCCCTCTTTGGCCCCGCCCACATGTCATTGTCATTGACCTTGAAAATGCACGTGTGCTTTGGCCTTGTGTTCAAGGTTGTGTGTGTGACCTTGACCTTGACCTTGGTCGAGACGACCTTGACTTTGTTGAAGGTCATCTTGGGTGTGTGACCTTGAAGATATGTTACGTGGTTAGGGGTGACCTTGAATGGTTTTATATAAGGTATGGGGCAGTTTCATTCATCAGTTGGCTCTGACTTGTATAGGTAGTACATGTGTTAATATTTGACAAATCATGGCATATGTTTGTGAAAATTGCGGTTCTAAGTTTACTAATAGTTATAATATGAGACGTCATCAAAGAGAATCGTGTGCGGCGAGATTTAATGAAGTGCCTGGAGGAAAACGGCTCCGAATTGAAGAGTATACATCGACGATTCCGGTAATTAATTGCGCTACATGTAATGTAGATGTTCCAATAAATCATATGTCAGCGCATAAACGAACACAACAACATAAAAATAATTCATGTTTGCCGGTATGTCATGGTGTGCAACTCGTTGAATGTGCCTTCAAAAGGAGAATTGCAACCTATCGGGTTAGCAGTGATATGGAGCATTCCGATTACGTAATGTTCTTTGCAGACATTAAATCCAAGGTGGTGGAACTTGTTAATAATTTATTGCGTGTGCATCATGCTTTAAAAGTTAACATGACAGCTGTTGGCGAGTACATGCTTCCATCACAAGAAATATTCAGTGAAAAATCCTTCAACACTGCTAATCAAATAATTAGTGTAGAAAGTGATTTGGATGCCGTTTACCATTCTTTCACCGAATTAATAAAAACGCAGGCGACAGAGTTCCAGGAGAAAGATTCAGGTATGGAAAAATCAAAACCCGATATATTAAACTGATTTTTATATATTATTTTTCTTGTTATAGGATGGGCTCTTGTGCGAATTTTATACTTGGAAGTTGGTATCAACAAGTATATGCCTATGGGTGGCTCATCATACATCAAGTTGCCGTGTTCTATTGAAAAGAAAGGAGCTGTCGTCAATGTGATTAACCAGGACGAATTTTGCTTTGCGTGGGCTGTAACATCAGCATTGTTTCCTCCAACAGCAGAGCCTTCACAGAAGACATCCTACCCCCATTTTTCTAGAGTGCTAAATGTAACAGGTATGGATTTTCCAGTAAAATTACGTGACATTAAAAAATTTGAGGAAATGAACAACATATCAATTAACGTATACGGTCTGGAATCTAAATATGAAAATAATGAAGTAATACATGAAGTTATTGGTCCACTGAGGTATGCGTCAAAAAAGTTGGATAGGCATGTAAATTTATTGTTAATTACAAAAGACTGTAGTAGTAAAGATGGCGGTGAACATTTTTGTGATACGACTTGTTCAAAGAGTCATTATTGTTGGATTCGGGATTTATCACGTTTAGTTTCAAGTCAAATTAGTTGTCAACAACATAAAATATATTTCTGTGATGGTTGCCTCATTTATTTTAGTACACCGTCAGCTTTAACTTTACATCAAAGCTACGATTGTAACCACATTTTCACGCAAACACCCTCAGTGGATTTAAAAATCGATAAATTTGGAAAGAGTGTGCCGGAAAATATTTTAAAATTCGAGGGTATAGAAAAGCAAATGCGCGTTCCATTCGTGGTTTATGCAGATTTCGAATCTGTTTTAAAACCCGTTGAAACGGTACAACCAAACCCACAAAATTCTTACACTGTAAAAAGTTTTAAACATGAACCATATTCTTTTGCTTATTTAATTAAATGCTCTTTTGACGACTCACTTTCGAAATTTGAGCGATTTCGGGGGAATAATGCAGCTCAAGTCTTTGTGGATCGTATCGAGTGTGATTTAAGGGCTCTATACAACACATATTTAAAAGACATTAAGCCTATGAAACCGTTAACGCCTGAAGAAAAAAGGGAGTTTAATGATGCTAAAATATGTGGTATATGTGAAGGCCCTTTTGAAGAGGGTGAGATTAAGGTACTAAACCACTGTCACATAACTGGTGCAAAAAGATTTGGTGCTGCACATTCCGTTTGTAATTTAAATTATAAATTACCCTCTTTTATCCCTATCATATTTCATAACTTAAGCGGCTACGACAGCCATTTATTTATAAAAGAGTTATGTAAATATGGGGATAAAATTGGTATTTTGGCTCAAAGTAAGGAAAAGTACATATCATTTACCAAAAGCATTTATGTGCACGATTATTTTGATAGTAAATGTGGAAAAGTCAAGAGGAAATATTTAAAGTTGCGATTTATTGATAGTTTTAAATTTCTGTCAACGTCTTTGGAAAATTTAGGCAGCGGTTTAAACGACGACGATTTGATTCAAACGCGGAAACATTTTTCAAATATCAACCAATTTAATTTGATGCGTCAAAAGGGTGTTTTTCCCTATAGCTTTATTGACTCTATAGAAAAAATGGAAAATACATGTCTTCCAAGTAAAGATGAATTTTATGATAATTTACGGGAAGAACATATTAGCGATGAAAGCTATAGAAGAGCAAAAGAAGTATGGCGCTTGTTTGGGTGTAAAACTTTGGAGGACTATTCGGACGTGTATTTAAAATCGGATGTGTTGCTATTGTGTGATGTTTTTGAGCAATTTCGGAATAATTGTTTAAAATTCGATAAACTTGATCCAGCACATTACTATACCCTTCCAAGTTTATCATTTGATTGTATGCTACGTATGACTAAGGTAGAGTTAGAGCTCTTAACTGATATAGACATGATACATTTTTTTAAGAAAGGTATACGCGGCGGCATAAGCCAGTGTACAGAAAGGAAGCACATCGCTAATAATATTTTTTTACCAGACTATGACCCAACAAAACCTTCATTTATAACATACCTTGATGCTACAAATCTATATGGTCATAGTATGTCACAAGCATTACCATATGGTGGTTTTCGATGGTTAAGCGAGCGCGAAATTCTGGATTTAAATATTATGGCTGTTGGTGATGATAGTTTACATGGCTACGTTTTGTAAGTGGATGTGCATTATCCGACTGAGTTGCATGATGCACATTCTGATCTTCCATTTCTAGTAGAAAATATCATACCGCCAACAGAAAACGCCAAATTGCCGAAATTAATTCCTAATTTACAAGATAAAAAAAAATACATTGTACACTATAGAACTTTAAAACAAGCCATCGCCAACGGCTTAGTGGTAATGCAAACCCATCGAGTATTACAGTTTAAGCAATCAAAATGGCTAAAATCGTATATTGATTTTAATACCAATTTACGTAACAAGGCCACCACAAAATTTGCGAAGGACACTTTTAAATTAAAAAATAACGCGATATTTGGTAAAACTATGGAAAATGTGGAAAATCGAAAGGATATAAAATTAGTAACACATTGGGATAACAGTGTAGGCAGAAATGGAGCTAGAGCACTAATATCCCGCCCCAATTTCATTAGTAGCTCGATATTTACCGAGAACTTTGTTGCTATACATATGAATAAAGTTAAAATATTGTACAATAAACCAATTTATATCGGTTTTTCCATATTAGATATATCAAAGACTGTAATATACGATTTTTATTATAATTTTATTAAATCCAAGTTTGGCGATGATGCTTCGTTACTTTACACCGATACTGACTCGCTTATATTAAAAGTGTATACGGAAAACTTTTATCAAACTATATCAGAAAACCCCGAAAAATTTGATACATCAAATTACCCCGAAATTAATAATTTCAACATAATTAAAAGTAATTCTGTAGTTGGTAGAATGAAAGATGAGTTTCCTGGTGATCCGATAATAAGTTTTTATGGTACCGGCGCGAAGGCTTATTATGTAAAGTCCATTAATAATGAATTAAAAAAAGCCAAAGGTATCAAAAAATGTGTTATCGAGAAAGACCTTCATCAGGAAGACTACCAAAGAATTGTTGAACGGGGTGGTTTGATATTAAGAAAGATGAAGACATTTAGAAGTGAATTACATAACATTTATACCAACATAATAAATAAAGTAGCATTGTCACATAGCGATGATAAACGTTATGTAATTCCCAGTTCAACCAAAACTCTACCTTGGGGGCATGCAGACATAGATTTTTACAAAACAGGCCCGGAAGAAAACTTAGCAAATTTAGTCACCGTGTTGGAATCATTTCTAAGTCAGGACAGCACGTAATCTGGAAAATCCATATTTCATTATTTGTGTTGTTTTTATTATTTCTATTAAACATACAACATTAATATGTAACGATAGTATTGTAATTTTTTTTTTTAAATAAAAAACATGTATTCATTACTTGATTGCTTTTTTATTGAACCTTTATTTTAAAATTATAAATATAATGAAGTGTCGACAAATAACAAACTGTAAAAGTTATTGTTGAAAAATTTGTCTAATAGTAAATTAAACGCACAGGTCTACGAGTAAGTGTTTAATGTGAAACAGGTTTGCTGACAAGATCCTCCATAGTCTTTTCAATTTTCAACATTCTAGAGTTAAGTTCATCACGCAGTTCGTCTTGCCTAAGTTCATATATTGCAATAACAGTATCATCAATGTATCCTCTAAGTTCTTGACCGGTTTCAATTAATTTCTTGCGTACGTAACCTTCAAGTTGGTTTCTGAATATATCTTTAATAACAATTGTTGAGTCATGTAAAGCTTTCTGCGTATCTTGCACACACTGAGCAAGGTTATTATCAACATAATTTCGTGTGGTCGCATCGTCTCCTTCAAGAGGTTCTGCTAAATAGCACAATCTTTTGCTTCCCATGTCGTAATCTCCATTAGGTGTAAGTTTAAAACCTATTCCTGAAGGACCTCGCATAAAGTTAAAATCCTTAAATTTTTTTTTGCGACCGAACTTATCAATAGTGTTTACTTCTGACATTGTTATGTGAGACTGATTTGAAACCATTAGATTTCACCCTAATATATGGTTCTATTTCATTAATAAACGGACTCTGCAGAAAAATATGGATTGCAAAACGTATTTTAGGTGATGTTTAATAAATACACGTACAGATTCATTTTACTATTGTTTTATTGAAAAAAAAAAAATTAAAATATAACAAAAGATTGAGTTTACTTTTTATTAAAAAAAAAAATAAAAAATATAACAAACAAAAAAATTAAAAATTAAGAAATAAAATACATGTTAATTTCTTCTGTACAGGTAAGCTTCTTCTATGACCCAATTTCTTCTCTGGATGGCACGTTCATTAATGTCCTTGAACTGGTAGTAAACTAGTCCACAAAAGCCGCATTGTACAAATTTAACCCTGAAGAGGTCAATGTAGTTGAAGTCGTACGTAAGATCATTTCGCCAGCAGATACCTAGTCTTTTACAATGATGACAAGTTAAATAAAAAGCTTTTGGTATATGACTGTATCTTTTGGCTGCTTCACTAGGTTGTTCATCAGTTGGCAACATGATGTTTGAATATGTTGTACTTTTCAATCGCGGTACTCTAATTATGTATTACTTTTTAAAATAACCTTGACAGGACCAAAAAAAAAAAATCCTTGAAAATTACAACCTCGAAAACGACCCTGACATTGACGGGTACTTTGACCTTGGCCTTGGCCTCGCATCTAACAAGTTTAGTACTATATTTATATGCTTCTTTAAAATAACCTTGACAGGGACAAAAAAAAAATCCATGAAAATTACAACCTTGAAAACGACCCTGGTATTGCCGGTTACGTCGGCCTTGCATCTGACAAGTTTAAATATTATACTTGCATCGAACAAAAGGAATAAAGGTGGTGTAGTGGGGGAAATGGGCATAAAAGCAGACTTGCTGGCTCGAGCTCTTCACAGTTCGTCAGAACACCAAACAGTACAGTGCTAAGATAAAGTAAATAGTGTGAGTTTTAATATCGAAGATGTCGAGTGTGCGGTCTCTTTTAGATGCTCTTGACGTGAGCTGCGGTTCGCAGCAAGGCATGCTGGATAACATGAGCGGTTTGGAAGTGTTAAGTCCGGGGGTATTCGAGAATTGGAATGGCATGGAGCATGAAGATGCCGAAGACCGAGCTCTCAATGATGGTCGCGACGAAGAGATAGTTCAGTCGGCAGCGCAATTCCTCGAATGCTGGACGGAGGAGAAGGAGCCAAAGATAAATGTGATTAGTGATGTGGTTGTGCGAAAAGCATCGCGGCCTAGGGAATCTTCTCCGAAAGCTTCGAAATTGAAAAAGCTCTTGACTATGCGGAAGTCGGAAATCGCCGATAAAAAAACATTTTATTCGGCGATTAAAGGTGTGGGACAAGGGAAGAAGAAAAAGTTTAACTTTAAGCGTCCCTCCACCCCTGTTCCATTACCCGACTTCCTAAAAACAGCACCACAAGAGCCATTGTCGGTAGAAGTTGAAGTGATAGAAGGCCCCGATGGACCAACACCACCAACGCCACCAACACCGGCCAGCGTAGAGAAGGAAATAGTGTCGGAGGTGAAGTCTTCCCCAGCGCCACTGTCGCCGATATTGGGGTGCCGGAAACCCATGAAGAAGCGGTTTAAGCGGTGTTTTGAAGGCGATGAAGTTTCCGCTGCTTCGTCGTCGTCGTCGTCATCGTCATCGTCTTCACCAAATAAAACCGCTTCTTCTTCGTTAATATATTCCGAGCCATCGCAACCGGAGTGGGTCGAAGACTTCACCAACTCTCAGAAGAGCAAATTGACAGACATTTATGAAATGAAAAAACGCTTACTGAAAGAAGTGAACGAGTGTGACAGTGACATTTTAGAACTTGAAAGACAATTAGAGATAAAAAAGGTGAAATCTGCGCGGTTAAAAAGACAATTAGAGGACTTTAATAAATTATGTAGTAGGTGTTAGGTAGTTGTAGATATTAGCTTTTAATTCATAGTATTAAGTTTGTAAATATATATATATATATATATATATATATATATATATATATATATATATATATATATATATATATATATATATTGTAGTTAATAAAAAAAAGTGTTTGATCAAATTTTTATATTTTATAATGAGAATAAAAATGACTTGAAAATTTATTTTTGTGTGTTATTTCATATAGGCCCTGTCCCACATAATATTAGGTAATAAAAAAAAAAGAGTGAATAATCCACTAAAACTACGCAATAGCAATAGTTGTAAATATTTTCTGATAATATTTACAAGTATGCTAAAACATGGTTCGGTTTATGAAGTTAAGGTTCTGTCGCCAGAACTTCTAATACTTTGTATCTCAATATTGTATGTTTTTATGAAAAAAAACATAAAATATTGGTTACAAAGTATTATAACCGACTAAAACTACGATCAAATTATTTTGTGGTCCTGAAAAGGACCGTTTGGTTGTAAAACATGCCACTCTTTTATTGTGTTGTGGAGTCGCACGGCCCGTCATCATCAACGGGGGTGGTGGTGGTGGTGCTGTCCTCTGTATATTCGATGATGAACCGCCAAAGTTCATCCCATCTGGGATCGTTCAATTCCCACTCCAAACAATTCTCTGTGGTAGAATCTACCACAGGGCATTGGATGGGTTGTTGTTGTTGTTGTTGTTGAGTCGCAGACATGTTGAACTAAAATGATTGTAATAAGTATTGGTGGTCGTATATATAGAGACAAATTAATGGTGGGGGTGAAAACAAATGTCGTATTACGTATTGAGACCAAAAGTTGTTTGCGGTCTCAAATACGAACGAACGATTTAGCTGGGTTCCACCAGCACTTAAAGTTTTAATACTTTGTATCTAATATTGTATATTCTATACATACAATATAGTAAAACTACGATCAAAGTATTTTGTGGTCCTGAAAAGGACCGTTGTTGTGTGCCCTTAAAAAGGGCCAGGGAGAGTGTGGGGCTTATGGTGCCCCATCCTCGCTGGTCGACCACCAGCTTGACGAATCGCAGGGGCCTTGCGGGTCGTCGGGTGTTGGTGATGCTGGAATTTCCAGCACCGCATCTTCCGTCGAGTCCGGCTCTGGCTGCGGCGACGGAGTTTCGAGTCTTTGTAAGACCCAATCGCCCGCATCGTCTAATTCCACTAGACCCGGATCATGGTCATATACTAGCGGAATCGGCTCATCCAAGTCGTCCCAACGTAGGACGTCAATTTCAAAATCCACCTCGTCGTCGTCGTCGAAGACTTGCAGGTCTCCAACGTTGTCGGCTACGGTGTCATCACTAAAGATGGATGAGCCTCGGCTGGCGGGTCTTTCTTCCTCCATGTTCATCGTATGAGGGTTGATGAATATATGACTGTGTAACTGGCCCAGTCTCATATATATATAGAACTACCCCCACCCCACCAACGGATTCTAAATGTTATGTATTGGTGAGAGCTTATAGAATTATTGATTTTTTCAAAAACTTTAAATAAGGAATTAGATTTGTTTAGACAATAAGACTTATTCTTAATATTTTGTGAAGAATACATTACAAAAAAAATAATAGAAACCTTGTTTGAACTGTTAACATTTTCATAGGTTCTCAAGCATATAACTTGGCACTTAAGCTATGAGACAAATCGTCGTTAAACGAATATCTCGCCCCATAAGTGACGATTACTAAACTACATATATATAATTTGTTCCTGAAAAGGACCGTTTTTGTGGCCCTAAAAGGGCCTGGGGGGAGGGTGGGGTGCCTACCGTGGAGTAATACCCAACGATATTAACACCGACCTAGGTGCAGCCCTTGGTCTTCTCATTGGCGGCACCGTCGTCGTCGCTGGTGGTGTCGGCGTTGCAGGCGGTGCCGAAGGTGCCGCTCCTGGTGCGGTACCCCCGCACTCCTCACACTTGCATATTTTGCCGGGCACGAATGGCCTGACAATGCCAATGATCCTTTTTGGTATATCTTCCATCTTGCCGATCGAATGTGTAATGATGAAATAATTCTAATACCGGCCTCTATATACATTCAAAAAGTTGGAGGGGGTAAGGTGGAGTGCATATATGCATTATATAAGTTTGAGAATAATATGATTTTATAACTCACCGTATCTCTGTTATGGACAGAAACTACCCCCCTCCACTTTTCTAGCATATAGTACTAGACTTTCTCTACATTTTTTTCAAATAAATTTTTTTGATATTTCTAACCATTACTTTGCTACATATTTACAAAAAATGCAAATTATGCATATATTTTAATTATTTTCAGGCAAGGTAAGGAAAATTTTGAAAATGTTTTGACGGAATCGTAATAAGGAAGAGTTGAAGTATATCACACTATTTTTCCCGATTCGCTAATATAAAAAAAATTTTTTCATCTCATTTTGGATGGGCTCTGGCGTCGTAACGGTTGACGATAAAAAATTGGAAAAATACATATATTGTGGGAAATTTTCTCTAGAATCCAAAAAAAAAATTTACGAACTTCTGTCACCGCAAATAAAAAAATCGATACCTCAAAAATTGCGAAAAATGGTGAAGGAGCCGCGCAATCGCTCTGAAACCATCAAAAAACGATTTTCACGCCACGGATCGGTGGCCTGGGGTGGGAGGAAGGTGTGCCGCGTAGCGCGTTAGCGCGGAGCAGGCACACAAAAAAAAAAAAAAAAAAAAAACCCTCCCCTACAACTTTTTCCAAATTTTTTTTCACCATTGTATTCTACTCAAAATTCTAGGTAATTAAAGTGCTTTTATTTTTTCTCTATATTGAACGGTTCCCGAGCTACAGCGCTTTAAAAAATCCAAATTACTAACTTACTATAACCCTTTTCTTAAAATTTCATCTTTCCGAATTTTGAAAAGTACTACCATATGTAGAAAAAAATTCTCTTTCTAATTTCCTAATATCATTTTGCTCCAAAACTTCAACTTTGGCGCGCATTCACCATTTTTCAATTTTATTTTGAAAATTTTTTTTTTTACGTTTTTACTATCGAGAAAAATGCTTGCTTATAGTACTCGATTTCCTCTATAATTTTTTCTTATAACTTTTTTCCCTATTCCTAACCGTTACTTTCCTACAAATTTTCTAAATCGTTGTTTTCATATTTTGCCTTAAAAATTATTTCTTGTGTTATTTAAGCTCTTTTTTCCACTTAATAAACCACCATTTTCTAAATTCCCGTACTCTTTTCTTAAAGAGCGGGCTTTTCCGCCAGCTTTTTTTTTGGTTGGGTTTCAAATAAATATAAAACTACTACTTCACTCATTACAAATTTATTGATTCAAGAACATTATTTTGTGTTACTTATAATAGATACATTAAAATATAGATTTATTGGTCACCGAACCGTTTAATACATTATAACTAAGAAATGAGTCGTGAATAACTAATGCGTACACTTTAGTGTGTTTGGGGAATTTATTCTTTCTCGTTTGGAACTCCAATTTTACATCCACTGTCGATGAGTTAATCGCCTCTGGTTGATGACTGCAATTGATAATAAAAACGGGGTTTTTCATATATTCCGCGAACGTTATCATCGGATCGTTTATTTCGCGCCCGTAGTAGCTGCTTTGGAAGTTTTCGTAATTGTAATAGGCTGCTGCGTACAGTTTCTTGGCGAAATCTAAATTCCATCTTTCGTATGGATAAACGGTTGAATTCAGATACAGTCTAATGTCGCATACGTCGGCGTGGGTAAACTGGGTTGCGTTTTTTTCTTTCTTGTCGCAATTATTGCTGTCTTGAAACCCGACGATTATATCTTTCCAGACTTGTACTCGTTCTCAAGGCCCACACGTCGGAAGATGTTTGCCTTAAAGCTGGTGATTCGTACAGATCCCATTTACGATATGCCATTTGAATACTGGCATTGTTTCCTCCTTTATTAATGCGAGACAGTATTTTCAATTTTTGCTTGTCGTCTGGAATGATGTGACGAATTTTCCATTCGATTTTGTCGATACTAATTTCTGCCTCTACTTCGCCGACGTAACAATTGGTAAAAGTGCGAGCTATAATCATAATAAGCTCTTGTTTTACGTTGAAAACACCTTTTGCGTAATCTTCGGCGAATCCCATAAGATATTTTAAGGGTAATTTCCCGGAGAACACGTTACTTGCCGTGTCTACGATATCTTGGTTTGCCTCGTCGAGACCCCATCCGCACGTCATGAGAGATCTTTGTTGCAAACTTCCGAATGAAACCATGGTTTTTAATGTCGTCGTAACTCCAGGTTTACGAACCACGGCGACCTGCTCACCTCCCATCTCGTAGCGAATTTCATCGAACAAAAATGCGAGGGCATTATTTGATAAAAAACATCTTTTCGTTGCGTCTATGGGTTTAAATTTTCCTTCGATATATATGTAACTTTCGGCGATATCCAGTATAATATCTTGAAAATTAATGGGGATACGGACTTCATCCGAATTGTTGAATGATGGAGATCCGTATGGTTTATACGTATGCTCTTCTAGACTAATAATGGAATTGTCCAAGATGGGCTCGGAGAAAACCTCTATTTTATCGCTGGTGGTGGAAATCATTTTCGCACTTTAAGACCGATTGATTTTAAAAATTTATAGTCTTCGGCAGATAACTGTTGAGATGTTTGTGATCTAAAGTCTGGACGACGACTAACCTTGACGTTAACTCTTCTTTTACTTTTATTATGTTTCGGCGGTTCCCCCATCTTAGTCGACAGCACACACAATTGACGATTGAAGCAAAAACCCATTTCTATGAAAGTTTCTTCAGTTCCAATTTCACGATTATTTTCTCGCCTTGAAAATTGATTAGATCACCGCTATCGTCCAAGATGCGAAGAGTAATGTTGTCGATAAACTGACGTCCTGCCGGCATTAACGGCATATAAATATTATTTTGTGGTTCTTTACTGATTTTGTAACCGGGCTCCACGTCGATATCGAATTCGAACAAGGTATGACCTTCCACCGAATTCATATATGCTCCGGAAATTATATTACAATCTACGCGTATGATGCGTACTTTCATTATTTCCACCATCTCGGTTGATTCGTGCTTTTTGTCTCTTTTTAACACTGTATGATTAAATCCTAACATTTTACCGATACTCGCCTCTCCCCGGAAATCTATAGTATATTGGGATTTCAGTTCACATTTCAGCGTATTATTATTAGCGACCAAGTAAAAGATTCCATCGTTCTTTTCTTCAGTTGAAATTCTCAAAGCCTCCAACATAGCTTTACCTATCTCATCTATTTCATAGGCCCCAGGTGGAATCTGCAATTGTATCGACTCGGTGGTGTAACCCTCCTTCATGTAGGCAAACTTATTGTTGCTTTCGTCCACATTAAAAATTGAATTGTATGTGTAAAATCCCAGCAATTCCAGACCATATTTGTTTTCTCTATTTAATTCGACTGGTGGATAAAAATCGGCGCTTAAGACGCTCGAGTGTCCTGTTAGTGTGAACGTATAAGACATGACTAACCATTAAAACATCACACATCTCGGTTTTATTCTTAGCGGCAACATTTAAAAAGATTCATCTCCCTTTTTCACTGCATTAGATAGTGATGTTTTTATGCTATTTTCTGCTTTTATGCGCACATCGCTGATTTTGCAATAACAACAAAATATTTTTCTAGCCGTAAGATCGTCATCAGCCGTAACCTCGTTTAAATTGCTGCTGCTGCTGAAATAATGTTTGCAACCGCACTGATATTTTAATATATCGATATCGCTTTTGAGGTGCTCGGGCAACTTTTCCCAAACGAATGGAATTTCATTTGGGGCTAATGCAATCATTACTTCCTTGGGCATGTTTTCTAACTGTTTCACGGTCATTTTCCTTAATCCACCGGCTAGATGAAATGCTTTCAGTGATTGCAACATTTTAGTATAGTTATTGCGATCCATTTGCGGTGTTAATGGTGACGATGATGATGATGACATCTTTTACGCTGTTGATTCGACAAGAAACTTTAAGCACAAATGTCCACACCAGACTGTTCCAAAATCCTGCTGACGATCGTATGTATAGTAAATAATTTTTGATGGTTCCGATCCCGTTTGTAGATATCGTACCAATTCGATCGGTGGGGGTAAATCGCCGAAGCTGTCATAATATGTTACTTTAGAATTATTTTTTTTATAAGCTACCCAATGAGTCCCTGCACCACGCGTACTATCCAAATTCACTATTGCTGCTTCGTAACGTCGAGGACCTTGTCTAGGTAATAAATCCCTCATATAAACGCCTCGAAAGTGTCCTATTCTTTTCTTTTTGGCATATTTTTCTATATCTATGTTAGATAGTGGTCTTCGAGGTAGGGATTCAATTAGTTTTTTGATCTACGATTTAAAAATAATCCCATACCTTTACGATATGGCTTTAGAAACAAACCATTTCCTTTCGATTTTAAATACAGGCCGGCACCGGTTTTATCTTCGCTGCTTTTTTTTACTGCTTTTATGGCGCGCACAATTCCCGCTGCCCCACCGGCTAATGAACCCAAAGCTGATAACCCGGCAAAAATTGGTATTAATGGTAATATTCCACCAGTTTTAGGAATCGGTATTATTCTCGGTGTACGAACCTTCCTTTTGCCACCTGCCGCTTTTACCGATCTACGTGCTGCCGACAGAGCTATTTTAGATGCATTCATGACATTTTTTTCCAACACATTTTTACTTCCGGCTTTTAATAATTCCCTTCGAACTGCTTGTCGAATAGCTGTTCCGAAACTGGCTTTCCGAACATATCGATTTTTATTAACACCTTTCCTTTTTGTATGACGCGTGCCTTTACTAGATGTTTTTTTTCTTGATAATGATGATGGTACACCCATACCAAAACGTTGTTTTCCTTTTATAATGTTTGTAACTAACCAAGCTGCTGTTTTTCACCTAAACTGGAATCTTTCGATTTTACTCTATTCCAAGCACTTTGTTCGAGCTCGTAATCCGCTCGATGTCTCGCACTTATGTTGTCTTTATTATGTAAATAGGCTAAATCGTGTTTTTTGCATGCGGCATCCAAAGGATTAATGCCTGGATCACCTCTTGTTACACGTTTTATTACTTTCGTTCCGGGTCCGCAATATTGATAACCAGGAATGTGTACCTCGAATGGTAATTTATTTATTGACGAATTCACAATACCGTATCCAGTTTTGTTGGAAACGTGAGACCGTCCACTTCGTTTGACGCTCGGCATCTGAATGACAGTTTTTGTGAAAAATTGCCTATAAAATATCAAATTTTCCTAAGATGCGCGTTATCGATCTTAAACAAAAACTTCCTATTGACAATCTCGATGAAAAAGTCGGACTTGGATTTGAAAAGAAGATAATGAAGAGACACGGTCCTCTACTTCCTTCCTCTATTCGCGGCCTGTTAATTGGTCCATCCAATTGTGGAAAAACTAATGTCATGATTTCGCTGCTTACACACCCCCTTGGGCTACGTTTCGAAAATGTCTATATTTACTCGAAATCTCTGTATCAACCGAAATATGAGTATTTAAGGAAAATTTTAGCGCCCATCAAAGGTTTAGGCTACTATGCCTTTAGTGATTCCAGTAATATTGTGGAACCGTCCGATGCAAAACCAAACTCTATATTTATCTTTGATGATGTTATATGTGAAAAACAAGATGTTATAAGATCGTACTTTAGCATGGGACGTCATAAAAATATCGACTCCTTTTACCTAGCGCAAACATATTCGCGAGTGCCTAAACAGCTTGTGCGAGACAACGCCAATTTTATTATTATGTTTAAACAAGATGAGTTGAATATGAAACACATATTTTCCGACCACGTTTCACCGGATCTAACTTTTACTCAATTTCAAGAAATGTGCTCAAAATGTTGGGATAATAAGTATGGATTTTTAGTAATTGATAAAGACAGTGATGTGAAATCGGGAAGATACCGCAAAGGATTTGATAGCTATATATTACTGTAATAATAAGAGAAAACGCTCATTTGATTGTTGAAACGTCCTTTGTTAACATCATGAATAACGCGATAGACTTAAAACGTAAACTAGTGGAAGCTACCAATGCCGTCAGAAAAAAATTTAAACAAATTAAAGCGGCTAAAGAGTTTAATGTTGTGGAATTGGAAAAGTTTTACGAACCCATTTCTAAGCCGTTGACAACTATATCTGATGTGGTTAAGCAACGTCAGCAGCAGCAGCAGCAGCAACAACAACAACAACAACAGCTACAACATTATCCAGCTACAAAGCCACATAGTCTCAGTACATCGGTGCAGTCGACTCAAATATCAGGTTTTCCCCAACCTACACATTCCTTTCAAACCTCCACACCTATTCAGCAGCAGCAGCAGCATCGCATTTCAAAAGAAGATATTAGCCAATCGGTGTTTGATACACCCTCGACATCAACTAATACATCTCTCGCATCCGCTGACACCACAACTTCCGATACTTTAAACGCACATCTGAAAGGATTACGTTCGAAACCATCTCTATACGATACTGTATATGGTGTACGTTTTGGTTCAAAAACAGATTATAACAAAAATTTTATTGGTAATTTAGAGGTGCGTTTTCGAAATGGAAATATTGTCTTATACAAAAAAGGGAAAAATATTGCAGAATATGGTGGATCACCGGCACTTTATGATTTGTTATTTCTTAAAACACCCCCAAGTGTAGGCAAGGAACAACAACAATTAAGTGATAATGTACTTTCAATGTACAAGGAAATTTTGGAATCAACGAGTGCTGTCTACAACAATTTTAAAAAAAGTGATGGTTTACGGGAGACCAGATGGAACAAATATTTACGAATTATTAAACCTCTGATAATGGGCACAAAATTAGGTGGTACTATTACAAGAAAAAATCTCTCGGAAAAACTACAGTTACCCACAAAAAAGAAATTATCTTCGAAAAAATTTCAATATGTCTACTGGAACAAAGCTAAAGAGTTGGTGGATCGTTTACGTTTGTTGTGGAGTTCCAAAATGGCCGGTCACACTGGACACGAAAATGAAATTATGTCAATCATAGAGGAATTACGAGAAGAAGATATAATATATTAAGCTCAATATTTAATGATATTATTCAGTTCTTCCTTCGATCTGAAACCTTTAGTATTACTAATAATATGGAGCCCAGTCTAGAAAAAATCAAGATTGTTAATGAACTACATAGAACGGCTAGAAAAAATTTTGTAAGACGGCGCACGATAATAAAAGGATACAGAGATTTGTGGCAAATTGATTTGGCTGAAATGCAACAGTATGCTGATGAAAACGATGGTTATCGTTATATTTTGGTCTGTATAAATTGTTACTTTAAATTTGTCTATACCAAAGCCATAAAAAACAAGACTGGTATAGAAGTTACTAATGCGATGAAAAGCATCATTGAAGAGGCATCATATACACCAACAAATCTGCAAAGTGATCAAGGAAAGGAGTTCTATAATACAAACTTTCAAGCCCTGATGAAAAAATATAATATAAATCATTATTCCACTTACAGCACAAAGAAAGCTGCAATTGTTGAGCGAGTCATAAGGACTTTAAAAAATAATTTATATAAACAATTCTCGACAAGAGGATCTTACAAATGGATACATATATTATCGGCAGTAACAAAAACCTATAACCATTCGAAACATCGCACCATTGGAATGAAGCCTGCAGACGTGCAAGAAAAAACACATATTAAAGCATATGATTATTTAAAAATTGTACCTAAAAAATTTAAGTTTTCCATGGGTGACATTGTGCGTATTAGCAAGTACAAAAGCTTATTCGAGAAAGGATATACGCCCTCTTGGTCAACCGAATTGTTTAAAGTTGTAAAAGTTAACGTTACAAATCCACCTACTTACTTGTTGGAATCGTTAGAAGGTCAGCCTATAAGAGGGTGTTTTTACGAATCAGAACTACAAAAAACAAGCAGTCCTGGCGTTTATCTAGTAGAAAAGGTCCTTAGGCAACGCAAGAAAAATCACATCGATCAATTATTTGTCAAATGGCTAGGATTTCCCAACCACTTCAACTCTTGGATAGATAAAGCTAATATTGTTTAAATAACATATTGTATGACTATATTTTTAATTTAAAATGTAAAATAAATAAACAATATATTGTAAAATAAAGTTTTTTATTTCAATCTTCATCATTAAAAACAATGACAATAAAACATCATACACATAAATAACATTTCAATATTCTTGGAGGGAAGGTCCAATTCACCGACGACTACGACGTTATCTTCAAGGCTATGCCACTCGGGGTGCGTTCTCCTATTCTTTAACCTGCTTTTTTTAGATTTTTTTTGAAGTCGAGCCGACGACAGTGCGCTTAATGAGTCATTTAAAGGCTGATGATAGAGTATTTTCTGCATAACTTCAATTTTTGTTTTAAGCTCACTATTATTTTTGTATATCATGGGGAGGACATCCTTGTTAAATATGTCACATATTACAACTGCAAAATTGTAAAACTTTCTATTAACAAAGTGTTGTGTCACAGCATCGTCATCATCTTTAGGTTCGCCTAAGTTGGTTATGATTTTTCCACCCATATCGTACTGCCCATCCGCTGTAAGTTTAAAACCAATCCCTTGTGGCCCAGATAATATATTATATTTTTCATTATATTTCTGACGGCCAAATTTATCAATTGTGTTGTTTCCTCGACTCATTTTCAATCTTTACTAAACTATTTTATTTTTATTTGCCCTACTTATATTAAATATTTCAGCTGAGAAAAAGAAACACTGACTATGATCTACTGGGTTGGTATGTTTATAAAAGAAATAAAATAAAACTGTGATTGTAACAGATATTTATTTACAGTTATTTAATTGCACAAATACAAAAATTATAAAAAATTAATTTTCCATGTCTTCGTTTTCGTTGCTCAAAATTCTATCCCATCCGACACTATTTCGATCGTCAACGTCTTGGGCTGTTGCTGTTGCAGAAACCAATTCATATTTTGCAGCAAACTCACCTGGTAAATGTGGAATATTGACGAGGTATTCTTTTAATTCTTCTTCAACCATTTCAGCACAAAATGTATCTATGTCTATGGAACCATATAAAAATTTGTCGCACAAGTGTGCCCCAGCCATAAAATTGATTGTATCCCTGATCTCGTTCTTATATTGATCTTTGGTTGCATCAATATGCGACCAATCATTTACGCTATCTAACATATCGTGAGCCCTATTTCTTAATTCTCTCCCCAACCAAAATATGTATCTATCTACACATTCGTTGGCGGTCGTCGTCGTCGTCGTCGTCGCATCAGCAGACATCTTTAACAGAAATAATGAACACGCGTAAGTATTCTGACATGTGCAACTATATTTTAAATTTAATTACATCCTTTTTTTCAAACAATTTACATACAATTTACTCCAATGAGCCACAACGTAATAATGTTCGAGTATTGTTTCCAAAAACTCTAGTGCCCTGCCCCAAATAAGTTAGAGTGTATTTATCTTTAGTTTTACTCATAATATCTACAATATCGTCAGATAGTGTTTCGGCCACACGTTTTGGCAAAAAAGTCTCAAATGTGCTATTATCACCGTCATCGTGTAAAGCCACTAAAAGAGTTTTACCAAATCGTGTAGTCATTGAAACCATCTTTACAATTTTATACACTTTGCCTACAATCATTTCGGTAACCTTTTTTCTCTCTAAAACCTCGAAATCTTTGCTAAACATTTCATTAATTTCATCTAGAGTTTTTTTGCAATACTCATTATTGAAAAAATGGTATATAAATCCAAAAATTACCGTGAATATAAAAGCACTTTCAGAACACTACACGAACACAATATTTGATGTTTATGCCACTGATATCTGCGACTGTTTGAAGTCACTTCTTTTCCCACGAACCTTTATAGCGGGGTTTCAAGGTCGAATTGTAACAATGGTGGGGGTAGCTTAACGATAGAAATAGTGGGAGGAGTATTCAAGGTCAAATGACGTCACACATTTAAATTGGTATAAGGATAACTTCAAGGACAAAATATAATGAAACAAATAACTACATTTTATGTACTTTATTCATTGATTTTTTTCTGCCATTCTTCTATACGTGTAACATTATCACCTAAACCTAATTTCCTTAATTTGTTCAATAATAATTGTTTGTTTTTATTTCTTAGAAAATTCTTACAAACTATACTAGCTAAAAGACACACTTCGGCATGGTCCATATACTTAAAAAATACACTAAAGTCCTGAGCCTCCGAATCTTGCATTTCATATGCGTAAAATTCCGAACAGGCTGCAGAAATTAGAAATTCTTCGTACATTTCTCGCACTAAACTTTCCATATTAACTACTACTATGTTAAACTTAAGCCCTACACTCTAATTTCATCTAACACAACCGGATCTGCAATGAACCTAATCAGTTTTTCCAAACAGTCACTAAACCCCAACTTTTTTATCTCACGAACAAAGTCTTGTAAATTTATTGTTTTGCTGCAATATTTACGACATGCATTCGCAGCCTTTTCATATTCATAAGCCAAATCACAATAGCGCGACGCCCATTCTTCTCGACTTTTCATTGCATCATTGAAATAATTACTAGCCGTTTCAGTGAACTCATCGCCCAATTTTTTTACTGTCTCTTGCAAAGCACTATTCATATTATTCACTCATTTTTTACATTCACGACACTTTTTTATTGCTGGTGGTGGCCCATCTATATAATGACGATATATTTGTTCATAGTGAATGTAACAGGGTAAGCTTAACTGTAGTTCCTTATCACACCGATATGGCGCTGGCAGCTTATCCCAAATTTACCGTAAACTCAGCGTATCAACGCAAGTTTTTAAATATTCGAGAGGAAAAAATGCTAGATCCTTCTCTTCAAAATCACACAAACTTTTTAAATTACTCTGATATAAACAAATTACTCTGCCGACTTGCTCTATAATTTTTTCTTTAGATAGTTCCATATCTGACATTTCACACTGAATGAATGCAAATAGACTCACACAATTTATAGAACAATTTGCAAGGTCAAAATCATTTCAAGATCATCCCACACTATTACAATGCACAAATAACTACTTCAAGGTCACACACCCAAGATGACCTTCAACAAAGTCAAGGTCGTCTCTACCAAGGTCAAGGGCACACACACAACCTTGAACACAAGGCCAAGGCCAAAGCACACGTGCACTTTCAAGGTCAATGACAAGGACATGTGGGCGGGGCCAAAGAGGGGTGAAGCAAGGTCAAGGTCAAGATCGAGGAGTGGGGGGATAGAGAGGATCGGGTTATGTTCACTACTATCCATCGGTTAACAGTTAGCGGAGCTCTTACTATATGTGTCTAAAAATATTTAATTATCTTCCTAATCATATAACATGTATATTAAGTAAACAAGTATTTAAAAATTCTGCGGATATTGAACGAGTTATAGTCATTTTCACTTAATAAGTTCTGTAATAAAGACTTGTAGCATAGAGCCTTATGTCGCAATTTATTTTGTCTTGTAGTATATTTCTTTGTAATGCATTGTTACATAATTTAAAATAAAATTTATTCATAGATTTGGCCAAACGGTTTTTGCACTTCCACCAGGAAATATTCACTAATTTCAGATATGGATCATATATCAAAAGGATGGAGCTCCAGATTTTCGGGCCTTAGCTGACATTATGGTCTGCTACATTTCCCACAAACTCCCGGACAGGTCGAGCGTTCGCAAGTAGCACTGCTTTTTGCATAGGTCAAAAAGGCCCAATTCCTTGATATTAAATAAAAGACTCTTCGGTATTACGCTAGTTGTTAATATAATTATAGAGATCGACCGGATGCCATTCGTTCCCAACTGTCTGCATATTTATATGTCCAGATCTCTATTACCGTTGTTTGGGATGGTGACTTCAATTAGTGTTGCTTGCCTGCATATTTTATTTTCTAAAATCAGGTCTGGCCCATAAGCACAGTTCAATCCTAGTACAACAGCTGGAACTAGCTATTTTCTAGTGTAGGCTCTTATACTGTATCCGTAGTATGGCTCTTGATGTATGATCTCATGCGGCAAATGCTTGACATCCTCATGTTATGTGCCGGATTGTCTGATGTTCTACATCCATATCGGCATTAGTCATTCTGAATTGAAGGGTCTTTGATGTATTTCAGATAATTAATCCTCGAGATGGTCTGGTTTTGAATAGCTAAAAATAAGTCTTTCGTTTCTATTTCTGGAAACATTAGGCCTGACATCAACCAGCAGTTCAACATTAATCTGTCGACATATTCCTCGTTGACTTCATTTGGGTGTCGTCCATAAAGAGACTTCTGCAGTCAAGCTTGAAGCTTCTCTTGGTTTGGTTGGTGATGAGAAGTCAGTTCATGTTCCCTCAACCGTAGCGGTGTTGAGTCGTCTGCCTCGTATATTGCCCGGACTCGTAGAGAAGGCTGTAAAAATATGAGTACGTTAGGTCAAATTGCTTACCAATATCAACTAATTCTCTTTCTTCGTTTTGTCCTGGTAGCATTGTCCCTTCAGTAGCATTACGAGATAATGTTTGTGTGCCTTTGTGAGGAGTGTTTTGACTTTCCTCGGCACATTTTCTGTGCCTGTCTTGCTCCATTTTACAATTACAAAAGAGTAGTTGAGTGCCGAAGGCGTTGTTGAGTGCTTCAAATAGAATTTTACCGTTTAGTTCTTAGAATCTGCATCACCTGTTTTATGAACTCGGTGGTTAATTCGGTGTTCATAGTTCGTTGATCAATTCTTTGCGCCTGGTTCATGCCCAAGTACTTATATGTCTGTTTGACCGTTCTGGATTTCAAAATCACCTGTTTGTGTATTTCCTCTAACTCTATTTAAAGTTCCTCTACAATTTTGAGCATTTGTTTCAGCAGATTTCTGGTGACACTCAGCTGTTTATTATCATCTAAATGCAGAAGATGATTTCGTTTTACGACTTCTCCATGATTGAATAAATGAATAAGAGTGGTGATAGTCGCTTCTTAATACTTAGGCCTCGTTGGGGCCAGTTACATTCAACCATGGCCGCAGGTCATTTGAGACCGATCACTTTTGAGAATCCAAGCAGCCTCTTTATCTGACCTTGCCTGATTGCTTCGGAGGTTTTTATTATATCCTCGAAACGTCTCTGCCTCAGTCTGTTGAGTATCAGGCAATTTTTGAGAACATGGTCGGTAGTTTCATCCTCCTTCAGGCATCATCAGCATACCTCTGCAAATCCTATGGATATGGCCACGCTTCAACAGTCTCACGACGATCCGCAGTTCTTTCCTCTTTAGAAAAAGAAGCTCTCTAGTATGACGCGCAATTACATGTTTCCCGGCAGATCTTATTTCAGGGGCTTCCTTCCAGCATTCAATAAATTTGCTTTCCCGCAATAGTTTCAGTTTTCTCTTAGCAATGGTTATTGGAAGAGGTATAATGGGTTGGGAGCCGTATGGCTCAGCCGCTGACCCCATCTTTTCCAAACGTTTCCATGTATACCCGAATGACCCAGGACCCACACTAGTTGGATTGTGCAACCGTTCTTTGTTAGGTTGTCAAGTAGCTTCCTGTACTCAGACACAAGTCATGAAGCTACTATATTGAACTTGAAGGCTAATATTGCAGTCTTGTTGTCTGAGCATATATTAATAGTTCTAGTTCTGTTTATATTCTTCTCACAGAGATGATCACATTGCAGAGTAGCATACATTTCCACTTGAAAGACCGTTGCGTGCTTTCCCGGTGAGCACTCTCTGACTCGAGTGGTTTTACCGAACACTCCAGCTCCGGCTTATTCATTCTGTCGAAATTTGCCTGTAAAACATCAGGATCAATTTCTGGAAAGTGCTTTTCCTCGCAATCATCTCTGCTTTGTAAAAGTATCCTAAAAGAGTGGTTTGATTTCAAAACGGGCGCCATGTAGTCGGTTGGTCTGGGGAGCGATGGGCATCTTTCCATATTGCTTCCCTAGCTATACGGGTAGTTGCCATTTCTTGCTCCGAGATGGTCCAGGCAACGGATATGGTCAACTGCCTCATTTTCTATGACTAAATTCATAAAAAAAAGGTAAAACACGATGGGCGCTAATTTACTGTTATCGTATCGTTTGTCTTTAATACGTGAGGACGTATACTTTTGGCAATTAATTTCCTGTTATCTTATTGAAGTATCTTTATTATTGATGTGAATTGTTTGCGTTTGTCCGTCAGGATGTGTATTTCTTGATTATAACGTTATCCGTTACCTTTTATCTTTTGTTCGACCGGACGTTTACTTTGAATTTCTTGATTATCACTTATCTTTTATTTTGTTCAAGTTTAATTAATTTACCTTACCTTGGTAGGCTAACCCTGTTGATATAATTGATTTTACCTTTATGGGATAATTTCTTTACGTTACTAGGTTAATTGCCTTTAACTTTACTTAATAATAAATCACCTTATAGTTTCATTCTGCCTATTGAGTGTTGCCTTTCAAATTTGTCATCGTCTGTTAATTTTCTGGAGAAAATTACCCTCCTTCTGTAGGAGAGGGGGAATTGTCACGGTTCAGTTTTCCGCTTAAGTTCACTATGGCTAATTCATTTAATTTCACCTTATTTTTGCAAATATATGTATATATATATATATATATATATATATATATATATATATATATATATATATAAACAGATTCTAAAATTAAAAAACAGTAAACAAGACACAGTGATGACATCTCGATGGATTACTCAATAGCACAAAAGCAACACAAACCAGCAATATTGTATATAACCGCTATGTCATGGTGCGATGGTCAATTAAAAAAGAAATATATCAAAACTCGATACACGAAACATGCTACCCAAAGAACGGAGGTCGCATTATTCGGTACCGGCAACCAAACTAATCACGAGTTCCGCAGTTCAAGCAAGGTGTCGCACCAACGATCTCCTTAAGAGAGCTGTTGCGTGTTCTTTAAGCCAACAAATATAAAAAAGAGATAAATTTTCGTCCGTGTAATTTTAAAATAAAGTAGAAAATTTTCGGCTGTGCGGACAAAAGATTGTTGATAAACATTAGGCTTTCCAGAAAGATATACTATATCAGAGGCTTACACGATAATTTCACAAATTCTTAATGGAAGCTTCTATTCGAGTTTGCAGCAAAGTATCCGTCAATATTCTAAGAAAGTTATAGAATGATTACAGAAAGCTTTCTTGAAAGAATCGATTTGGAATGACGGAAACTTTCCTTGAAGTCTTACTGCAAAGTTGCACTAAACTTCAAAGTTTGCTTACTGGATAGATTGCAATTTTTTTTCTTTAAAGATTTTATGTCATTTTCCAGAACTTGCAAGAAGGTTTCACAAAACTTTCTGAAAATATGGAAATACATCTTAGATGTTAGCTTCCATAAGGTTTAAAGTAAGGAAAATATATAAGAGACTTACACGTTGCTTTCATGAATTCTTAATAGAAGCTTATATTCGAGTTTGTAGCAAATTACACATTATAATTTTAAGAAGATTACTGCACGATTACAGAAAGTTTTCTTGGAAGTATCAGTTTAGAATAACAGAAACTTTTTTTGAAATCTTGCTGGAGAGTTATAATAAGTTTCTCAGTTTGCTTACTTGTTAGATTACATATTCTTTTCTAAGAAGATTGCATGTTATCTTACAGAAAATTACAAGAAGGTTTTTGCGAAACTTTCTGAAAATATGAAAATATATCTTAGCTTTCATAAAATTTGCATTAGGCATTCAAGGAAAATATATAAGAGGCTTATATGATTATTTCATAAATTCTTAATGGAATCTTCTATTCAAGTTTGCAGCAAATTACCCGTAAAGGTTCTTAGAAAGTGGCTGGATAATTACAGAGAGCTTTCTTGAAACTATCAATATGGAATAACAATTCTTTTCTTGAAATCTTACTGAAAAGTTACTCTAAGGTACCCAGTTTGTTTAGTTGGTAGATTACAATTTCCTTTCTTGGAAGACTGCAAGTTATTTTTCAGAAACTTGCAGTAAGATTTCACGAAACTTTCATAGTTAGTTTCACGTAAATTTTCACGTTAATTTTCCATGTAACATTTTTTTTATGTTTCACGGAATCTTTCATGAAAGATTACGTGGGATTCTTTAAAAAAACTATTCATAAGGTTTCTGGAAAGTTCTTAGAAGGTTATTTAGTAAACTTACATGAAGTTTTTTTCGGGAAGCTTTCATACTATGCGTGGAAGCTTTCATGCTATGTGGGTGATTATGTATTTCAGCTAATTTTTCGTTGGGAGGATATGATCTTGGATAGCTGATAGGAAGCCTTCGTTCAAGAAACATTTCCTTCAACGCCAACCAGTAGTTTGAAGCTAATTTGTTGACATTTCCTGATTCACCTCGTTTGGGTGTCATCCATGAAGGGGCTTCTCTAGTCAGTCTTGAAGCTTATCTTGATTTGGTTGGTGATGAGAAGTGTGCATGAATATAATATATTCTACGTTTTATAAGCTTGAAAATGTTACTACTTGTTTTTTGTTACTTCGTATTTATTAAGAATGCTTAATCTTCAACCTAACTTGAGTCACAAGTTTCCTTAACATTTTTTGAATTGTTTTTTTTTTTAAATATTCTTTATATTCGACTAATAAATGATAGCATTTTGTTTCCAAAGATACTGATATCTAGAATTTAAAGTACATGGCTAAAATGAAGTGATAATATCATACACATATACCAAATATAAAATTCGTTCATTTTAAATATTTAGCAATATTTTGCTTGGGTTTACATTTATTGGATTCATGAGTGTTAATAATAATGATTATCCATAAAATGTATATACTTTTTTTGTTTATTAATTATAATCAAACATCGTCTTGAGGGAATATTGAAGACTACTTAGACTTCTGATATTTTAGTAAACCATCTACTTCAAATGATGCTGAATTTCTACGGGCTTATCTAACACAATTAAGGCAAGAAGTGGGTTACAGAGTTTGCGAAAAAGTTTTTGGAGAAACAGGAAAACCTAGCAAATGGTGGTTATGTTTTGCTAAGAAAAAATTCATGGACAAATCTCTTTCTGGACCAGGCCAGTAAAAGTAATATTTTAACTGTATTCTTTTTTTCTGTTATATTAAAATAAAATATTTTTTAACACTGTTATTATTTTTTTCTTGCTATTTGTACCAAATAGTTTCCTATATGTATTTTTTAGACAATAATTGTTTGAAGTACGTTGAAGGGAAAGAATTTCTATAGCTGCGCGAATTATGAGGTGATGTCAGTTGCATTTTCTAAACTCATATTATATAGCTTATTATTTTGAGCAATTTAAGTTTCTTAGGAATAGAATATTAGTTTACAAAAATATTAATAGAAAAAAAATCTTGCACGTTATTATTTATCAAAAATGTAGATGTTGCCTTTGGCTTTAGAAAGAAATACAAAATTCCGTGTCCATAATTAACTAGTTATATTTCGTTAAATAAAATTAAAGTAAGACATGCGTCAATTACTTTTTAAGAAATCGTTGTTGTTAGTATTTTCAGCCTGGTTGTCGCAACCTTTGCGATTTTCGAGAATTTTCTGCAACATCTAGAAGAAATTTCAGTAAGGCATTACGTCAATTACTGAAAAATAAAATTAAGGTAAGACATACGTCAATGACTTTTTAAGAAATCGTTGTTAATATTTTCGGCCTGGTCGTCGCAACCTTTGCGATTTTCGTGAATTTTCTGCAACATCTAGAAGAAATTTCAGTAAGGCATTACGTCAGTTACTGAAAAATAAATTTAAAGTAAGACATACGTCAATTACTTTTTAAGAAATCGTTGTTGTTAGTATTTTCAGCCTGGTTGTCGCAACCTTTGCGTTTTTCGATAATTTTCTGCAACATTAGAAGAAATTTCAGTAAGGCATTACGTCAATTACTGAAAAATGAATTAAGGTAAGTACTTTTTAAGAAATCGTTGTTAGTATTTTCGGCCTGGTCGTCTCAACCTTTGCGATTTTCGTGAATTTTCTGCAACATCCAGAAGAAATTTCAGTAAGGCATTACGTCAATTACTGAAAAATAAAATTAAAGTAAGACATAAGTCAATTACTTTTTAAGAAATTGTTGTTGTTAGTATTTTCAGCCTGGTCGCCGCAACTTTTGCCGTTTTCGTGAATTTTCTGCAACATCTAGAAGAAATTTCAGTATGGCATTACGTCAATTACTGAAAAATAAAATTGAAGTAAGACATACGTCAATTACTTTTTAAGAAATCGTTATTGCTGGTATGGAAATGGCGCAAATGCATAGAAGTAAAAACATTCCAATTTATAGTGAACGCATATCCATGCAGGGGCGGATCCAGCCTCTCTCTTTGGGGGGGGGGGGCGGTGATATCACAAAGTACAGTATAGCAATCGAAAGCAAGTTGTTGAGACAGTAGCAACATTCCCATTTCTAGTGTAGAAGGCAGGGTCGGGTCACTTTCCGAATTTGAAGCTCATGGAAAGTGGGGGGGGGAGCGATCACAAGAAAAAACAAGTTGCCGACGGGGAGGGAGGGTGCAAGCAGCATACACATTTTTAGTATAAAAGGCAGAATCAGGTCTAATTTCCTGAATTCAAAGCTCTTGGTGGGAGGGGGCTATCGCAAGAAAAACAAGTTGTCAACAGGAGGGGGGGGAGGGAGTGACAGCACCATACACATTCCTAATATAAAATGCAGAATCGGTTCTATTTTCCTGAACTCAAATCTCTTGGGAAGGGGAGGGGCGATCGCAAGCATACACATTCCTATACTCTATTCAAGAACTGGAGAGAGTAATAAAACTGTTACCGAAACCTCCGACATACCTGCTCCAGTGCCGCAGGTAACTGAGGACTGCCGTAAATCTAATTATATTTAAATATTATAAGCTTTTATAAATTTACTGCAATAATAAAATTTCTGATAGTTCAATTTAATTTCTGTCAGTGAGCAAAGTACACCTTACAGTGTATCCTTAGTGATTTATCTTGTTTGAGCTTGTTTTTATATATTATTTGAGGTTAGCGAGATACCCAAAAGATATGGCTTCCATCTATATTTATTCCAAAATCGTTAAACCATGGCATTTTTTCCTGAATGGAAAACTTATTACGATGAATGTTTATGATGCCTTAAGATATTAATATCTAAATAATAATGTTAAAAGCTCTGCTTGAGATGTGTTTCAATATGGCAGGAGTTGGAAAGTCTACGATGTACCGAATACTGAAGGAGAAAGAAACGACTGGAATTGTTAGTACTCCCAAGCTACATTCGGTCACAGGCAGACGAAAAACCTCGTTGGAAGAAGAGATGTAAACTGCAATAAAAGGAGTTGTACATACATTTTATTATCGATCGGGATTTACCTGAAATTAAAAGTATTGAGCTCTGGAAATTGAGAGAGAACTTAATTTTTGCTGGGAAAAAACCAGATAGGAAATCTGTTCTTATAGATCGTCCGGAAAATGTCCGTTGAAGAAAGAAATATCTCTCTTAAGTAAAAGATAGAGTTGCTAGAAATAATACAACTTACAAAATTGCAATTTAACTGAACTTTTGAAAGATTTTTTTGAATAAAGTTATTGCAAACAATTGGGAAATATCCATGTAATAACAGAATAAAAGAAAATATGGAAATTCGATCTCATGATCAGTGAGATAGAGGAACCAATTATAATTAATTTAAACGAAGATAGCTTCACTGACTGATTACGAATTAGATACGTAATGTTTACCAGCGTAAACACAATTTGTTATTTAAATTTTCTGTAACATATAAAAATTAATTAAATTTGAATCTCTTTTTAGTGTTTAATTTTAATTCTGCAGATGGTTTAAGAAATAAATAAACTGAAACATCAAATATCTTAAAAATGTTTTGGATTAATAATAAAATGACCGATAGCCCCAAAAAATTTTTAATATTATATGGACGAATTTATTTTTTTAATATATGTTCAACTTGGGTATGTTGTAAGTATTTAAAGTATAACTTAGAATTTTTTGAGAGAAAAAGGCTACGTTTTAGTCTGAATGTGTCCAAAACGATTTCAATGCCAAAATTAAAAATAATAAAAATACAGTTTTGTGTTAAATATGTCAAAATTATCTATTTTTTCTAATGTATGTGAATTATTAAGAAATCGTAAGAAAGAAAATATTATAAAAACCTTTCATTTTAAGTTTCTAAACGAAACAATATTCTATGTCATAAATACTTAGTGATAAAATAAATCTCCTTCCGACGAGTATGACGAGGATTAAAATCCTTTTTAACACTTCGCATCCAAATATCTATTATCCAACCAAAATAGTCCATTATTAGAGACCGGTATTTTTGATTATAAAATTTCTAATCCATTGCTATGAAAAATATATGTGTCTAACAGATTTTGCCAAAGACATCGGACTAAAGAACACAAGTATTTTGCAAAGAAAAAAAAGGCAAAAAATGATTTATTACTCTCTAGTTCTTGAATAAACTATAGTATAAGAGGCAAAATCGGGTCTATTTTCCTGAACTCAAAGGTCTTTGAGGGGGGGCCCACCGCCCCCCCCCTTGGATCCGCGCCTGTATCCATGTATATTGAGGATGCCAATACATAAATTTCGGATATTTCTTATTCTGAGAGCTAGCAAATAAATCAATATCAGGATTACCAAATTTACAGACAATATCTTGAGAAATCTTATCGTTTAGTTCATGTTTCGTGGATCTATTTTTTTCTGCGTGATTTTGAATCAGTTATGTTTCTGAAGAACTTGAACAAGATGCTTGTACAAAGATATTTTTTCGTACACACCGGTTCCAGATCTTTGGAGAAATTTCATTAGGGTTCTTATATTAGACGCTTCTCATTTTGTTAATGCCTGCTATAACTGTAATATTATCTATCCTTAATAATATATTTTTTATTAAAAATATTGTTAGTAAATAATCACATGGCATGCAAGACGGCTACTAATTCCAAATGATTTATATGGAACAATTTCTCGTCTTTGTAAACTCAGTGTCATGTCCAAACTATTAGTTGTAAAACTCAAATATACTATTCCGGTTTTGGAATTAATTCACTTTTATCTAAATTTAAAATAAAGCCTAATCCTGGTAGTAAATTGCAAGCATTCTTTACATTTTTAATGCACCCCTGCTTAGTTCTTGCCATAACTAAAAAGTTTTCTAGATAGAAAGAACAAATTATATTTTTTTCTCTTAAATATTTTAGTACGGGTCTGGTTATTTTGGTAAAAACAAAACTAAAAACGTAATTAATTTCTATACATTTTCTAAAAAATAGGCATTTTACTGAAAATATAACAATTATTTATTACCAAATTTATGACTGTCCCATAATCCTCCAACTTAAAATGAGGTGCTGTAATATATTTATTAAAATTTTTTAAGTTTAAAATAAATTTATATTTTTGTTTTGGTTTGGTCTGATTCTGTTGTAATCGTTTGAAACTGTTTTCTTCCTCGAGTTGTAGGCGCTAAAAGTTTAAATACTGTTTACTTCGAGTCCTTCGGTTTACTTTGTCTGACTGGATCGACTTTCTTTAGTATGCCTGATATTACTCGTCCTATGGCAGAAAGTACAACTGTTAATTGCCCCTGTAGCTGTATAAGAAAATGACCTTGGTTCTTAGCATCCCGATTGAGGCATTTCCCTAATTCGTGATTTAATTTGGAAGCTTAAAATGAGTTGCAGTTATCTGAAATGGAGTATTTATTAACCAATTCGTTAATTATATTTCGATGAATTCCATTTTCAAAATAATTTTTCCATCTTACGGGCACTGGCTCATGAACATCCTCCTTCACTTTTTTGTTACTAGGCATTAGATTTTTATCTAGGGTCATTAAGATTTTTCTTATTTCTATTATGCTCCGTATTTCCACGTGGTTTTCATGTTCAGTCTCTGCAGCGACCAGAAAAAATTTCAGTAAGACATTATGTCAATTACTGCAAGAACCGGTAAAAAGTCAGTAAGACATTACGTCAATTACTGAAAACTGCAATTTTTTCACAAGAAAGGCCTCAATTGTTACTAATTGGATGTAACAAAAGAAATACAGACGTCACGTATGAATTTAGTAATATGCCTACCTTGAATGAGCTCACTGTCAATGTTTTCACTGATTTGTATATAACTACAAACTTCACGTTAAATAGCCCGTAATTTTGATAATAAAAAATCGTATTTTTTATTATTCTGTTTTGGCTTTTCCAATTCCGGTATAGTTTAAATACTGATTTTGCTGAATTTCCCTTTCTTTGTGACTCAGAAGTCGATTGAATACTTTTTCTAACCACTTTGAGCATTTTTTCCTGTCAAATTTGGAAATGTTTTTACGACACTAATAAAAAGATGTATGCTAACCGGCACAAACAAATACAATGAAGATGAAGCGGATCACCAAACGATATTACGAGTCAGGATTTTTTTGTTTATCATTCAAATTGTGTTAGCCTAGGTATGACGAATGCATACTACAGTGCGTAATAATCATGAAGGACAACAGCGAAGAATAATATTATTTATTTATGCCCATATTTATAAAAAACCACCGTAACTTTACTTGAGATTCTTAAATTTCTAACTAATTACTTTTGTTTATCTCCATACCCTATAAAAATATTTACTTTTTAAATTAATTAAAATATATTGTATTCTGTCTAGAGTCGACTTAGAAATAAGGATAGCAAGACATATAGCCCCTGTAAGCCATCGATACCAGCCCGGTAAATCTTGTATGTGAATTTATATCTAACGTCACGTCGATATAGTAACATTAACAGTTTTTTTTTAACTATATACTCCATTTCGTCTATAACCTTGTTTTGTAGGCCAAACCAAGAAAGTTTTGTAGTGTTAAGTGAGAGCTTTATATTTTGACTTTACTCCAGATTTTACTTATATTTTATTTAATACTAGTGTTTTTTTGTTACATGTAAGGTATTTGATTAATTTGCTAAATGTTTAATAGTTACTTGGCGTCATCTAAATTCATTTAACAAGGGTGAAAATAGTAAAATTCTTATAGGTACACAGTAAAGTAAACAAAAATCAGAGAATTCTAGACTCTTGTTGAAATCGTACATCAAGTAGCTACAGAACAAATGTTTTCCCGCTTACTTAAAGTATGAAATAAGCATGTATCATTATTATTTAATTGTTTGTTTTTTTAAGTATTTTATACATTTTGGGGCAAAAATTTGTATATGTTTTAATAGTTAAATAATATGTTAAAAACAAAAATTATATCAAATTGGTCAGAGACCCGTTTACTGAGGTATAGTTGCGCATATTCAAAACTTTATGGAAGTTATATATTTATGAACTGTTCCTTTATTGTTTTCATTTATTTTATTATTTCAGAATCTTAGATTTGCTTAGTTTTTTCCAATAAAGTTGTTTAAACATCAAATTTTTCATGTATTACTTCTACCATTGTATAAGATTTATAATAGGATATTTTAAATGGAGCAAATCGAGTAAAATTTGGTCCGTAATATTTCTAAATGAGATGTCGCTAACGTTGAGTTTACAGGAAAAAAAGTGTCGCCCTCTAGTGAAAATCTTATATATTGTTAAAGCAAAATAGACTTCAATATTCGGTCATGCCAGTTCTCTATAATTGTTAAATCGGGTAAATGCTTCTGGAGTACATTCAAAATTTTTTTGTTGAAGGTCGTATTTTATTAGCATATGAGGTAAAAGACAGGGGCGGATTCAGGAGAGAATACGGTATGTGCGCGACGTCGCATTAAAATTTCGACATCTACTGCATTTAGCACACCATTGCGGTGTTGCCAAATAAAATAGTATTGACGAAATTAGAAATTTAGCAGGTAGATATCGAAATTAAAAATTAATTTAGAGTTAAGTAAATTAATTCTAATAGCGCTAATTTAAGGTTTTATATGCATTATTTCAATGGAAAAAAGTTGTTTTATCTCTTTTGATTCTGTGAATGAAAGAGATTAATTCAAAGTGTATTTTTCCTCTTTCTGTTATATAATAAATATGTATGCAAATATATATAACTCTTAATACGCATAGATATCTATTAATATATGTATACCAATACATATGGTGCAAAATGATTATTTTCAGTTTGAAAAAAAAAACAATACAATAAAACGAACTTTTATGTAATTTACTACTTTTTAACTTTACAAATTGTGAATGGCGTTCCACCTTAAAAAATCCTTATTAAACAGATAAATAAATAAATTAAAATAAGTATATGTACAGACTAGACTACCTATAAACTAAGATATATTATATGTTATTGCGGTCATTTCCAAAACAGTACTTATTTAAATTTATATTTGAACATCTGCCGTATTTTAGGGTGACTTACAAAGTCGCGCTAAAAACAAAAATTTCTTCCACGATTTTCTTGTAAAATTGCTAAACATTCTGAGATATTAAATTTAATTACATTAAATATAGTTCGAACGCTAACAAATCATATTAATTTTCCCTAAAACTGCAGTGTATCATACTAGGTAGTGTTTGGGCACAAAGCGGTTTTTCCTGGATGCATAATGCTTTTAGATAAGCACGACAATGAATAAAACAAAATACAGCCGACTATTTCACTGACGACGCCAATAAGAGGCCTCAATTTCGAGTGGTTTCCGGCACCATATTGAATCCGGCATGTTACAAAATCAGTTTTTCCACTCATATTCTAAAAGTATAACTCAAAGACCTTTTTTAGATCTCAGTCAGATGCGAACTAGTGATGTTTTATCATATTTTGGAAATAAATCAACGTCAGAACAGATTTTGATGCAATGAAGCATAGTGATAACCTATAACATGTGGTCAACATATAGGATACTTTTTGTCCTGAAAAATTAAAGAGTTCCTGCGTGATAGGGGATAAAAATGTGTTTATATATATATATATATATATATATATATATATATATATATATATATATATATATATATATATATATATATATATATATATATATATATATCATTACCGATACAGAGACTAAAATGGCAATTTTTTCAATTGTGTTTGTCTGTCTGTTCCCCTGCTCACTCATCACGTGGAAAATACTGAACGGATTTTGATGCAGCTAGACATATTGATCACGTAAAACTTGGGTCAATGTTTTGGATAATTTTTATTCTGTAAAATGAATGAGTTTCTGCGGGATAGAGACTAAAAATTTGTATATTGGTAATTTTGAATCATACTTCTAAAAAATAATTAATGATGTTAAAATAGGATTCTCAAGTTCATGTGAACGAAGTCGCGGACATATCTATTTTTCAATAAAAGAATTCATCAATTTGAGGAGTAAATGGAAAAAGAATTGCTGGCGTCATGAACGGAGATTATTTAATTAATAATTGGCATATTTTTTCTTTCTTGAATAAAGAAATAAACTGTTGAAACTTTGAAATACATACAAAAATTTTTTGGTTTAATTTTAAACTCATATACTCAAAGTTTGATATTTTCTGTGTGGACGCTAATTGTTATTTACAGGGTGGTAAATGAATACAATTTTTTTCAAATTTCATAGTGGCAATAATTTTTTTAAACCATTATATTTTTTTATGCTGGGCTTTAAAAAAATCGGTGTATGAATTGTAAAAAACAAATTAGGAGATTTTGGATAATTATCGCAATTTTAGAGAAATTTTGATTTAAAAAAAGCAGTATCGTATTTCATCACCCTGTATCTGAGTAACAGTTATTCAAAAGATTTCTTTTACTTTCTGAGAGAAGAGAATCAGTACTTTTTTTTCGCGTTTTAAAAAAAAATTGTACTGGGTGGGAAAAACTATTGTTTTAATTACTGTGCCTTTAATTTATTTCAAATTTTAGTAGTAACACAATATTTTTTTTTTAATTTTTATGCCATAAAAGACATGTTCACATTTTTGAAATTATAATATAAATTTTTGAAAATTCGGATAACTAGACGGTTTTTGAAATTTTGATTTAATTTGCTTCTTTTTAAAGAAAACGAAGTTGCTGTTAATAGTTTGATACATGAGAACAAAATGTGGCAAGAATTTTTAACCATATTAGTAGAGAATTTTTACTTATTTATTATTTATTATATACGGGTATATTAAAAGCATTTATTCGGGTGGTTTATAAAAATTAAACAAATCTCTATTTTTTTTTAGAATTCCCTTTGTACAGGTCGGCGTACTACAAGCCGTCAGTCTTTTAAGGAGAAACTATTACCTTTTCTGTTCCCCTTTTGACATACAAAAAGTCTTTGAGTGGTTTAAGAAAAAAAAACTCTCACAGGTACAGAGTGACTCAGAAATAAGTGCCGTATATTGTGTCGAAGGTTCGCTGCATATCCAAAAACAGCAGAACTGTATTTTGTTTCTTATAGGTACTGTTGATAGCCTCTTGTAGGACTTTTATCACTACCATAGTTATGCCATGTCCAATCCAAAATGTTTTTCTCTGAGTTTCCAAAAGTTTGTTCTTTGGAAGCGTCATATTGGATCCGTCCTTAAAACAGCAAGACGCTGATTGGCCGAGAGGCAAAATTAAGGCGTATGCCTAACTCCTCGCTTAAAAAAGTATATATACTAACAAAAAATTACGATCTTTCTCTTACAATAAGCTTAACAACGAGGGATTCAAGAAGTTTTTTCCGTAAGCTTATTTCGGACTTCTGTTACGTAAGACAATTTTCAAGCCGTGTTGCTGAATTGTCCTCGATCGCGAAATCGCCGTCGTGGAGCCAGTACCTAGCACTTGCACTTTGCTAGCGAAAACTCCCGAGAATTTTCAATAGGTGGGCCTCCCGAGCTTTTAATTTCTCCCCAGAAATTAGGGCCGGGATTCCGGGATTATTTTATTGCGCCAACGCGGTTAGGGCAGTGAAATTTTGTAATAAAAAGTTCAGTAGGCAAAAGCATACACTGATTTGAGCATCGTTTATGCCCTATTGGTAAGTGGAAATCTGGGAAAATCAGCACTTTCCTCACGTCTCAAAGTCCTACTGTCTTTTTTCTGATAGTTGAACTCGTGCCACGGCTAACCAGTGTTGAATAAGTGTTCGACACTGTGGGATAAACCAGCAGTAGCATTTTCAGCGAAACTTTGACAATATTGACTTTTGTTTTTGATATATAAAACATATGTATAATTACCTCGCGGGTAATAATGTATTGAAAGACTATTTCTAATTCGGGACAGAAATTAATTATGCTTAATTTTGGTTTCCGCGTAAAGTCAAAGACTATAATTTACATTCAAACTAATTAAAAACTATTTCTAATTCGGGACAGAAATTAATTGTGCTAATTTTGTTTCCGCGTAAAATCAAAGACTCTAATTTATATTTAAAAAAGACTCTTTTAAAAAACTCTGAAAAGTGTTTCCAAAAACTATGGTGAACTCTAAATAAATCTTTTATAGTGAAAACTAATTAAAACAATCCATAATTAAAATAAATACTATAAGTAATTTATTTTAAAATTCAAAGACGTTTAAAAAACTTCAATCAAACAACGAACCGACGTCGGCAAACAAGCAGATTTGGCCGCCAAGCCGGCGCCATTGATGTATACAGTGGATTTCTTTTAAAAGATAAAAACTATTCGACACGCAATATTGAACCTCAAGGAACAAAAGTTTCTTGAAATAACTGTAGTTAGTTATAATTAATATCTAAGATTTAATTATTTTCTTTATATTATACTTTTTATGTTTGTAAAGGAATAGAATTAAGATTCCTAATCATTATACGATTCCGAGCTAACTGGTTTTATACTCACAATCGTACTAGAATTAAAACTTTATTTTCGTTTTACTAATTACTAATTGCTTGGAGAAATCTTATTTTATTTTTTCTAAGTTGATCGGTTAGTTGATAACTCCATTATCGATTATTTAAAATCGCTAAAGAAAATTATTTCGCGCGAAAATAAATATTAATTTAAAACTTAAATAATTTTGCTTGATATATAAAATAAAACCAATTAGTACAATTAAGTTCGAAAGAACTTATTATCTAATAATTTGTAAGCAAAATTCCTTGCATCTTAAAACATAACTTGAGTTGATCATTATCGGGTGAACCCGAAAACATAATCATAAAAACATCTTTTTGTAATAATTCATTTACCGTCGGATAAAATTTTGTGAAACATTTTGATTAATAATCGAACATTTAAAAGCATTTAGCAAAACATTGTTATCAACTAATTATAAGTTAGACATTAACTTAGAATTAATTACTTAGTAAAATTAGAATTTAATTTTCGTTTTGTAAAAGACCATAAAATAATATTTTATATCGGTCTTTAGTTTAAGTTAGAGAAGTTGGGCAATTGAGCTCATTAGGTAATTTTAGTAGAATTATTATATTATTTTGAAAAATCAAAAAATTAAAAAATACTGAGAGGAAAAAACATCGATAGGAAAACAACTAATCCTATAGGAAGGGCACTGACTGGACGACAAAAGAATTGACATGACATTGACATTTCTTAATAATTAATATTTTAAATAAAACTTTAATTTCAAAAATAACTAAAATTTTAAATTCTTTAAATTAAATTAATTAAAAAACAAAGCCCAGCTCATTAAATAAAAGTCTCCCGTGATTAAATATCTCATGCAATTAAAAATTCCCAGAAATTTCTGAATAAAACAAAATATAATTAAATACATAATTACTCCTATCTATTTACAATGTCCAGTCCCCATTTGCAATATCAGACCATGTCCAATAAGGCGGGTGGTCATTCAGACTCCCCGGGTGGTTTTGGAGGGTCCTCGGCGGCGGGGAAACCCGTCGCCTTGTTTAACACGGCAATCCCCCCTTCATTCCCCACTGACAAAGACCAAGACTTGACGAATATTTCTAGACGGTCGGTAAAAAGTCTAATCGAGTTTTATGAAACCACCTCGACTCCCAAGGTAGGTCATAGATTAAGTTTAAGTAATTTTAGATATAGTTACTCTCCTAGTTTGATAAGTAAACCTGATGATAAATCATACCAATCCCTACCTAAAACAAATACTGTTGTAGATGTACCTTTAAAAGATATACCAAAGCACATATCGGTTTCCTTCGACACAACTTCGGACAAGCCGACTACGCACTTTTCGAAAGAGCCATTTAATATTTTACAAACAGAGTCAGAGCGTATTACTAACCTTAACGAGATACCCGTTTCGCATAGATATAACATACGCAGGAACAAGTTTTCAATTAAATAAAATGTTAATAATGAAAATTTAACAATTAATAAAAATAAAATTAAATCGAGAAACGGTACGTCATCGGCGCAACAATTATTATCGTCGTCGTTAATACAACAAATATATATATATATATATATATATATATATATATATATATATATATATATATATATATATATATATATATATATATATATATATATATATATATATATATATATATCCAGATTCTTCCTTAAGGCTATTTTTTACGTTAGGGAAAATAATACAACCAAAAAAATTATATTAAACATATAACTTTATTAATACAGATTTTACAGTTAGGTAGTTTTGAATTTAAAATGATATATTTAAAAAAAAAAAATATAGGAACTTTTACCGACTTAAATAAAATTTTCTCTTGTATGTCAATAAGTTTTTATGATGGTCTCATAATTTTGTCTTAAACTGGTTCAGCAAAATCGAAAATGGCAAACAAAAATATATTTTCCGATCTCTTTTAAAATTGATAGGGGAGGGGGAAATTTTGTAAGAAGTAGATTACGAATCTAAAATTAATTTGTTAATTGGGTTTTGTCCAATTAATTTTAAAATTTGTATTTATAGTAATTTTGGTTAAAATGGGAATTTGGAAACATTGTGAAGTACATTACATAACTCTATTAATATATAGTTATTCTAATAATTTACGGGTATTGATCTAAGTTCAGTTAAACAAAAAATCAAAAATAAAAAAAATTATTCTTCACAAAAAGCGCTAAAAAAAGAAAGTGATTTTATGAATTTTTAAATCTAACTGAAGTTTTTGAAGTTGGCGCCAACTTTACACAAAAATAATAAAACAGCAAACTGTTAGATATAAACTAGCTACATTAAAGAACCAATGCCAAATAAAGTCAGTTAGATCATTACGCAAGCTTTGGCGCGTCTCCTTGAATACTGTGGGGTTAATAACTTACAGGTTTTTTTGAACCAATTATTTTATGTTTAAATTTGACACCAAATTTAAAAGTAAATTAAAAAAAATTTAGAAACGAAACTTATTTTTTTATTATTTCGGAAAATTATCAAATAAGGTATCGTTATAGGTCGCTCAGTTAAGCATAGATAGCAGATTTTTCCAAGTACAAGACCCTTACCGATAAGGCAATTTGGGCCGCATAGGGGATATACCAAGATAAAGACAACTTACAGTTATGAATGAAGGCAAACACACACTTTAACTTTTTGCTGGAAAATCCTATTACTTTAGTTAGGCAACCCTCAAGAAAAAATAACTTAATCTATCCGTCTGCACTTGATGGGCCAATTCATGTAAAATGCGTTATACAAAATTCTAATTGTGCAAGAGTTATTGGACGATGACCCGGATCGCCGTCTTCAGTTTAGTAGAATTATAATGAATTCACTGGATTAGCAGTTCATTGGTTTGGATTGGGTTCTTTTTTCAGATAATTATACTTTTTCATTCAATGGTCACGTAAATAACTAGAACTGCCAATATTGTTAGCATTCATAAAAGCTCCGAGATTGGGCAGGCATAATTGATAAGTTGTTGAGCCAATATATATTGGAGATAATATAAATGAGATATTATGTCTGATTTTTTGTGCGAGAAAACCTCCTTTCAGCTTTTGCTGCTTGATCGCTTCATCATTCAGAAGCACATCTCTACGATGATTGAAAATGGTTTTAGCAGAACAGTGCCCTGCCTCATTATAAGCAAAACGTTCAACACTTTGGATAAAGTTTTTCGAAACCAGTGCATAGGAGGAAGGGATGCAATGAATGGCCTGTAAGATAACCAGATCTCAACCTTCTTGATTATTTTCTTAGGTGATCAATAAAATCCAAAGTTTACTTGATAAACCTTGAAAATCTCGAGCAGGGGTCGGCAATTAATTTTAAGTGGAGCCCAGGATGATTAAAAGTTTCCAATCGAGAGTCCAGAAAAAAAAAACAAGTTTATATAACAAAATAGGCACGATCTAGAGGATTTAAGGCAATGAATAACGTAAATCCGACAAATTACCCAAAACAAATGAGTTTTATTTCAGATTAAGTTTCCGCCAGGAAAAAAACGGTGAATATTTCCAACAATTAAAAAATTAAGCTGAAAACTGAGATTTTATCTTTTAAGCAAATTGTAACGAGGCATGACAATGCATACCTTTATATACATATATATATATATATATATATATATATATATATATATATATATATATATATATATATATATATATATATATATATATATATATATATATATATGAGGCAAAAATGTGTAAAATTAAAAAAAAAACACCAGTATTTTTGGATTTTTTTACAAACGAAGACAATTGTTTTTATGGAGTTAAATACTCTACAACTTTAAATACACAGAAGAAAAGTGTTAAATATTGCTACCTATGTCTACTTTCAAATTTTTAAAATATCCTTCAAAAACCAAGAATTTTTATTCGTCATGCAGCATAAAAAAATTATTTATTTTCTGCATTTTATGACACCTCTCAGGGTTATTAAAAAAATGGAATAATCCACCTACTGGGTATTAAAATTGAAAAGCAACCATTTTCTCAAAATATTTCTACCACTTTCTGGATTGAAATAAATACAATTCACTTTTGAGACACGCAAACAAGGCTTTAGCAGAATAAAAATGAAATGAGGAATTTCGATTTATAATTTTTCCAGAAGTAGATAATTTCAGCTATTTTCATTTTTATAGCTATTTTAGCACACCTGGTAGAGTGTATTTTTTAAATCTCCACTAGTGGGTTCCTATAAAACACATAAATACACATTACATTCTTCAGGTATCGCAATTCGAAATTATTAAATTTTCAATTAATATGTAAACATATTCTTAATTATTTTTCTTGTATACATTTAAAATACAATTTTTTTTAAATGGGTTTAACAGGGTAACAAAAAAATAATTCTGTTAAAAAAATATACCTAATATAAAGAGAATAGTTTTTATGTATATAAGTAAAAGATATATCATTACCGTGGGTAAAATTTTGGTTTGGTTTTATCATAAGGAAAATTATACAATTTTTATACATTGTCTATTCATTTTGTATTATTCTTATTTTACCTTTTTTTTCAAAAGAAAAGTCGTGAATTTTAATCATGTTTCGTGACATAAATTTACATTCAGAATAAATTTTAGCAATAAATAATTTTACTAATAACAATTGAAAATGACCTGCATATGAGTTCTCTTTCGAAAAGTATGAACCAAGCTTTTCATTTTTTTTAAGTAGCTCCAATGCATTATTTAATAAAATAGCTTTTATTCCTTTCTTAAAATAATTATTTTTAAAATGGGTCTCAAAAACTTTGAGTCCTATATGACAAATTTCAATACAAAGAGGTTTTGGAACAGATAGTCCGATAGATTTCGGTTGTTTTTCAAATTGTCTAAAGTATATTAATAAATTGTGACTGCTTTTTTTGATCGGTTTGTCGGTAAGAAGATTTTTTTTACAATCAGCGCAATTAGTTATTTTACAAACTTTACCGCCGCAATATCCAGCAAACATTGTCACTGAACACGTCTCTAGAGAGGATAATGCAGGAAAAAACGTTTCCTCAATACAGCATTCTTCATCAGAAATGGAGGACACGAACCGTATTGGCTCCTCCACAGTTTTAGTGGATTCAACCGGTATATTACTTTTGGATTTTGTTAATAATTGACTGTTCAAATACAAATATGTGTAATCATCCTCTAAACAATTTGCTGTTTCGGCCGAAGATAACAAACTGTTTACAGTCACTTGCCTGAAGGTGTAACGAAATCTTTGCACAGACGGATTTCGGCAATATCCACCTCTCTGTCTAGTTACAGAAAATAAATTTTCTAGGACATCTTGATTAAGTCTCTGGGTCAGAATAAAGTTGCTATTGAATTTTTTCTCCTCTTCATGTAGCTAAAAGAATAGTTAAAAAATTATATTCAGACAAATTTAATCGACTGTATTGCTAACTTATTTATTTTTAGAGTTACATGCATCATTAATGAAATCGACAAACTTGTTTATTGTTTACCGTTGGATGCGAATCTGTAAGTAGAAAAAAATTTTTATTAAAAAATTAAACCTACTTCTAAATAAGCGCTAAAAAAGCGAAAAATAACAATATAAATTGAGACTCACTTTGTTTGTAATTGCTTTCTTACCGTAGCTTGTATGTATCTCGTGTTAGTACTTATTTATTTCATTTAGCAGTTATCTGAAATCGACTTTAAAAACTTGAGTTTCATATTTTTCGCTTTTTAGCGCATTCTTAGAAATCGGTTATAATAAAAATTTTATTTTTCGAATTTAAGTTTTGAATTAAGTTTCTAAGGTCTCAAAAAAGTATACATTTTATTCAAAGTTATAGACCACACTAAACTGAACAAAAAAAATTCTTTGATTTTGAGAATTTCCTAAATTCTCATTTTAAATGAAATTGTACCAAATAAATACTTAGTCTGCTAAAGTAAATCCTCTATCTTCAATTTTAAGAAATTAATTTGTAACCTAGGCGCCAATACCGAGACTAGAGATATGTAAATTTTTTAGTCTGACATGTTTTATCCCACATATAAAGTTTGAAAAAATTTGTTTAAAATCCGGAATATACACCCCAAGAATCCCCAATATCACTCTGGACAAAATCGGAAAAATGTAAAATTTCTATTCCCCCATATTGTATTTGCTATATTAAATTGTAAAAAATACCTTCATAGTCATAACCTACGATTCCGAAAACCCCCTATTATTAATTTTGGAAAAATGTAAATAATACAAAATTTTGAACCCACTATACTGTTCCCGTCATAATGAATTTCAGAAAAATAATTTTAAACTCTTAATCTAATCTTAAACGACACGCTCGAATGCCAATTTTAGACATAATTCGGAAATATAAAATTTTTAGACCGCCATATTGCTTTTGTCATATTGATTTTTTTAAAAACAATTTTAAATTTGTTATTTACGTATTCAGAAACCGCCCACTAAGAAATTTTAAACAAAACCAAGAGATGTTAAATTTTTAGCACGTCATATTGGATACACCATATTCAATTTTCTAAAAATAAATTTTAAATTCGTAATTTGTATCTTGAAAAACCCCCTTATTTTAGACAACATCGACAGATGTAAAATTTTTAGTTCGTCATATTGGATCCGCCGTATTAAATTTGTTTTAAAAATAATTTTAAATTTTTAATTTACACCTTCGAAAACCCCGTCTATCAATTTAGGACAAAATAATTTTAGATACGTTATGTACGACTCTAAAACTATCCCGTCCAATTCTGAAGAAAATCGCTATCTTCAATTTTACTGAACCAGTTTCGTCCAGAACAATATGAGACCATTATACAGCAACTTTATGACCATAATGCAAAAAGTTTTATTCAAATCGGTGCCGTCGTTCTGTACTAATCGACGTACATACAAAAAAAAATGCATAGCGGTCGAACTTAGAACCTCCTTTTAGAATTCGATTAAAAACAGGCAAGTATTGCATTTTGAAACTATTGATACTTGTGGAAAATGAACCTAAGCTAATTTTAAACGAAAGTTATTATGGACACCCAATTCAGAAAATGAGGAAGTTATAATAGTGTCAACGTAATTTAAAGTAACGGGCAGATATGTTGAATCACATGGGAAAAATCTTTATCAAGCTTTTTAAAAACTTTAAGAAAAAGCAGATCGACTTTGCATATCCTGGAGCCAAAATAAAAAAATAAATTTTAAAAATTTTACCATATACAAAGTAATGGCAAAAACTTTATTTTTTCTTCATAATAAATACCTTTTTTAAATACACAAAAATGTTACTAACAAAGGTTGTTTAGAATTAACTTTATGTCCAAATATATGTAATTGATGGTAGGAATAATTTATAAATAGAATTTGGATGTGCCATTCGTACATAAATTTTAATTTTACGAACAAAAGTAAAACAGTTGAATTGTTGTAAAGAAATATTCAAATTTAAGCACAAGTTGGCAAGAAAAGTGGTGCACGACTTCTGCTATTTTGAATATTTCTTGTAAAACAATAATATTATAGCGTAAATTTTAGCAACAAAAAGACAACGTCATGCCTTTTCCATTGTTTCAGTATTTGGTGAAGTTTTGCCAAAAAGTTTAAAAATTTGTTGTAAAATCTTTACACAGAAACAAATATTTTATTTTACAACAAATTATAAAATATAGTGAATTAAATAACAACATTTTTGGTACGGCTTGGCTTGCTGAATCTGTAGTGTAATTTTAATGTCGAAAACAACAACACGCATTAACTTAAGGAATGAAACAATATGCGCAGTAAAGGAGATCTTAAAAATCCCCTATATTTAATAATTTTTTCGACTTCCTACAAAGCTTTTACTGTAACTAGAATGTTTATTACAAAAAAAAATTGTGATCCATGTTATTTCTTTGTGGGTAAAAATTAGGTTATTGTATAAATAAACACTTTCTTAAGAGAAAATGTTAGTTTCAATTTGTTTTACAAGCTATATTTCAAATGGCGGGATATATTTGCATACCTTAACATATTTGATCCCTCATGAATATGATATTCTTTTGCAAAATGTATATCACAAATTACTTTTCTTTGCAGGGATTTTGGACTTAAATTCAGCAGATTAGAATTACCTGAAAATGTTAAAAAAGTGACATGCTAAATACATTCAATTTATAAAAGATTTATGTATTTTCAGAAGTTCTTTTTATAATAAAAACCCATACCTATTTAAAAAAATGGTTAGTGTAATAATTTATCTCATAAGAAATAATTGTTAATAAACTTCTGCTAACTTGCTAGCGCCTGTTACCTCAGATTTAACAGAGTTTAATATTATTGGCCTCGACATATTTACTAAAGTAACTAAAGATATCTAAGTAACTAATTTTAAATTATTTATCTATGTATTGATAATTAAGGAATAATTGCATATGTTGTATAAATTATATCTGCCTATAAGTGATCATATCTTCCCGATGTACACTGCGAGTGAAAAATTAAAAAAAAAAGTACATAACTAATAAATTCCCAATTTTATGATAGACATCTCCAATAAGTCAGTAAGAATTATTTTTTTTTGTTTATTAAAAATATATTTTTGAAATTTTTGTTACCTATGATTTTGACGAATTGTACACTCAAAAATATACCTTAAAAATGAGAAATACAAATTTCTACACAAAAAGGTGTATCTAATAACAAAAAAAAAAAAGATCTAAATTAATAGCAAATGATTTAAGACTTGCTTGGTTAATTGTACAGTAACTTATGATAGTATTAAATTCGCGTCCGTATACTATTAAATATGTCTGAATGATGATGAATTTTACTAGACATTGAAGTATTGTTTTTTAACGTTGTGTTCCATTTTGATTGTAGTTCATGCTTTTCCCAGATGAAATATATCTATTAAACATCTCGTTTATGCAGAGAAACATGGGTAGAAATTTGGTGGCGATTGATTCATTAGTTTTTTGCTACTTTCGGGCAAACAAAAACCCTCTTCTTCTGAGTGCATATTAAAACCTAGTATTAAAATAAAATTTAAAAAAGCCAGTGGCTCTTTGGAGACATAAAACACCCCCATATGAAGATAATAATAAAAAAATCGTGTATGGCGTTTTACAAGTAAAAATGCATGCAATTGCAGCTTCTAATTTACTCCGTAAATTATTCACTTCTAAGGCAAAGTGAAATGCTTTTAAATTTTTATTTATCATTCTAGTCTCTTCTTTAAGTAATCTTGTTGCTAGATTTGCAAACGTTTCTTGATCATGCACATAGATGCAGAAAAAATCAAGTTATGCGAAAAGCATTATATCTAGAAGGTAAACTGTTAATCAATTTGGAATAAATAGTTTTTTTACATTTTTGCCAATGTAATTGTAATTCGCTACAACTCTATGCTTTTTGTTAATGTATCGCAGTCATTCTTGACTACATTTTGGCTGAATTTTACACTTTACCATTGCATTTGATCCTAAGTTCTAGCGCCAAATTTTCAACCCACCATATTGTATCCGCCATGCTGAATTTCAAAAAAATAATTTTAAATTCTTAATTTAATCTTAATTTATATCCTCGAAAACCCCCAGCATTAATTTTAGACATAATCCGGAAATATAACATTTTTAGACCACCAGATGCAATACTGCAATATTGCTATATCGAATTTTTTTAAACAATTTTATATCCGTTATTTACACTCTCAGAACCCCCCAGCAACGATTTCGACTAAATCGATAGGTGTTAAATTTTTAACCCTCTATAGTGAATTTTATAAAAAATCATTTTAAATTTGTAATTTATACCACCAAAAACCCGCCTATACCAATTTTGGATAAAATCATGAGACGTAAAATATTTAGTCCGTCATATTGGATCCGCAATATTGAATTACAATCGTTATGTAAAACCTTAAAAACGTCCCCATACCAATTTTGTAGAAAATCGGCAAATTATTTTGTCTGCCATATTATCAGTGTTATCTTGAATTTTACTGACCAATTTCTGCCAAAATAATATGGGACCACTACAGCAATTTCTTGAACAAAATGCAAAAAATTTCAATCAAATCGGTGCAGTCTTTCCGGAAGAATCGACGTACATGTATAAAAAAACATACAGTGCTGTAACCTCCTGCTTTTAGAAGTTCTCAAGGTCGACTAGGTAGATATACCTTCTATGTAGATTACTATGTTAACACCTTCGTAAATATATCCAATATGTCCGATCAGGTAATAGTAGAGATCTAGATGAAATCTAAATTAACGAAAATTGTTTACTATGTGCGTATGAAGCTCAAATTTGAATCATTTTGTGTAATGTAACATAAATCAACACCTCACTATTGCTCTATAAAAAGGACAAAATAAAAAACGCATTTAATGTAATCATTATTAATTATATGGGAGGTTTTAAGCATCCTGAGACCTACCGATTTTCAACACTTTTTAAACCGACTTGTAAAAGAAGGAGGTTCTCAATTCGTCGACTGTATTTTTTTTTATGTATATACACCGATTCCTCTGGAACGGAGGCACCGATTTGAATGTTATGTTCAGGAAATTGCTGCGGTGGTCCCATATTTTTTTGGACGAAATTGGTTCAGTAAAATCCAATATGGCGACCAAAAAATTACTTCGGGGTCGCTCATAACGAATCCGAAATATTTTTTAAAAATTCAATATGGCGGACAAAAAAAACAATTTTGTCCGATTTTCTCCAAAATTGGTACAGAGGAGTATTTGGGGTCGCACATAACAAATCTAAAATTATTTTTAAAAAAATCAATATGGCGTATCCAATATGGCGGTAAAAATTTAATTTTGTCCGATTTTTTTCAAAATTGATATGGGGGAGTTTTTGGGATCTCACATTACGAATCTGACATTATTAAAAAAAAAATAAATATGGCGGATCCAAGATGGGGGATTAAAGATTCTACATCTTTCGATTTTGTCTAAAATCGGTATAGGGGGATTTTTGTTAATGTTGATTACGAGTTTAAAATATATTTTGAAAAACTCAATCTGGCGGATTCAATATGGTGTCCTAAAAATTTTACATTTTTCGATTTTGTTCATATGTGATACTGAATCGTTTTTGAGGATGTAAATAGCAAATATAAAACTATTTTAAGAAAATCTCATATGTATGATGCACTATGGCGGTCTAGAAACTTTAAATTTCTGGATTTCATCCAAAATTGGTACTAGGGGGCTTTGAAGGGTTTAGATTTAAATTAGATTATCTCAGGTTAAAATATTTTTTAGAAATTCAACTTGGCGGATCCAATATGGTGGGTTGAAAATTTTACCTTATTCGCATTTTTTCAGATTAGATATTTAGTTGATAGGATACAATATGAGGGACTGACAATTTTACATTTTCCTATTTTGTTTAAAATTGATATTGCGGGGTTCTTGGGGCAAATCTGGCAGCCCAAGGAATTTACGTCTTAGGTTCTCTAAATATCGATATTGGAAGGTTTTAGGGCCTATATTACCAATCTAAAATTAATTTGAAATTTAAGATGGTGGATTTACTATGATAGACTAAATATTTGTTTGACACAATTTCACTGGTATTTGGAGAACTCTAAGAATCAAAGAATTTTTAGTGGTTCATTTTAGGGTGATTTACAACTTTGGATAAAATGGGCACTTTATTGCCATCTTGAAGTCATTGCGAGGTATACTAATTTCGACTAATAGTTCAAATAATTTATAGATATCATAATGAATTCAAAACTAAAAATCGAAAAATAAAATTTTTATAAAAAAAATTGAACCGACTTCTAAAAATGCGCTAAAAAGTGAAAAATAACCATAAATTCTTATATGAAATTGAAAGTCGGCGCCAAATTATTTCTAGATGAAACAAATAACTACTAATATATACAAATTATGGTAAGAAAGCAATTACAAATAAAGTATTTTTAATCCGTTTATGCGAATCCCATTTTGTCAGGTATTAGTTTGGCGTCGACTTCAAAAATTTCAATTTCATATAAAAAATTCTAGTTATTTTTCACTTTTTAGCGAACTTTTAGAAGTCGGTTCCATTTTTTTAGTAAAAAATTTTTCATTAAACATTTTAATATGACCAAGCCCACCTATATACAATTTACGTGCGATGTTACTTGTGAACCCTCATATGCGATTTTTTATAACTCTAGGAGTAGCTACGTGCCCTGAGCACCAAAAATTTTCTTTTTTTTTCATAAAAAGCTTTAATATAAATGTACCAAGCCTGCCAATAAACACTATGCACATATTTTTACTAGTAAAACGCCATAGTCGGTTTTTAAGTATTATATGAAAATAAAGGGCTTTAGTTTTACCGCGTCTATATAAAATTTGCGTAAATTTTTATTTGTTACGATTTCTTATAACTAAATTAATATAGGTAAGTATATTAGGCACCATCATTTTGTATTTTTTTGACAAAAGGCGTTAATATAAACCTACCAAGCATGTCAACATAACATTTCCTTGCGTTATTGCAAGAAATAAATAAAAACTGAATTACAAATAATTTTAAGTTGGCCTAAGTAACTTTTAAGGCGATTTATCTATAAATGCTACATTTCGGGGTATTATATTTTTAGTATGGAGACTTAAGGGACATTTAAAAATTACTTGTCTTTAGTATTTTTATAACACACACAGCTCGCTCTTCAAACAAGGAAGGTATTTGAAGTTTCCGGCTCCGATTTTAATGAAACTTCAATATGTTGTGAAGGGTACAAAAATAAGAGACCCGTATTTTTTTTATCTGCTGAGATTCATTATAATGGGATGAAAGCCGCCCCTAAAGTTCACCCCTTAAAACATTATTTTCGAAATATCTCAGGTTCTAACATATTTTTACAAATCAAAATGAAAGTTACTTGTTATCACATGTTAAACTATGGTATTTTCACCCCCAAGGAAGTCATCCCTTATTTTTTATAAGGGAAACCATATATTTACGCACGTAATTTAATTCTAAAAATTACGAAATTTTGGAATTATTTGAAAATATTTTTTTCACGAATACTATAAGTAACTTAAGTTGACGGATTTCGGGGTTTATAAAAATGAACTAGTAAAATAGAGTGAGCCACTCCCAAATAGTTTTTTTTAATTTCAAGTTCTAATTTAGATATTTTACAAAACAATATGGACATTACTTATTATTTTAAATGATGCTGAATTATAGTATTTTCACCCCCAAAGATTCCCTATTTCTTATAACGGTAAACCATCTATACGCGCCAGTAATTTAATTCTAAAAATTACGAAATTTAATGAAATTATTTCAAAGTACTTTTTTCACGAATACCATAATTAAGTCAAGTTGATTGACAGCACAAACACAGCACAAAAAGAATGGTCACTACCCGTAATTATCGCCTGTGTTTAAATACAATAAGCGGGATGATTCTTTTTACTGGGGGAGATATTCACCGGCACGATTTTAAGACACTAAACCAGTGGTGGGTCGAAGGGAAGGGGCTGTGGGGCCTCACTTGCCATACTGTATTTTTATGATATCACCGCCCTCCCCAAGGAGAGGGGCTGAATCCGCTGCTGCATGAAACCCCACTTAAGTCAAAATAAACATCTGACTTTTGTTGCCATAAAGAAAAAGGCTTTGATTTTAAAATATCGTGAATAGGATCTTTGAATATAGAACCGTAAATATGTATGGTCAGTGTTCATAATTTCGTAATAAAGCTAATAAAGAGTACATTATTACAAGGAATTGATTGACGATAGTAAATGATAAATTCCCAAGATCTCTTTCGGTGACGATTTATTTACATAACAAGAAATGGTGTTGTGTATATGCCTGAGAAAATCAATGGAGCTCTTGTTTTAAATACAATAACTTTTATTTGTTAATAATTTGTATTACTAATATAAAGGAACATTTTTTTCTTTTTGCAGGATAAAGCAAAAAATATAATTAATTCTTCCGAAATCACGTGTCGGAGATTGTTTTTTTTTAATATACAAAATAATAATTATATATTGTTATTTACACTTGTACACGTATCATAAGTACTTAACTAGTACGAAATGTCACGGGCTGTTTTTACAATATTTTGTTTATCTAATTGAATTTCCTGCAAATCTCATTTTGTTACTACTCTTCGAGATCTGGACAGCATGTATTTGAAACACTACTAGGTGCTCTTATGTTAAACCGTTAACAGGATTTTCCACAAATACGGCATTAAAACATTGCCATTAGGTTTCACCATTAAATCAATTAAAATATTTTTAAAATATCTCTAAGAACTTCTCTGCTACTTGTTACAAAACAATTTAAACTTAACAACTCGCTTAAAGTTACGGTATTGTGCCCGACGTTTGGTCAAAATATACGTGCGATGGCCTACTAAACATTTATTTTATCTTACCGCTATTTTGCGAGACAATTTAACTTGAAATAACGCGATGCATAATGACTGTTTGACGAATCGCATGCGTATTGCGGTTCTTTCTTTCTGTCTGTATTTTTTGATAGATACATCGGAATTAAAAATTGATTATTCTAGATCTCCAATTTGGTATAAACCTGACGAACAACTTTTTATAGAACAGTTAGAACACTAAGATACTTTAATTTTTAAAGGATGCATTTAGAAAATAAATCAAATCAATACTAAATAATTTTCTTTGTCATTATATGGTTTACTCAACGGTTATGTAGTTTGTAAATCAGCATGATATCACCATATTTTCTCTTTATTTTTCTTACTTAGTGTAAAACTGGATACCACAAGTCATCATCACCACAATATGATTATGAAAGCAAGTCGTTTTAAATATGACTTGTAAAAAATCCTTATATATTCTGAATACTACTTGGATTTATTTAAAAACATTTTTATTTAAATTGAGTATATCTCGACCGTCTTTAGTTGATGAACTTAAGTAAAGAACATATTCTGTGTATCGTTCCAACTATGTCAGTAATTTCTCATATCCAAAACTTTGGATAATATAAAACTTTAATTCAACTTTGTATTGTGTATTATATAGGGTGTCTTTAGCATCGACGGATTGCGGGTGTGAAAATTTATAAAAAGGAAAAAATGAACAAATTCCTTCTAGAATTAACGTAGTCTTCCGAACTATTGCATGTCTTCATCATTAAACTGTTCATATTGGGCAGCGGTGATAAATATTAATGCTGTTACCTAATTTAGTGTGGAGAAATTATTTAAAAAAATGAAACCGACTTAAAAATATTACGCTAAAAAGTAAAAAACAAATTATAATAGCTATTTAATATTGCGATTTTATAAGTACTCAATAAATTATTACTTTCATATCAGAGAAACTAATTTAGTTCCCAATCAGACGTATTCTATTCTAATACGGTTAGAGGTAAAGCATTATCTTAGACTGTAAGGAAATACCAGTATTAACTAGAATTTTTAGGCAGTCTGAGCTTGTGCTTTGTCTCTAACCGTGGTTTTCGGGCATCCCGTGTATGTGCTGAGTTCCTCTTAGGACTGTAAGGCAGCTGACGTTTCGGTGAAATCTCATTCACCATTTTCAAAGATCACAAACGTATACGTCGCTCTTAAACGCCGTACAGTGAGCTTACCATCTTGATCTTAGTAATGAGCCAATCTGTCAAGATGCACGATTTTCATCTTCGCAAGAAGGCTTTTCTAAATTCGGCACACCAGATCGTTTAGTCCGGTCACTAAGTTGTATGGACCTTCCCGTGACCTTTGAAGCCTTAGTGAACGCCCTTTGGCTCTTTTCGGATTGTACAACCGAACTTTTTCACCAACCATGAATCCACCAGTATTGGCTTTGACGGACTTCTTGTTGTAAGACCTGAAGCTGCTTACTAAGTTGGTTAGTGTAGTTTTTCTACGTTGCTTCAGTATCGGGTGAACGTCCAGTCAACAAATCGACTAGAATACGTAATTCTTTTCCAAAAATTATACTAGCAGGTGTTTTTCCAGTAGTTTCATGAATGGCTGAATGATAGGCTAGTAAAAATGGCTGAAGGCATTTATCCCAGTTATTTTGTTGAAGGGGTGGCTGGTGCATTAAAAAAATAGGGGTTGCAATTCCAATGGTACATTAAAAACAGATATATAGAAAGCCTGCCATAGGCACCGGTGAATGAAAAAAATAAAAGTCTTTAGAAAATGAGTTAGTATGAAACAAAGCAGTGCATTTTTAATAACTAAACATAAAGAAGTAAATTTTAAAAATATATCATTTAAAATGAAATACAGGTATAACTTACTGTGTGAATTATTTATAAAGAAAATCCATACGTCGATTTTTGGCTTAAGCAAACTTATCAATAACCCGCTGCCATCGGAATAGTAATTAAAATTTTTAAAAGTTTTAGAATTTCACTAAATATCTCACTTAGCTCGATGTTTTGCGAAAGATTAGTCATAAAGTACAAGAAGTCTCGAAATTGATCTAAATTCTTCAGTTTCATGTATGACGGTCAGTTCTGTACGGAATTTCTGTTCGATAAAAAAAGGGGGAAATTTTAATCCTATCCTTAAATTTTTGTTCGGGAAAACATGTAGTACATTCAACATACTGTTCCGAAAAAAAAAGACTGGCTGCTACGAAGTGACCTGTAAAACTAAATAGTTCTTTTGCTTGCTAAATAATTATATCACAAACATCTTTTGCTTCTCGAGAAAACTCCGCGGAATCATCGAGTTTACGTAGTTTTGAAGTAGATGGAGATTGCTCTACGCCGTTTAGGGTAATATTATTTATAATTTATGTTAATTTTGATTTGAATGGTATTATATTTTTATTTGCGATAACTGCCTGAATTTATCTTATTTGAAACTTACCAAATAACAAATCAACTTGAAGCATTATTTTATAAAATAATTTTAATCATGAAAGGGAACTCTTGCTTTTGAGAACTTTGATGATGGTTCGTGGTACTAACGTTTCTACTGTCATATAAGATTTTTTCCTTTGTCTAGAATGTTGTCTTTGTATTCGAATACGGTACAAACAATTCTAGAATTAAAATTCCATCTTGTTCGGCCGAACGAGGTCAGCGTTCGTTAACAATTTGATCTAGTATTGCGGTTCTTTGAGGACTATTTGAAAAATTATACCAAATCCCTTGTAAATTGGAAAAAAATATGCGGAAATTTTTATTGACGGATGCAGCGTTTAACATTATGAAATCTAATTGTTGTGCATAACAATGCATGTTCATAGTTTTTTTTATAATTGCTTGCACTCCATTTGATGAACCGCTCATGACTGATGCACCATCATATATTTTCGAAATGAGTTTGTTTTTGTTACCTTTGACGTGATTTTCAAATTCTTTAAGTATAACAGAAGACAAAGTTTTCGCGTCAGGTTCTAAAGGCACTAAAAAATCCCAAAATCGTTCAATCGGTTTGCCCCGTACAATGTATCTAAAGACAATTGCCATTTGAAAGATATTTAATACGTCACTAGTTCTTCAGCTATTATAGACAAATAATCAGCTTTTTGTAGTTTTTTAGAAATTTCCTCTTGACATACAATAAACATTGCCTGTAAAATTTCATTTTGATTGGTTTGTCACGTACTTTTAAATACTGATTATTTTTCCAAATGTTGTTTCAGAACACCATCTAACTCAGTATTAAATCAATTAAACCTCGGATTAGAGGAGCCGTAGACTCGTCATGTCCTCGTAACGCGAGTTCGAAAGCTCCACAGAAATGCACACAATGAATTATAATTTTTAAAATGTATCGATTATGTCTCACTTTTTCATTGTGCAGTTCAATATCTCTTCGATAAGCGCTGCTCAATTGAGCAACTATGTTAACAGTTCCAAAAAGTGAATATTGCAAAACATTTGCCGATAACTTATGCTTTTTGATGCTGTCCCCCGAATGATTTACGTCGATAAAACTTATTTTATCCAAGAAGTTTCTCTTCCAAATAATAAACAAGGAAAACAACATAGAGCATTTTTAATTTTACAACCACAAAACCACGTACCCATATGTTTATTATAAAGGCTGGGGTTAAACGTCCTAGTAAAAATCCTTTTTTTTTTTGTTAGACACGGATTGTTCTATTTTTAAATTCGGTGCAGATCTTTCAAGCCTCTTTATTTTGACCTTATCATCTAATGACCGACCACAGGATGGCTCTGCAATTAAACTCTGAAAGGAATTCATTTCTGTTTTTACCAAAACCACAACGCAAAACGAAAAAAAAAATACAATAGCGTACCGCACAACAAACTAAAATACCTACGACGGGCAAACTAAACAAAGTTATGCAGTCGACTTGCAACCTACATGAAGCTTATGAGACCGAATTAATCTCCACGTCTTAGATAGGTAATTCCATATACGCTCCAATGGATTAGCTAGGATTGCATTAAAATTGCAAACCAGCAAAGCGATAACGTTTCCAGGCGTAATATTGGAATACAGACAAATTACACTCGACAACAGCCAAAATATATCTAAAATAAAATTGACTAATCTTGCCATTTTTAGTGTGCTAAAATCGAAACTAAACTTATCTTCTTCATATTAGTTCAAGTTTTAGAGATACGTGATGTCATGCATCCCTATATATTAACAATGTAACTGCAAGAATGCACGTGATATATTTGTATTGTTATAATATTAGAGGGGTGCGTTACTAAATAAACGTTGCTACAAAGCAGAGGGGTTAATCAGTCGAAGCTAGTGAGTCAAATCGAATAGTTGATATTGTAAGATGTCTCAAAAGTGTGTAAACAATCCAGATCACTTCTATTATGTTTGTGGTGAGATGACTTTTGCATCTCAAAAGCGGTCTATTATCCCAGTGATAAAGAAGGCAAATCAGCTTTATTTAGGTTGCAATATTGGGGATCCAGACAAACAATAGGCACCACATATCGGCTGTAATGCATGCGCTTTAAGTCTGAGAAACTCGTTAAATAGTAAAAAATGATCTATGCGGTTTGCTGTCCCAATGATCTGGAGAGAGCCTTCAAATCATATTAATGATTGCTATGTCTGCATCATACCTCGTGTTGGGCAAGGCACAGGTATATTTAAAAAGAAAAAGTCGGTTATCAACTATCCAAATATACCATCTTTCATAAGACCTATGCCTCATAGTGACGAACTTCCTATTCCTGAACTCCCGGAAACATTCATCTATGAAACAGATAATAACGATACAACGATTTCGCAAGAAGAATATATGCTATCACATCATGAGATCCTAATTTCATACCCAGCACGTTATATCGCCAACTGCACAAAATAACCCAATCAGAATTAAAAATTGTGAGAGACTTAGAACTTCCAGAAAGTAAAGCAGAGTTACTAGGATGAAGATTGCAGTAGTGGACCTTACTAGAAGACGATGTTTCAGTATGTGTTTTTCGTAAACGCTATAAAGGCCTAGCATTAGTGGTTTATTGGCGGCTTTAAATATAAATTACAAGCCTGAAGAATGGAGATTGTGTAAAGATAGTTCAATATTGAGTTTAAAAACAGTACTGTTGCATATAGGAAATATTTTACCGTCTATTCCTGTTGGATATGCAGTTCACATGAAAGAATCGTAGCAGACCTGTGATGACTTAGAGGTGATTGCACTTTTACTTGAGTTGCAGCTAGGCTACACAAAGTTTTGCTGTTTTCTGCGTGAATAGGAGTCTGGCAAAAGAACTTCATTACGAGAAAAAAGACTGGCCCATTTGACAATTATTAGACCCAGGTGAAAAGACTATACAACATATGCTGCTATTGGTAGACCCCAAAAAAGATTTTGTTGCCACCACTGCATATCAAGTTGAGCTTTATAAAAAACTTTGTTAAGGCACTGAATATAGATGGGTCAGCTTTTCAGTATCTGCGTCAAAAATTCGCAAGGCTGAGTGAAGCAAGAATTAAAGAAGGTACTTTTTTTGGCCACAGATTCCAAATATTCTAAAAGACAAACATTTTGACAGCACTCTATCAAATATTAAAAAAAAAATGCTTGGAATTACTTTCGCCTCGTGGTGAATAATTTCTTCTGAAATAAAAAAGCTGACAATTACGTTACTCTTGTTGAAAATATGGGCTTATCGTATCAAAAAATGAGTTGCAATATGTTTCTAAAGATCCATTTCCTACACTCACATCCGGGCTTTTTTCCTGACAACTGCGGAGCTGTAAGTGATGAGCACGGCGAACGCTTCCATCAAGATATATCAACAATGGAGAAAAGGTACCAGGGAAAGAGGAATGCTTCCATGCTTGCCGACTACTGTTGGACTCATGTTAGAGATGCTCCAGCAACAATTCACAAAAGAAAAGCAAAAAGACAGGATATTTAGTATCTCTACAAGTGTAAAAGTATTTCTTTTTTTATTATTTTGTTAAAAATAAAATAAAAAAATTTGATCTTAAAAATTGCAACTAAGTTTTTAATTCCATTGTCATTTTTGGGTTCAGCGCCCCGAAATTAACAAAAAAATATACTTTTCTTACAAGATACAACAAATAAACTAAAATTTGTTGCGTAATGTAAGTATTAATGATACTTAGACGAAGTAAAATTTCCGTAAATGGCTGCTGTTTGCGTATAATCTAGTTAAAAAAGTGATTTAAATTTAATCATTTAAATTATCAATAAAAATTAAAAAAAATATTTGTACTTATATAATATGTTTTATTTTAATTTACAATTTTTATGGGTTACGCAACCTTGCAAACCTAAGAAAAAGCCACCACTGTTTTGTTATTCATTTACTTGTATTCTGATGTAATTCTCCAGCGTTCTGTTAAATGTCTCAACAATTCCATCTGACTGTGGATGTAGGGGTGTTGGTTGTTCTAATTTTGTGAATTTTTAAAAGCTTGCAAAGGTTCGTAAAAACTTCAGAATCAAAGTTTCCGCCTTGATCAGAGCTGTGGTGACCACCAAAAAAAAACCTGGGACTTTGAAAAGGGGAAAAATTATCAAGAGGGAAAGAGCCGTCAGGTTTCCGTTTGTTTTAAGATATATTAAAAAATGTAATATTTTAAAAATTTTATTGGCTATGAAAACTATATGTATATATGAATGAAAAAAAAATGTGGAAGTCCAATAAAGTGAAATAAAATAAATTAAATCAAAAATAATTTAATTCAGTTTGACATATATATGCCTAAAATAAAATTAAAATTTTACCGAAGTCGAATAAAATGAAAAAAAAAAACAAAATAAATCAAAAAAATGTTAATTAGGTTTGACTTACATATTTAAAATAAAAATTCTTGTTGAAGTTCACCACGCACTGAAAAATAATAAAATAAAATAAAGTAAAATCGCCTTTTCCCCGATTCATTCCTCCTACTATTTTCCACGCAATTCGCCGTAGTCACGAACATGACATATAAAACTGGACTGCTCATGAAAATAATTTTTTGACCCCCCCCCCCCTTATTGGTCGCCACTAGGTGCAATGATTTGTATGGCAACATTAAATTCCCTGCTAGTTTCTTATATTGGCTATATTCTTTTGAGTAATTATCAATTGATCAAAGTGAACAAAGTGAAACTGATAACTTCATGTCCTTTTGAATATGCATTTACTTGTCATTGGGCTGAAGTGATCATGATTACTTCAAGTGATAGAAGTGAAAGTGTTAATGACTCAAAAGAATAGCCCTATTAGCGTGAATGGGTCGTGTATTCTAACTAACAGGTTTAGACAATAACTATCTCTTTCTATAGTGTATCTAAAATAATAAATCGCTCTTCCTTGTTTTACTTGACAGGTTAATTGAGTATATTCAATAAAAAAGACCGGGATAATTGTTTCTGTAAAACAATATTTAACTTAAATTTCTGATTTTAATCTCCCCAAATTTATAATTTTCCTGTTCAAAGCAATTCCTTTAAAGCTAATTTTTTTAACTTCTTTGGAACAGCATAAATATGTTACAATTTTATTATTTTCAGATAACAAGCATGAAATGTCAGTTCTTATAAATAAATTAAAATGCTTTTTCTATTATCGTTTATAAATTTTATTTTTTTTACAATAAAACTGTTATTTAGCAAAATAGCTAAAATGTGAAATATGCGCCAAAAACAAATCGAGACTATTTTTTTTAAATATCTGTTTTGGAAAAGATTGTGGGAATCAGTGGGTATGTTTGTAAATAACATTAGTATAATCTACATCCTTCTTCGGACGTAGAGTATAATAAGTTAATGAAAAAAATTATTAAGGCATTTATTTTTAAAAATTTTATATCATGAAGTAATATATATGTATATTGTTTAATGTAAGGTCTCGAAATGTCCATATAATCTATCGCAAAGAATAGTTTCATCATTTAAAAATAGCTTCGATTAGGTCTTTGTTAAAATTATTTTCTCCTCGATACTTTTAGGGAACTGATATGTTAGGTATTTATATAGAGTTAACAACATTCATAATAATGTTGACATTCCCTTCATAATAACGAAGCTGTAATTTAAAGGAAGTAAAAGATCATTATGTATTAAACCATTTTTATAAAAAAAAAAATTAAACCCCAAAGTGGATAAAATGTTAAAGCGGTCTATATTTAATTGTAAACAAAACAATATTTATTAACACACTTTAAATATAAAAAAAATTGTAAATACAAGAGTGGGATTTTTACATAAATACAATCATTTTAAATCTAAATATATACATAAAGATTTACTAGCAACTTTTAATTTTTACACTAGGTCAAACTTTCCATTTACTTAACTGTCTGAGGATCTGGAATTGACCTTTCCTAAAGTTTAAATTTTGAAGTAGTAATCAATCACAGCTTCTCACTACTTTGACAAAGGATTTTCACGACACAAATTTCCTTACTATCTGAGCTAAAATCAAGAGTTTTTGTGTTATTTTTTTTTAAATAATGAGTAATTAAATATAAATTTATTTTAAATTAATAACATATTCAAACAAAAGGTTATTATTTTATTTTTAAACAAAACAAATACATATAAGTAAAATTTATGTAATTTCCAAACATGCTTAATAATTTTAAAAAAATTAAAATTTCAGTAAGAAATAAAGAAATCTTTTTGTTGTATTTAAATAGTTTGTTATATATGTAATTCTCCTTTCAGGCAGAGAATATGAAAAATATATATACAAACAGTTTATTTCCTGCAAATACCGCTCTGATCCTCTCTCCATGCGCGTTTCGATCACCTCATGATCTCGTCAGTGGAGCTGTATCGGACCGAGAGCAACATTAGCAGGAAACAACTGATATATGAACCATAAATTTCAAGGTATGTCGGCAGGATATTGCACCTGCCATCTACCAACTTCGATGTCAGACTGAAAAATATCGCCAGACGAACGACATTTATGAATCATCGAATTTACGTGAAATTTTTTGATTTTTAAAAATTTCACATTACTCCGATAGATGTCGTTCGACTGGCGATATTTTTCAGTCTGACATCGAAGTTGGTAGATGGCAGGTGCAATATCCTGCCGACATACCTTGAAATGTATGGTTCATATATCAGTTATTTCCTGCTAATGTTGCTCTCGGTCTGATACAGCTCCACTGTCGAGATCATGAGGTGATCGAAACACGTATGGAGAGAGGACCAGAGCGATATTTGCAGGAAATAAACTGTTTGTATATATATTTTTCATATTCTCTGCCTGAAAGGAGAATTAGGTATATAACAAACTACGCTTAATAATATTGAAAAATTTCATAATATATGCAATCATTTATTTCTATTTTAATATGGCATATTGTTTTTTAAACGTATGATCATTTTAAATTATAACTGCATATCAGTTTCGATGTTCAGCTTTATATGTCAGTGGAACATTAACTTCATTGTAAAACGATATTGTTGTTGGTTAATGAACACCTAGTTCAGGACTTTTTTTTTTGTAGAGCCAGTGTATGTTATTAAGTCCAAGTTTAGTTGCTTCAAGATGTTTACATCAAACAGTGCTTCATAGCTTTTTTCAGGCAGTTTATTTGTAAGAAGCACTGTTACCCTAAGATTCAGAATTTGATTCTAAGGTAAAATTTTAAATAATTATTATTGAATGCTTTAAAACTTACCAGTTAAATCAATTACAATTTACAAGATGAGGTTGATGTCTTGCTATGAAGAACCGCATTCTTTAAAATACCAAAAAACCCTTAAAATTCACCTTCCTGTCCGAAATTTTCCGTAAAACGTTACATAAAATGTGATAAGATGTGATAAAATGCATAAAACAGCAAAATCAAAAATAAATTTTTGTCAAAATGAAAAGTACTCTGTCAATGTCAAAAATACACTTTTACCAATATATTAAAAACTTAGGGAATTCACTGTTGCTAAACCAATTATTTGCACGTAATGGCACGCCGTAGTCCACACGTCACAAATTTTGTTCACCATACCACTCACTATCTTCCGCACTGTTCGCCGTGGTCTACACGGCACACATTTTGCACCCGATAGTTCTCTTTTCTATACGGCTCGCCGTGGTCACACGTCACAAATTTTGCCCACGATACGACTATTTTTTCCACGAAGCTTGTACTAGTTCACACGGCACTAATGTTGATCCCGATATCCAAATTTTTTACGCGGCTCGCAATAATTTACACGGTGCGAAACTTACTTGGCTTATAAAAGCGAGACTCTCCATACGAGAGGCAGTTAATAGTTAGAAAATGCTGGAAAAAGTTAATAGTTAACAGTTAGTTGAAAACAGAAGTCAGTCAGATAAAAAACAAAGTGAACAGTAACAGTAGCATGTAATAGTAGTGAACCTAGCATATAACGCAGGAAACAGTAATGGAGAGTAGTGAAGAAAATATCGAAAACTGTAGACGTAAAAACCCTAAGCAGAAAGTATACCATTGGAAGTCAAATCTTGCACGGAAATAAATCTATAAACGGGCGCGAAATTTGGAAAATAAGAACGAGACAGAATAGGACAACATTCGCTACCTAACAAAAGTGTCAGACCGATATAATACTGTTTATAATGTCATATGTAATAGAGTAGGGAATTTTTTTAGTAGAAAATAAAATTGTCTCTCGTTCAGTGGCTTAACATTACATTTCAATAAATTTTCATTTTCAAGGCAAGTGAATGTATTTTGTGAGAAAAATATGACTCGCTTTCCCTAGGTTCAATAGAGAATATTACTCCCTTTCTAGTCACTAATAACTATAGCATTTCGTAAATACCATTTGGTAGGAAAAAATAGCAGACAGTTTTCTATTATTAAGTTTTTTTTATCTTTTCAAAACTTAAGAGAGAAAATTGAGTGTCTTTGGTGTAATACTTCTGGTACTACGAAACCGAATAAAGAAATTGTAGCAAAGTTGATGGAAACGGCCAAAAATACAGTAAGTGTAAAAAGACCGTTGAAAAGTAGGCGCTACAACTGGTGTCAGGTATAGGGTAGGTTTTTTCAACGAAAGACTAATTAAGAAAGCAATTTACTCTGCCATGTGTCAAGGGTGTGGCGATGAAAAATTTTTTGGGATATCGACAACGGATAGGAGAACCAAGTCGTCTGTTCCTTACTCGGATTATTTATCACTACAAAACAAAGAGTGCTGTCACAAAATCCTCAGAATTTAGTCAAAGCTTTAGAATTTGTTGAACGGGAAGAATCAGTTGAAAATTTATTGCGGCCATCCAGTAACCGGGAGTGGCGAAATGTTAGAATTATGAATCCACGACAACATGAAATAAAAAATGACAATACCCAGAACTGTCAACGCCATAGGAATTATGATTTCAGAAACAATGTTAACACTATTAACAATCAAAGAAATTATGTAGGCAACAAGTGACAAAACCCGGGACATACTGCGGCCCACTGTAAGAAAAAAGTGTTGCTATGCTATGGATGTAACAAGCCTGGTCACATCAAAAGATTTTGTCCAGAAAAAGATCGCAACGTATCCCAGGGACTTTGTTTCGTGTGCCAATGACCCGGACAAATTGCAAGATTTTCCTATCCCGAGATTACTCACAGCCACAACAACCCCGAAATTTAAACTACGGTGCAGCCGCTCTACAATCCCCCAGTGCGTTTGCAGATCAGGCAAATTGGGGTTAAACAATAAAGAGATGCGGGAGATATACACGTGGTTCTTGAATGGAACCCCTAAACCATGCAGTGGTGTAGAAATATTTATCAAAGGTAGAAAGTGTTTAGCTTTAAAAGATTCAGGAGCCATTATATCCCTAGTAAAATCGGATGTTGCTAAGGGGTTCAAGAAAAAAATGGAAGGTAGTAATTTAGTTATATTCCGGGTAATGCCATACCCATCTTGGGAGAAGTTATTTTACCATTAACTTTCACGTGTGCTGTAACTGTACATCATAATTTTATGGTAATGGAATCTAGTATTCTTGAAGCAGATGTGCTTTTGGGAATTGATTTTCTGTATAAAAATTGAAATAAAATTGACTGGGGGAATTGATGCTTTTACGCATTTGATAGAGTGATAGAAATGCATGTCGAGAAACAGGAATTACAGGGAGAATTTGTAGTAATTCAGCTGATAGTATTTTAACGAAGTTATTTGAAGATTTTAACGATACTATGAAGGAAGTGAAAGAGTTTCTTATGAAAGGAAGACTTTACCTTAGGTAACCAATATTGAACATTTCTCGTTACCACAAATAACGATGGAAGGCGGTGCCCAGACGATTGGTGGTCGTCTGGAAACTGAGGCCAATCACCATCCAGTCGAAGAAAATACAGGAGCCAAGATAATGTCTAGGGAGTCTGTGGCTTCCAGGATAGAGGAAGAGAAAAAAAGAGACGGAAGAGGGAACAGGGGAAAGTCTTGAGAAAAATAAAGTAGAAGAAAAGTCTGCAGACAATTGTTTAGAAGTTTATAAAAAAAAAACGTGTTTCAGTTCTAGTTCCTGAAGAAATAAGAATCCCCTAATGTTCTAAGCGATTTGCACAGCAAACTTAAGGAAATCATCCAGTGTTAAGACTCGATGGCCCACAAGGTCTGTTGGTAGCAAGAGTTCTGTGCAAAGCAGGAAAACACTTACCTGTTAAGTTGATAAATGTTACAGAGAAGGAATTAATAATTCGTAGAAGAACCGTTATTGCCAGTGCATGTGAGGCATTCGTTGATAAGCCCACTAGATTAAGTTATTTTATTAGATTAAGTTATTTTACATTTTCCATATTATAACAAGTATCTTATGATACTAACTAACATAACTCTTTCTTGTTTTTTCTAGCTTTAAGGTATGCTATGTATATATTTTTTTATTTTATTTTATTTTATTTTATTTATTTTATTTTATTTAATTGTATACTGTTGACGAAACCGATGCTGAAGTATCAGTTTTATGGCTAATAAATTATTTCATTTAATTTCATTTCATTATTGAACAAAAATATTTATCTGTCAAAAAGATAGAAAGGCGTGATGCTGGGAAAATTCTAAAACAACTTAAATTAGAGCATGTGGCGACTGATAATGAAATTAAGTTAAAAAGTCTTATATTGGAATTTCCAGATATTTTTAAAGCTCCTGAACAAAAACTTACATGTACCTCTGACGTAATACATAGAATTATTACCGAGGATGTTCCGCCTATGTGCAAGAGACCAAACCGAGTACAATTTCAAAGGCAAGGAACATTAAAGAAAGAGATGCAGAAATTATTAGACGATGGAGTCATTGTAGAAAGTCAATATCAATGGAGTTTTCCAGCTATATTAATAGAGAAAAAGGGACATCCGGGAGAGGACACGCAGTACAGATTGGGCATAGATTATGGCGAGCTTAATAATATCAGTAAGACAGATTATTTTCTACTTCTAAATATCCATGAGACTGTTAATCGTCTATCCAGCTCAAAGTGGTTTTCGACAATGGATCTAGTTTCTGGATACTACCAGGTACCTCTTCATTGCGAGAATCAAGAAAAAACTGCATTTTCCACACCCGATAATCACTACAACTTTTTACGAATGTCAATGGGACTGAAAAATGCACCTGCCACTGGGAGTAGATTTATGAATCACATTCTTGGAAAACTTACTTATACCGAATGGCTCGTTTCTTTAGATGATATACTTGTATTTTCAGAAGACGTGGATACTCATTTGGAAAGATTGCGACATGTTTTTGAAAAGATGCGAAGTAGCCACCTTAAATTTACATCTACCAATATTAAAATACCCAGATTTTAAGAAGAAATTAATCGTAAATACAGATGCTAATGCAACTTCTATAGCTGCTATACTCCTACAAGTACACGAAGGGGTAGAGCATCCAATTTATTACTCAAGTCGTACCCTTAATTTTGCCGAAAAAAGATATAGTGCGATAGAAAGAGAATGTTTAGCAGTTGTATATGCAGTAAAAATATATAAAGTGTATTCAACAGGAACCCACTTCACAATTGTAACTAATCATAGACCGCTAAAATATTTACTGACTATTAAGGATCCTAGCTCTCAACTAGCTAGATTGGCAATGTTCTTGATGGAATATAGCTTTACTCTAAATTACAGTTGTAAGTGCAATTTGGGGTAAGGAAGAATTAAGAAAACTGCAGGAAGAAGACGAAGAAATTAAAGAGATCAAAGAAAACATTACCTTAAAAAATCCAAATTTTACTGCAGTCCAGATAACTTACTTTTCAAGCGATCTGAAAATGAAAGACCACTTCCTTTGGTAGCACCTAGATCTATTGTATCAGAAATATTACACATATCACTTTTTTCTATTTACACTACATCCGGGACAGAACAAGACACAAAAACTAATACCACAGAACATTTATTAGAAAAGCCTAAGAAAAGATATTAAGTCATATGTGGAAAGTTGTCACTCTTGCAATATACATAAAACCAATCCACAATTACTCTGAAATTCAAAAATCACCTGTGCCCGCGAAACCTTGGTCAAGAATTAGTTTAGACATCTTTGGTCCTCTACATAGAATTCAAAACCACAACAAATATATTTTGACTTCTGTTGACTTTTTAACATGATACGCGGAATGCGTACCTTTAGTTGATATTAAGGCAAAAACCGTGGCCCAGGCATTTGTAGAAAATATCATGTTACGTTATGGTACCCCAAGGGAACTGTTAACCGATTGCGGCTCACAGTTTGTGGGTAAATTATTTCAGAAAATATGTCAAATCTTGCAGATATGAAAACTGAAGACTACTCCTTATCACCCTGCAGCAAATGGAATTATAAAAGAACGATTACGGTGACAGCTGGGACGAGATTTTACTTTTTGCATTATCAACTTATAGAAATACTATACATGAAGCCACTAAGGATACTCCATTTTTCCTTATGTACGGTAGAGATATGGTCCTACCTCTTAATCTGACTATCAGGGAAGATAGGGTCAGATACGACTTGGCAGAAAACTACGCTAGTGAAATGGTTGCAAAAATGCAGCAAGCTCATGAATAAGTCCGAAAATATATAGAGAATACGATTCAGCAAAGGTGTGAAAAACATAATTTCAAAAAGACCAAAAAGGAATATTCAGTTGGCGGCCTTGTATATTTACACTTGCCGGTTCCTGGAAAATATCTAGCTACTAAATTTAGAGCTAAATTGTCTGGTCCTTATATAATTATGGAGAAATTAGGACCTGTAACATATACGATAAAAGATATTGGCAGCAGGGAAGAGAAAGCAGCGTATCTAGATCAGGCGCGGATCCAAGGGGGGGGGGGCGGTGGGGGCGATCGCCCCCCCCCCCCCCCAAGAGCTTTGAGTTTAGGAAAATGGACCCGATTTTTCCTCTTATACTATAGTTTATTCAAGAACTAGAGAGAGTAATAAATCATTTTTTCTCCTCGCAAACTACCTGTGTTCTTTAGTCCGGTGTTTTAGCAAAATTTGTTAGACACATATATTTTTCATAGGAATGGGTTAGAAATTTTATAATCAAAAATACCGGTCTATAATAATAGACTAAAACGTAACCTTATTCTCTCAAAAAATTCGAAGTTATAATTTAAATACTTACAAAATATCTTTTGTCAAAAATACAAAAAGTTAAACATATATAAAAAAATAAATTCGTCTATATAATAATAAAATATTTTTGGGGCTATCGGTCATTTTATTATTAATTAAAAACATTTTTAGGGTATTTGACGTTTCAGTTTATTTATTTCTTAAACCATATACAGAATTACAATTAAACACTAAAAAGGGATTCAAATGTAATTACTTTTTTTTTATGTTGTAATTAAAATTAGACCTACTTATTTTTATTTCTAATGTACTGATATCTTAATTTAATTTACTTTTATATATGGAAATACGATAGCACCAAAAAAATAAGATAAACATGTTAATTCTACACGCTTAAGAAAAAGACACAAACACAATAATAAAGTAATAAAAAACTTACGGCTAATTAGAATTAAATATATATAAAATTAAAGAGTGGGACACACTAAAATAAAAATATATAAAAAATAAAAAAAAACATATAAACAACATTAAACAATAAAATACAACAAAAACAAAAATTTAAATAATAAATCGTGTTTACACTAGTAAACATTACGTATCTAATTCCTAATCAAAGTCAGTGAAACTATCTTCGTTAAAATTAATTATAATTGGTTCCTCTATTTCACCGATTATGAGATCGAGTTCTCACATTTTGTTTTATTCTTTTATTATATGGATTTTTCCCAATTTCCCGCAGTAACTTTATTCAAAAAAATCTTTCAAAGGTTTAGTTAAATTACTAATTTTATTAATTGTGTTATTTCCAGCAACTTGAGAGAGATATTTACGTCTCCAACGGACAGTTTCCGGACGATTTATAAGAACAAATTTTCTATCTGGTTTTTCCCAGCAAAAATTAAGTTCTCTGAGCAATTTCCAGAGAGCAGTTCTTTTAATTTCAGGTAAATCGCAATCTTCAATGATTTTAGTTAGAATTTTGTAGATGGTTGGGGTCTGCTTCTCATAATAAAATGTATATACAACCCCTTTAATTGCAGTTTTCATCTCTTCTTCCAACGAGGTCTTTCGTTTGCCTGTGATCGAATGTGGCTTGGGAGTACTAACAATTCCAGTCGTTTTTTCTCCTCCAGTATTCGGTACATAGTAGATTTTACAACTCCTGTCATGTTGGAACATATCTCAACAGAGCTTTTAACATTATTATCTAGATATTGATGTCTTAAGGCATCATAAACACTCATCGTAATAAGTTTTTCGTTGAAGAAAAAATTCCCTTGTTTAACGATTTTGGAATAAATATAAAGGTGAAAGCCATATCTTTTGGGTATCTCACTAATCTCAAATAATATATAAAAACAAGCGCAAACAAGATAAATCACTAAGAAAAAACTGTAAGTTGTACTTTGCTCACTGACAGAAATTAAATTAAACTAAATTCTATGTTGCAGTAAATTTATAAAATATATTTAAATATAATGAAATATAATTAGATTTACGGCAGTTCTCAGTTACCTGCGGCACTGGAGCAGGTACGTTAGAGGTTTCGGTAACAGTTTTATTACTCTCTCTAGTTCTTGAATAGAGTATAGCAGTCTGTATGCTTGCGATCGCCCCCCCCCCCATCCCAAAAGCTTTGAGTTCAGGAAAATAGAACACATTCTGCCTTTTATATTAGGAATGAGTATGCTGCTTGCACCCCCCCCCCCCGTTGACAACTTTTTTCTTGCCATACTGTACTTTTGTGATATCACCGCCCCCCCCCCCAAAGAGAGAGGCTGGATCCGCCCCTGATCTAGATACGCTAAAACTATTTAAATGTCCGAATAGTTTACCAAATAAAATTAAAACCATGACATGACAACTAACGGAGACATTCCGGAGGAATTGGAAGTTTAAAATAAGCCTATAGGGAATAATGATAATGAACTTGATATAGCTGAACCTGCACGGGAAATATATAAAGGATCAGACGTTGAAAGTGAAGAAGAAGCTGAAGAATATGAGGATCCCAGTAGTGAACAAGAAACAGAGGAAGAGGAAGCAAATGGAGACGAGCGATGAGAAAAGGAAGCTCGCAGAACTAGAACGAGAATAATCAAAAAATCTCCGTATCTTGAAGAGTACGTTTTAGCCTAACCGAGTGAAATATAAGGATCCATCTTGTACATAGTAGAATTAAGATAATACTTAGTTGAAGAAAACAGAAGATTAGTTAAGTTATTGTTGCAGCAAGTTTGGCAATACTCATTCTGTTAGTCTGACTTGCTAATGCTGCACTGATAGCCTACGATTGCCGAAACCCTTCCGCAAACCTAACAGTGATATCTTTGAGAGATGTCAGCCAGTGTTCAGACTCTGAAAGGGGATATTTGGTGCAAGATAACTTTGTGCAAGCTTTAGAAAAGCGAACTTACTGTGGAGCCTTTTCTCATCAAGCTGCAGTAGACGAAGGAATATCAACGTATATATTTGAACTAGGAAGTGGAGAATATAGAAAAACACATGTATATAAGCAATTCAAAGGATTAAATGGTCCAATAAATAATAAGTTAAAAACAAACTCTACCATTTCAGCCTTGATGATATTGGCAAAAAAAATTGATCAAAAACACAATTGCGAAAGCAGTCAATACATCGAAGACGGAAAACAATGAAATTATGTTATAGTACAAGCAGATATGAAAATAACTCTACAGGATTATTTTACTAAAACAGCTCTAGACACTAATGAGATACAGCTTCAAAATGGAGTACGTTGTGGATTTTTAGATGGTTATTGTGTAGATAACATTAATGGAGAGTTAACTTGAGAGCGAAATTTCCCTAAATACTGTAATCAGTTTAATATATGAAGGACTTGCCACTTTTGTAACAGAAAATAATACGAACCTAAAAGGACATTAGTATGTTGTCGTCAAAGGCAGAGCTAAAGTTTTGCCACTCAGATTTTGCAACGAGAAAGCTTTTGTGATGTATCAATATGGCAAAGTGAACATCCCCAATTGTTAACATTACGAAGAAATAGTGCTACTGAATTAATATCTTTTACAAAAATAACGGAATCATGAGATGCAGACCTTATTACTTATGTAAATACCAAATTTCTTTATGTAGAGCAATCATTTAAAAGAAATGTAAACGAGATGTTTTCCCAAACGGTTCATAAGAGGTGTCAACTACATAGAGAAATTTTAAAAAATTTACTTGTTATGGCCACTCTAAGCCAGCCTAATCACAAATCAAATGGGGTACGTAGCAAAGTTAGCCGAAGAAATAATATACGTTATGAAATGTCTGACATTATCAGTGGAAATAAGGCGAGATAAACATTGCTTACCTGTTACCGCGCATTATAAAAGTTTTTATATGTCCCCTGTAACAAGAATACTTCAGGAACACTTCGAACAAATCGAGTGTAATGCTATGATTCCACCTATGTACTACGTTAATCACCAGTGGATAGGATTTAATCCCCTACCAATTCAAGGAATAACTCCCCTAGAATTACAAGTAAACGCTGAAGAACTTTCAAAATTCCATACAATCAAGGATTTAGGAACCGGTGGACTGTATACATACCAGGAAATAAAGAAAGCACAAGATGCCATGGTGTTTAATCTCGAACGGAATGCACTAAATAATATATTAATAAGTGGTATGGCGGGACAAGAAATTCAAAAACAAGGATTTTTCATCATTGCACCTTTTTAATAAAGAACGGTCCACGAACTTTCACGACGGGTAGCAATGTTGTCAGATTAGTTATAGCTCTAAAAATGAATTAATTTATTTAAAAGTAACGTAGTTTAATTGTCCACTTCAAAGGGAGACAAATATTGAAAACTGAGCGTTAGGTTGTCGGCATAAGATAGGAATCTATTTTACGCCGCCAATTCTTGTGATGGGGTTGATTTAGACTAGGGGTTTATATATTACTTTTTATTGAAAATTAAAAATGAAAAATTCTATATTTTTAATATTAGAAACAAGCGAAATACTAATGAAAATATTAAATCGTTGGTATTCTTTGGTAATCTGAAATAGTGTTTTATTTCTAACCGTGTTAGAAAAGAGTACGTCTGTCTTTATATTAGTATCAGGTTTTTTCAGTTTGTTGAGAACTAAATAATTTTCTCTAATATAATGTAAGCTTAAACATTTTGAATTATTAATCTTATTAAAGAAAGTAGTATTTTTTATTGTTTTAATAAAATTGTTCACATAACTACTTAAACTTTAAGAATACAAATTTCAGTAGCTCTATCGTGAGATTTTTTTTATTGTCCACATTTATGTGTTGCACCCAGTTAAGGCCTTTTGGTAGCCAACGTAGGGGGTAAAACGGTTCATTTTGTTGATTTATTAATATTAAGTTATATATTTTTTCTAAATACTCTTTTTCGAAAATATTATTTCTTTTCTAGAATAATAAAGGGGCCACAAAAAATGCTACTTAAAAGCACAAAATAAACCAAAAACTATTTCATATTGCTATTAATTTATGCAGATTTACTTAGTCTAGAAGAGACGAAACATGTATCTCTGCCGTATCACTGTGGCGGGGAGGGTAAGTTTTGACTTTCTTCTCGGTATGGTGGTACAGGTAGGCCATCATCTCGATGGTGGTGGAATGGGATGAATTGTGTTCTGTAGCAATTTATCCAGTTTGTGCAACCTCTAACACGGAAGGGATATGATGGAACAAGGTTTGCATTTACTGTTCGCATTTGACTTCATCTATACACGGAGTTGCATATAGTTGTACGTTTCCTGAATGTGATTTCAGCACTACAACGGCATAATGTGGATATATCCACTGCTATTGCATCTCACACGGAGGAATCCGTGAAAGCCGCATAAACATATATACGCCATCCGGCGGGAGGTCGGCGAAGCCGCGTTCAGTGTTGCATACTTCCTTCCGATCTGTCCTTTGCACAAACAGGTGCATGTCGGTACCCTGATGAGTCTAGAAGAGACGAAACATGTACCTCTGCCGTATCACTGTGACGGGGAGGGTAAGTTTTGACTTTCTTCTCGGTATGGTGGTACAGGTAGGCCATCATCTCGATGGTGGTGGAATCGGATGAATTGTGTTCGGTAGCAATTTATCCAATTTGTGCAACAACACGGAAGGGATATGATGGAACGAAGTGCATTTACTGTTCGCATTTGACTACATCTACACACGGAGTTGCATATAGTTGCACGTTTGCTGAATGTGATTTCATTACTACAACGGCATAATGTGGATATATCCACTGCTATTGCATCTCACAGGGAGGAATCCATGAAAGCCCCATAAACATATATATATATATATATATATATATATATATATATATATATATATATATATATATATATATATATATATATATATATTCCTTTTTTATTTTGAGGGAAAACTCTTTCCGGAATGTATAAGATAACGCGAAAAAATTGGAACTTCCGTATTTGAGTACTGATATATTTATTTATTTAATTATTTATTTTTGACTTGAAAACATCGATTTTTTTTTTCATTTTTCTTAGACTATGTTTACAATTTTAAATGCTCGCCAAATTTTTGGATGGTTTTGAATTCTGAAAAAATAATTTTCTTCGACTTAAAAAGACCTTTCGAACTAATTCATTTATTATATACTTTTAATAAGAATTGGCTTTTTTACGGTTCCATTTGTGCAGCGCTGTTTTTGTTAAGTCTTGTAATTTTCAGGCATGCTTTAAAGCTTTGTGTGATCTCGAGTTTTGATTATTTTTTGATTTAAAAGGTCAATTCTTTTTCTTTGAAAATATTTTTAATTTATTTTTCGCAAATCTTGAATTGGTTAAATAGAACCGGATATACTAGCTTCTGAAGGAGGCCTTTTTTTGGAAAACTGCACTTTCATTTTCCACAGACTGATGCAAAAAAAATTTAGGAATCTACACTTTTTCTAGAATGTAGTAGAAACTAGAAAATTTGATCTTCCGTATTTCGATCTTTATATTGTCTTTGGACTTAAAAATATATATTTTTACCCATTGTTAAACTCTCTCCAATTTTTTAAAATTATTTTAAAGTTTAAAAACACCTTTCCTCACATTATCATGTTTTGAATTTTAATACATATGGGACCATTTTAAAATATGCCTGAAAATCATGAAAATTGGCACAAACAATGCTGCACAGAATGGAATTCTAAAAAAAAGCAGATTCTAATTAAAAGTATATAATAAATTTACTGGCTGAAAAGGTCTTTTTAAGAGAAAAAAAAATGCTTATTTCAGAATTCAAATCGAGACAAAATCCTAGATTTGGCGAGCATTTAAAGTGGTAAAAGTAATCTAAGAAAAATGGAAAAAAAGTTAAAAATGAGAAAAAATTAATATATTAAGTAAAAAAAAAAGTAAGGACCTAAATACAAGAACTATAATTTTCTTTAGTGTTTCTGATGCATTTAGGCCTCTAAAGTAAGAAGATATGATTTTTTGTATTACCCTCCTTTAAATAAGTAATTTTTCTAATTTTTTAAAGAGGCTACCTCTGATTCTTTCTGGGCAGTATAAGTTTTTCAAAATAGAAAACATTTAAGAAAGAATCAAAAATTGAGATTTTGTGAGGGTCTGAACTTGTTCAAAAATCATAAAAATTCACACGACTTGTGCGGTAAAAAAGCCTATTTCGAGTTAAAAGTAAATTGGCTAAATGGTTGAAAAGGTGTTTTGAAGGTAAACAAGATGCTTTTTTCAGAATTCATATTGAGTCAAAACTCTAGATTTGGCGACCATTTGAAAATATGCGAAGAAACTACGAAGATGATTTTAAAAGGATAAAATTCAGCTTTTAGCCCAAATTCGACGACGAGTCCTTTTTTATGATTTTAGGGCAAGTTCTACTTTTGATTCCTTTTTGAGTGATAAGATAGTGTTTAAATTTAAAAAATAACTTTTTTTCAGGAGGCTAATGCAAATGCAAAAATGCAAATCATATATTTTTACTTTAGAGGCCTAAATACATCAGAAACATTAATTAAACGATTTCTTCTCATTTGTAACCTATTTTCCATTTTTCTTAGATTACTTTTACCACTTTAAAGGCTCGTCAAATTTAGGGTTTTGTCTCGATTTGAATTCCGAAAAAAAGCTTTTTTTTTTCTCTCTCAACCAGTTCATTTTTTATATAGTTTCAATTAGAATCTACTTTTTTTAGAGTTCCATTGTGTGTGGAGCACACTTCGTGTTAATATTCGTGATTTCCAGGCATGTTTTAAACCCATAAGATCTAATTTTGTTGTCTTATTTCATTAACTAAAATTTTTTTTCTCAGATCTTGTAACCTTAGATTAACGGTTTCACTGTGTATTTAACGTCTACCATGTATTAATATATTCCGAACATGATAGTATGTGGAAATGTAGATTTAAACCTAAAAAAGTAATTTAAAAAAATTGAAGAGAGGTTAAAAATATGCGAAAATCGATATTCTTAAGTCGAAAAAAAATAAAAGATTCTAATATGGAAGATCAAGTAATTACTTAGAGTTTCTACTACATTCAAGGAGGGTGTAGATTCCTAAAAAAAAAAATATTTTTTTTTGCAGGCCTCCTTCAAAAACTAATATGGAAGGGTCTATCGAACAAATTGAAGGTTTTCGAATAATGAATTAAAGATCTTTCAAAGATAAAAAAATGATCATTTTACTTGAAAAATAACCAAAACTCGAAATCATTAAGGTTTAAAACATGCCTTAAAACTTCAAAAATTAGCAAAAACAGCGCTGTACAAATGAAACCGTAAAAGAACCGGTTCTAATTAAACGTATATAAAAATTAATTAGTTCGAAAGGTCTTTTAAAGGCGAAGAAAATTCTTTTTTCAAAATTCAAAAATTTGGCGCGCATTTATAATTGTTAATCTAAGAAGAATGAAAAAAATGGATAATTTTTTTCTATGTATTTTACGCATTCAGGAAAGAGTTTCTCCCCCAAAGTGAAAAAGGAAAATATTTTTTTTTATTAATCTTTTGAAAATATCCTATTTTGCAAAATTTTGACAACAGACATTCCTTTAAAGACTGATATCTTCGTTTCTTTACAATCAATCTAAGCTCTTCAAAATAATATCAAAGAACTTTTAAAACGAAATTATGATATCTTATAAGTCAAAAAAGAATGAAAATTCAAGATTTTATGAGGATTTCAAGCATGCTTATCGTAACACGAAAATTACCAAAACCGAGTTTAAAAAAATTGTTGTTCAAAAAAGTCGATTCTAATTAAAAGTACATAGTAAATGAATTGGTTGCAAAGGCATCTTCAAGATGGAAAACAAAACATTTTTTAGAATTAAAATCGAAATAAAACATTTCAAGATAGATCTATCTTTAAAGGCCGATATATCTAGTTCTTTTTAACCATTCTAAACTTTTTAAAATAGAAATTAAAGATATTTTTGGGACGAAAAAAACTGAACAAGTTGAGATTCTATGAGGGTTTGAATTGTCCAAATATCGTAAAAAGTCTCAGAAACAGTGCTGCACGACTGCTGCTGTAAAAAGGTTAATTTAAGTTAAAAGTAAACGGATTGGAAAGATCTTTTTAAGAAGTCGCAAATGCTTTTTTCAAAATTCATATTGACCTAAACCTCTACATTTGGTGAGCATTTGAAAATATGCAAAAAATGGCCTAAAAAGAGCCCATTTTGCAACATTCAATGGGCATATCTCAGCTTCTAGAGTAATCAGTTTTTTTTTTATTTATTTAATAGTACAATAACATATATTTTTACTTGATTAGTTTTATTTAGAAATTTGCAGACGTTTCGAAAAAATCTCATTAGGCTTGTTCTGCGCTTGAGATTTAGGGGAAACATTTGTGGATTGAATTAATCTCATACAAGACTACTCTATATTTCCTTTAAACTACATTACGGTTCTGTAAGAACACGAATCAAGTTATAAGTTAGCCTAGAATGCAGATTTACATTAATTTAAATTTCCTAAAAACAGTAATATTTAAATTTTATTTCTTGATTGCCATTAAAAATGCTACAGGATTTTTGAGGTGTTAGCATGATGGAGTTCCCAGTCACTTTGCCACAAAAATGGATAGGATGACGTTCGGAAACACTTTGGCTACCTAGGTCGCCCTTTAGACTTTTTCCTCTGGCAGTGATTAAAACATATCAGCATAGAAGTACAGATCTTTTCGTATTATTGATTGCCTAGAATAAATTAAAAGGTATTGTATTCGATAAATTATACTCCGTATCATCAGGAACTTTGTATCAGCGTTTTCAAGAAAAATGTTTATTTGTAAGATAGTGGACATATGGAGGCCTAAATGCTTTTTGATCCACTTGCAAGCGTTTTATTTTTTGTAAAAATAGTTATTTTTTAACCACTCTGTATATCTAATTTTTTTGTCCTCGACTAACTTAAAACCTGATTCGTACTCTTACATAGTGGTAATCTAGTCTAAAAGAAATTTAGAATAGTATTTCATCACACTTTTTTAACCTCCCAGTAGGTTCTAAATTAATTATTTAAATCACAAGGTTATGTTCTCAAAATCATGTTATATCTACTGTCAAAATACCCAAAAAGTATTTTTTACTTTACTGAACTAGGACTTTTACTCTTTTAAGCCACCATGTATGTTCTACATCTATTTTTTCTTCCCACCTGGTGAGAACTTGTTAAAACAGGTTAATATATGTATTGTCGAAAATTATACGGTATGGTTGGTTGTGGATTCGAGGTTATTCCTTTAGCAGGGATGCTATGTCGGAATAAATGATGGAACATGGTTGGTGATGGTTTTGATGTATAATATGGGGTTGATTGATATGGTATGGTTGGTTGACTAGCCTGTTCCAAACTTGGAACGCCATGTTGGCATCTGGGGTTGATTGAGTTGTCGATGTATGATTTTTGGGAGGTATATAGTTCATAGAGCTCGTCTTGGTTCCCGATTACTCTTATGCTTGTCAATGGATGATCTTCGTATGACGGGGCTTCGTCATACGTAGCATATGTTTGTTGGGGTCGATCAAGGTGAACTTCAGCAAACGCCTCTAAACTTGAGTCGATATGGTGCTGTCCAATGCTCTGTGAGATATATGTTTGTCCTGTAGAACGCCACGGATACTCTATTTCCGAAGGTCGTGTTATGAATGGAGCGAACCTGTTAGAAGTTTCCTCGTTGATGAAAGCATTATTGTCAACCAACGCGCCGCTGATCTCGGCTTCGGACATTGTCCGATAGTCTGCGAGGAAATCCTCCAAGTCCATGTCAGAAAGGTTCCGAGCAGGTTGATGCTGGAGGGATTAAATTGGGTTATTATGATTAAATGATGTTTGACATTCGCTGTTTGGGTTGGTAAAAAAGGTAGGGCACCGCGTAGGCGGTGCCGGAGAGGGCCCACCATAACCGCCCGACCCATAGGAGACCCAGGCCGCCTCACCTTTCTTCTTAGAGAATGGGGATTGAGAAGTTTGAAGGGGATTCATGGTGATTGAAGAATGAAATATGAAAAATTATTGAATGAGAACTTGGTCAAAGAAACTTGGTCAAGAACAAATGGTATAATTGGATGGATTGAGAACTTGGTCAAGTGACAATGTTAAGAAACTTGGTCAAGAACTAATGGTATGATAATGTGTCAATGATCAATGGTATGAGAATTTGGTCAATGGTCAATGGTCAATGGTAAGAGAACTTGGTCAAATATTCAAAGTGGCAAAATTTTATGACAAGTCTGGCCCCGAAAAAAATTTTTAAAAAATTTTTCTTATTGGAAAAAATATTTTAAATGAAAATCAAAATATTTTTTTGAAGAAGTAATGACTTCTGAGAAGCGGACCAAAGTGCTCTGGGGTTTTGACGAAATAAAATATTATTTAAATAAATTTATTTGACAAAACTGGTATGAGAGAAAATAGGAATTATTTTCTCTTATGGAAAAGTCTTAAAATAATTTTTTTTTTGTTCAAGATGTGTCTTGGAAGTGAGCTAAAATGCTCCAAGGTTTTGACAAAATAATATTTATTTGGCAAAACTGGTTTCAGAAAAAATTGGAATTCTTTCTCTTGGGAATATGTTGAAGTTCAAGGTATGCTTCTTGAAAGTGAGCTGAAATGCTCTAGGGTTTTGACGAAAATGAACTGGTAGAAATTTATTTGGGCAAAACTGATTTAAGAAAAATAGGAATTATTTTTCTTTGAGGAAACTATTTTATAAAATAAAATATTTAATGGCAAATGTATGTTTCTGGAAAGAGAGCTGAAGTGCTCTATGAGTTTTGATAAAATAGAAGTTAAGAACTTTATTTAACAAAACCGGCTCGAGAAAAAATTACAATTAGTTTTATCTCTGATGAAAATATTTTCTGAATAAAATATTTTGAGAATGAATGCTAGTAGTGAACATAACCCGATCCTCTTCATCCCCCCACTCCTCGACCTTAGCCTTGACCTTGCCCCACCCCTCTTTGGCCCCGCCCACATGTCCTTGTCATTGACCTTGAAAGTGCACGTGTGCTTTGTCCTTGGCCTCGACCTTGTGTTCAAGGTTGTGTGTGTGTGACCTTGACCTTGAGCTTGGTCGAGACGCCCTTGACTTTGTTGGAGGCCATCTTGGGTGTGTGACCTTGAAGTAGTTATTTGTGCATTGTAATAGTGTGGAATGATCTTGAAATGGTTTTGACCTTGCAAATTGTTCTATAAAATTGTGTGAGTCTATTTACATTCATTCAGTGTGAAATGTCAGATACGGAACTATCTAAAGAAAAAATTATAGAGCAAGTCGGCAGAGTAATTTGTTTATATCAGAGTAATTTAAAAAGTTTGTGTGATTTTGAAGAAAAGGATCTAGCATTTTTTCCTCTCGAATATTTAAAAACTTGCGTTGATACGCTGAGTTTACGACAAATTTGGGATAAGCTGCCAGCGCCATATCGGTGTGACAATGAACTACAGTTAAGTTTACCCTGTTACATTCACTATGAACAAATATATCGTCATTATATAGATGGGCCACCACCAGCAATAAAAAAGTGTCGTGAAAGTAAAAAATGAGTGAATAATATGAATAGTGCTTTGCAAGAGACAGTAAAAAAATTGGGCGATGGGTTCACTGAAACGGCTAGTAGTTATTTCAATGATGCAATGAAAAGTCGAGCAGAATGGGCGTCGCGCTATTGTGATTTGGCTTATGAATATGAAAGGGCTGCGAATGCATGTCGTAAATATTGCAGCAAAACAATAAATTTACAAGACTTTGTTCGTGAAATAAAAAAGTTGGGCTTTAGTGACTGTTTGGAAAAACTGATTAGGTTCATTGCAGATCCGGTTGTGTTAGATGAAATTGGAGTGTAGGACTTAAGTTTAACGTAGTAGTAGTAGTTAATATGGAAAGTTTAGGGAGAGAAATGTACGAAGAATTTCTAATTTCTGCAGCCTGTTCGGAATTTTACGCATTTGAAATGCAAGATTCGGAGGCTCAGGATTTTAGTGTATTTTTTAAGTATATGGACCATGCCGAAGTGTGTATTTTAGCGAGTATAGTTTGTAAGAATTTTCTAAGAAATAAAAACAAACAATTATTATTGTACAAATTAAGAAAATTAGGTTTAGGTGATAATGTTACACGTATAGAAGAACGGCAGAAAAAAATCAATCAATAAAGTACATAAAATGTAGTTATTTGTTTCATTATATTTTGTCCTTGAAGTTATCCTTATACCATTTTAAATGTGTGGCGTCATTTGACCTTCAATACTCCTCCCACTATTTCTACCGTTAAGCTACCCCCACCATTGTTACAATTCGACCTTGAAAACTCGCTATAAAGGTTAGTGGGAAAAGAAATGACTTCAAACAGTCGCAGATATCAGTGGCATAAACATCAAATATTGTGTTCGTGTAGTGTTCTGAAAGTGCTTTTATATTCACGGTAATTTTTGGATTTATATACCATTTTTTCAATAATGAGTATTGCAAAAGAAACTCTAGATGAAATTAATGAAATGTTCAGCAAAGATTTCGAGGTTTTAGAGCGAAAAAAGGTTACCGAAATGATTGTAGGCAAAGTGTATAAAATTGTAAATATGGTTTCAATGACTACAAGATTTGGTCAAACTCTTTTAGTGGCTTTACACGATGACGGTGATAATAGCACATTTGAGACTTTTTTGCCAAAACGTGTGGCCGAAACACTATCTGACGATATTGTAGATATTATGAGTAAAACTAAAGGTAAATACACTCTAAATTATTTGGGGCAGGGCACTAGAGTTTTTGGAAACAATACTCGAACATTATTACGTTTTGGCTCATTGGAGTAAATTGTATGTAAATTGTTTGAAAAAAAGGATGTAATTAAATTTAAAATATAGTTGCACATGTCAGAATACTTACGCGTGTTCATTATTTCTATTAAAGATGTCTACTGATGCGACGACGACGACCGCCAACGAATGTGTAGATAGATACATATTTTGGTTGGGGAGAGAATTAAGAAATATGGCTCATGATATGTTAGATAGCGTAAATGATTGGCCGCATATTGATGCAACCAAAGATCAATATAAGAACGAGATCAGGGATGCAATCAATTTTATGGCTGGGGCACACTTGTGCGACAAATTTTTATATGGTTCCATAGACATGGATACATTTTGTGCTGAAATGGTTGAAGAAGAATTAAAAGAATACCTCGTCAATATTCCATATTTACCAGGTGAGCTTGCTGCAAAATATGAATTGGTTTCTGCAACAGCAACAGCCCAAGACGTTGACGATCGAAATAGTGTCGGATGGGATAGAATTTTGAGCAACGAAAATGAAGACATGGAAAATTAATTTTTTATAATTTTTGTATTTGTGCAATTAAATAACTGTAAATAAATATCTGTTACAATCACAGTTTTGTTTAATTTCTTTTATAAACATACCAACCCAGTAGATCATAGTCAGTGTTTCTTTTTCTTAGCTGAAATATTTAATATAAGTAGGGCAAATAAAAATAAAATAGTTTAGTAAAGATTGAAAATGAGTCGAGGAAACAACACAATTGATAAATTTGGTCGTCAGAAATGTAATGAAAAATATCATATATTATCTGGGCCACAAGGGATTGGTTTTAAACTTACAGCGGATGGGCAGTATGATATGGGTGGAAAAATCATAACCAACTTAGGCGAACCTAAAGATGATGACGATGCTGTGACAAAACACTTTGTTAATAGAAAGTTTTACAATTTTGCAGTTGTAATATGTGACATATTTAACAAGGATGTCCTCCTCATGATATACCAAAATAATAGTGAGCTTAAAACAAAAATTGAAGTTATTCAGAAAAGACTCTATCATCAGCCTTTAAATGACTCATTAAGCGCACTGTCGTACGGCTCGACTTCAAAAAAATCTAAAAAAGGGAAAGCAGGTTAAAGAATAGGAGAACGCACTCCGAGTGGCATAGCCTTGAAGATAACGTCGTAGTCGTCGGTGAATTGGACCTTTCCTCCAAGAATATTGAAATGTTATTTATGTGTATGATGTTTTATTGTCATTGTTTTTAATGATGAAGATTGAAATAAAAAAACTTTATTTTACAATATATTGTTTATTTATTTTACATTTTAAATTAAAATTGTAGTCATACAATATGTTATTTAAACAATATTAGCTTTATCTATCCAAGAGTTGAAGTGGTTGGGAAATCCTAGCCATTTGATAAATAATTGATCGGTGTGATTTTTCTTGCGTTGTCTAAGGACCTTTTCTACTAGATAAACGCCAGGACTGCTTGTTTTTTGTATTTCTGATTCGTAAAAACACCCTCTTATAGGCTGACCTTCTAACGATTCCAACAAGTAAGTATGTGGATTTGTAACGTTAACTTTTACAACTTTAAACAATTCGGTTGACCAAGAGGGCGTATATCCTTTCTCGAATAAGCTTTTGTACTTGCTAATACGCACAATGTCACCCATGGAAAACTTAAATTTTTTAGGTACAATTTTTAAATAATCGTATGCTTTAATTTGTGTTTTTCTTGCACGTTTGCAGGCTTCATTCCAATGGTGCGATGTTTCGAATGGTTATAGATTTTTGTTACTGCCGATAATATATGTATCCATTTGTAAGATCCTCTTGTCGATAATTGTTTATATAAATTATTTTTTAAAGTCCTTATGACTCGCTCAACAATTGCAGCTTTCTTTGTGCTGTAAGTGGAATAATGATTTATATTATATTTTTTCATCAGGGCTTGAAAGTTTGTATTATAGAACTCCTTTCCTTGATCAGTTTGCAGATTTGTTGGTGTATATGATGCCTCTTCAATGATGCTTTTCATCGCATTAGTAACTTCTATACCAGTCTTTTTTTTTATGGCTTTGGTATTGACAAATTTAGAGTAACAATTTATACAGAGCAAAATATAACGATAACCATCGTTTTCATCAGCATACTGTTTCATTTCAGCCAAATCAATTTGCCACAAATCTCCGTATCCTTTTATTATCGTGCGCCGTCTTACAAAATTTTTTCTAGCCGTTCTATGTAGTTCATTAACAATTTTGATTTTTTCTAGACTGGGCTCCATATTACTAGTAATATTAATGGTTTCAGATCGAAGGAAGAACTGAATAATATCATTAAATATTGAGCTTAATATATTATATATTCTTCTCGTAATTCCTCTATGATTGACATAATTTCATTTTCGTGTCCAGTGTGACCGGCCATTTTGGAACTCCACAACAAACGTAAACGATCCACCAACTCTTTAGCTTTGTTCCAATAGACATATTGAAATTTTTTCGAAGATAATTTCTTTTTTGTGGGTAACTGTAGTTTTTCCGAGAGATTTTTTCTTGTAATAGTACCGCCTAATTTTGTGCCCATTATCAGAGGTTTAATAATTCGTAAATATTTGTTCCATCTGGTCTCCCGTAAACCATCACTTTTTTTAAAATTGTTGTAGACAGCACTCGTTGATTCCAAAATTTCCTTGTACATTGAAAGTACATTATCACTTAATTGTTGTTGCTTGCCTACACTTGGGGGTGTTTTAAGAAATAACAAATCATAAAGTGCCGGTGATCCACCATATTCTCCAATATTTTTCCCTTTTTTGTATAAGACAATATTTCCATTTCGAAAACGCACCTCTAAATTACCAATAAAATTTTTGTTATAATCTGTTTTTGAACCAAAACGTACACCATATACAGTATCGTATAGAGATGGTTTTAAACGTAATCCTTTCAGGTGTGCGTTTAAATTATTGGAAGTTGTGGTGTCAGCGGATGCGAGAGATGTATTAGTTGATGTCGAGGGTGTATCAAACACCGATTGGCTAATATATTCTTTTGAAATGCGATGCTGCTGCTGCTGCTGAATAGGTGTGGAGGTTTGAAAGGAATGTGTAGGTTGGGGAAAACCTGATATTTGAGTCGACTGCACTGATGTACTGGGACTATGTGACTTTGTAGCTCGATAATGTTGCTGTTGTTGTTGTTGTTGCTGTTGACGTTGCTTGACCACATCAGATATAGTTGTCACCGGCTTAGAAATGGGTTCATAAAACTTTTCCAATTCCACAACATGAAATTCTTTAGCAGCTTTAATTTGTTTAAATTTTTTCTGACGGCATTGGTAGCTTCCACTAGTTTACGTTTTAAGTCGATCGCGTTATTCATGATGTTAACAAAGGACGTTTCAACGATCAAATGAGTGTTTTCTCTTATTATTACAGTAATATGTAGCTATCAAATCCTTTGCGGTATCTTCCCGATTTCACATCACTGTCTTTATCAATTACTAAAAATCCATATTTATTATCCCAACATTTTGAGTACATTTCTTGAAATTGCGTAAAAGTTAGATCCGGTGAAACGTGGTCGGAAAATATGTGTTTTATATTCAACTCATCTTGTTTAAACATAATAATAAAATTGGCATTGTCTCGCACACGCTGTTTATGCACTCGCGAATATGTTTGCGCTAGGTAAAAGGAGTCGATATTTTTATGACGTCCCATGCTAAAGTACGATCTTATAACATCTTGTTTTTCACATATAACATCATCAAAGATAAATATAGAGTTTGGTTTTGCATCGGACGGTTCCACAATATTACTGGAATTACTAAAGGTATAGTAGCCTAAACCTTTGATGGGTGCTAAAATTTTCCTTAAATACTCATATTTCGGTTGATACAGAGACTTCGAGTAAATATAGACATTTTCGAAACGTAGCCCAAGGGGGTGTGTAAGCAGCGAAATCATGACATTAGTTTTTCCACAATTAGATGGACCAATTAACAGGCCGCGAATAGAGGAAGGAAGTAGAGGACCGTGTCTCTTCATTATCTTCTTTTCAAATCCAAGTCCGACTTTTTCATCGAGATTGTCAATAGGAAGTTTTTGTTTAAGATCGATAACGCGCATCTTAGGAAAATTTGATATTTTATAGATAATTTTTCACAAAAACTGTCATTCAGATGCCGAGCGTCAAACGAAGTGGACGGTCTCACGTTTCCAATAAAACTGGACACGGTATTGTGAATTCGTTAATAAATAAATTACCATTCGAGGTACACATTCCCGGTTATCAATATTGCGGACCCGGAACAAAAATAATAAAACGTGTAACAAGAGGTGATCCAGGCATTAATCCTTTGGATGCCGCATGCAAAAAACACGATTTAGCCTATTTACATAATAAAGACAACATAAGTGCGAGACATCGAGCGGATTACGAGCTCGAACAAAGTGCTTGGAATAGAGTAAAATCGAAAGATTCCAGTTTAGGTGAAAAACAGCAGCTTGGTTAGTTACAAACATTATGAAAGGAAAACAACGTTTTGGTATGGGTGTACCATCATCATTATCAACAAAAAAAAACATCTAGTAAAGGCACACGTCGTACAAAAAGAAAGTTGTTTATAAAAATCGACATGTTCGGAAAGTCAGTTTCGGAACAGCTATTCGACAAGCAGTTCGAAAGGAATTATTAAAAGCCGGAAGGAAAAATGTGTTGGAAAAAAATGTCATGATGCATCTAAAATAGCTCTGTCGGCAGCACGTAGATCGGTAAAAGCGGCAGGTGGCAAAACGAAGGTTCGTACACCGAGAATAATACCGATTCCTAAAACTGGTGGAATAATACCATTAATACCAATTTTTGCCGGGTTATCAGCTTTGGGTTCATTAGCCGGTGGGGCAGCGGGAATTGTGCATCGAAAGGAAATGGTTTGTTTCTAAAGCCATATCGTAAAGGTATGGGATTATTTTTAAATCGTAGATCAAAAAACTAATTGAATCCTTACCTCGAAGACCACTATCTAACATCGATATAGAAAAATATGCCAAAAAGAAAAGAATAGGACACTTTCGAGGCGTTTATATGAGGGATTCATTACCTAGACAAGGTCCTCGACGTTACGAAGCAGCAATAGTGAATTTGGATAGTACGCGTGGTGCAGGGACTCATTGGGTAGCTTATAGAAAAAATAATTCTAATGTAACATATTATGACAGCTTCGGCGATTTACCCCCACCGATGGAATTGGTACGATATCTACAAACGGGATTGGAACCATCAAAAATTATTTACTATACATACGATCGTCAACAGGATTTTGGAACAGTCTGGTGTGGACATTTGTGCTTAAAGTTTCTTGTCGAATCATCAGCGTAAAAGATGTCATCATCATCGTCACCATTAACACCGCAAATGGATCGCAATAACTATACTAAAATGTTGCAATCGCTGAAAGCATTTCATCTAGCCGGTGGATTAAGGAAAATGGCCGTGAAGCAGTTAGAAAACATGCCCAAGGAAGTAATGATTGCATTAGCCCCAAATGAAATTCCATTCGTTTGGGATAAGTTGCCCGAGCACCTCAAAAGCGATATCGATATATTAAAATATCAGTGCGGTTGCAAACATTATTTCAGCCGCAGCAATTTAAACGAGGTTACGGCTGATGAGGATCTTACGGCTAGAAAAATATTTTGTTGTTATTGCAAAATCAGCGATGTGCGCATAAAAGCAGAAAATAGCATAAAAACGTCACTATCTAATGCAGTGAGAAAAGGTGTGAAGATGAATCTTTTTAAATGTGGCCGCTAAGAATAAAACCGAGACGTGTGATGTTTTAATGGTTAGTCATGTCTTATACGTTCACACTAACAGGACACTCGAGCGTCTTAAGCGCCGATTTTTATCCACCAGTGGAATTAAATAGAGAAAACAAATATGGTCTGGCATTGCTGGGATTTTACACATACAATTCAATTTTTAATGTGGACGAAAGCAACAATAAGTTTGCCTACATGAAGGAGAGTTACACCACCGAGCCGATACAATTGCTGATTCCACCTGGGGCCTATGAAATAGATGAGATAGGTAAAGCTATGTCGGAAGCTTTGAGGATTTCAACTGAAGAAAAGAACGATGGAATCTTTTACTTGGTCGCTAATAATAATACGCTGAAATGTGAACTGAAATCCCAATATACTATAGATTTCCGGGGAGAGGCGAGTATCGGCAAAATGTTAGGATTTAATCATACAGTGTTAAAAAGAGACAAAAAGCACGAATCAACCGAGATGGTGGAAATAATGAAAGTACGCATCATACGCGTAGATTGTAATATAATTTCCGGAGCATATATGAATTCTGTGGAAGGTCATACCTTGTCGAATTCGATATCGACGTGGAGCCCGGTTACAAAATAAGTAAAGAACCACAAAATAATATTTATATGCCGTTAATGTCGGCAGGACGTCAGTTTATCGACAACATTACTCTTCACATCTTGGACGATAGCGGTGATCTAATCAATTTACAAGGCGAGAAAATAATCGTGAAATTGGAACTGAAGAAACTTTCATAGAAATGGGTTTTTGCTTCAATCGTCAATTGTGTGTGCTGTCGACTAAGATGGGGGAACCGCCGAAACATAATAAAAGTAAAAGAAGAGTTAACGTCAAGGTTAGTCGTCGTCCAGACGTTAGATCACAAACATCTCAACAGTTATCTGCCGAAGAATATACATTTTTAAAATCAATCGGTCTTAAAGTGCGAAATGATTTCCACCACCAGCGATAAAATAGAGGTTTTCTCCGAGCCCATCTTGGACAATTCCATTATTAGTCTAGAAGAGCATACGTATAAACCATACGGATCTCCATCATTCAACAATTCGGATGAAGTCCGTATCCCCATTAATTTTCAAGATATTATACTGGATATCGCCGAAAGTTACATATATATCGAAGGAAAATTTAAACCCATAGACGCAACGAAAAGATGTTTTTTTTATCAAATAATGCCCTCGCATTTTTGTTCGATGAAATTCGCTACGAGATGGGAGGTGAGCGCCGTGGTTCGTAAACCTGGAGTTACGACGACATTAAAAACCATGGTTTCATTCGGAAGTTTGCAACAAAGATCTCTCATGACGTGCTGATGGGATCTCGACGAAGCAAACCAAGATATCGTAGACACGGCAAGTAACGTATTCTCCGGGAAATTACCCTTAAAATATCTTATGGGATTCGCCGAAGATTACACAAAAGGTGTTTTCAACGTAAAACAAGAGCTTATTATGATTATAGCTCGCACTTTTACCAATTGCTACGTCGGCGAAGTAGAGGCAGAAATTAGTATCGACAAAATCGAATGGAAAATTCGTCACATCATTCCAGACGACAAGCAAAAATTGAAAATACTGTCTCGCATTAATAAAGGTGGAAACAATGCCAGTATTCAAATGGCATATCGTAAATGGGATCTGTATGAATTACCAGCTTTAAGGCAAACATCTTCCGACGTGTGGGCCTTGAGAACGAGTACAAGTCTGGAAAGACCGCGCTATATAATCGTCGGGTTTCAAGATAGCATTAATTGCGACAAGAAAGAAAAAAACGCAACCCCGTTTACCCACGCCGACGTATGTGACATTAGACTGTATCTGAATTCAACCGTTTATCCATACGAAAGATGGAATTTAGATTTCGCCAAGAAACTGTACGCAGCAGCCTATTACAATTACGAAAACTTCCAAAGCAGCTACTATGGGCGCGAAATAAACGATCCAATGATTACGTTCGCGGAATATATGAAAAACCCCGTTTTTATTATCAATTGCAGTCATCAACCAGAGGCGATTAACTCATCGACAGTGGATGTGAAATTGGAGTTCCAAACGAGAAAGAATAAATTCCCCAAAGACACTAAAGTGTACGCATTAGTTATTCACGACTCATTTTTTAGTTACAATGTATTAAACGGTTCGGTGACCAATAAATCTATATTTTAATGTATCTATTATATGTAACACAAAATAATGTTAAAATAAGGTACTTGAATCAATAAATTTGTAATGAGTGAAGTAGTAGTTTTTTATTTATTTGAAACCCAACAAAAAAAAAGTGGACGGAAAAGCCCGCTTCTTAAGAAAAGAGTATGGTAGATAATGGGGGTTTATTTAGTGGAAAAAAGAACTTAGATAACGCAAGAAAAATTTTTTAAGGCAAAATATGAAAACAACGATTTAGAAAATTTGTAGGAAAGTAACGGTTAGGAATAGGGAAAAAAGTTATAGGAAAAAATTATAGAGGAAATCGAGTACTATAAGTAGGCATTTTTCCCGATAGTAAAAACTTAAAAAAACATTTTTTTTTTCAAGAAAAAAAATTGAAAAATGGTGGATGCGCGCTAAAGTTGAAGATTTAGAGCAAAATAATATTAGAAAATTAGAAAGAGAATTTTTTTCTACATATGGTGGTATTTTTCAAAATTCGGAAAGATGAAATTTGAAGAAAAGGGTTATAGTAAGTTAGTAATTTGGATTTTTTAAAGCGCTGTAGCTCGGGAACCATTCGAGATAGAAAAAAAATAAAAGCACTTTGATAGCCCAAAATTTTGAGGAGAATGCGATGGTGTAAAAAAAATTATTATAATATTATAATTAATTATGAATACGCGCTAAAGTTGAAGATTTAGAGAAAAACGGTATAGAGAAATTAAGGAGAGAATTTTTTTCTACATATTGTAGTATTTTTGAAAATTCGAAAAAATGAAATTTGAAAAAAAGGGTTATAGAAAGTTAGTAATTTGAATTCTTTAAAGCGCTGTAACTCCGGAACCGTTCAAGATAGAGAAAAAATAAAAGCACTTTAATTACCTAGAATTTTGAGGAGAATACAATGGTGAAAAATTTTGAAAAATTTGAAAATAAAGAAAATATAGATTAAAAAATTCCAAAAATCTATAGAAAGGAAGTTCGACGGTCTCATGGGAGTATCGGAAACTTGTAGGGGAAGGTTTAGAAAGTTGTAGAGGTTTTTTATAAATCCGCCCCTTCTCCTGGTTGTCTATGCCCCCCCCCCGCCCTCCCGTTAATATTGTTGGGTATTACTCCACGGTAGGCACCCGACCCTCCCCTCAGGCCCTTTTAGGGCCACAAAAACGGTCCTTTTCAGGACCACATATTTTGATCGTTGTTTAGTCCTCGTCACTTATGGGGCGAGATATTCGTTTAACGACGATTTGTCTCGTAGCTTAAGTGCCAAGTTATATGCTTGAGAACCTATGAAAATGTTAACAGTCCAAACAAGGTTTCTATTAATTTTTTTTTGTAATGTATTCTTCACAAAATGTTAAGAATAAGTCTTATTGTCTAAACAAAAAAAAACAAATCGAATTCTTTATTTAAAGTTTTTGAAAAAATCAATAATTCTATAAGCTCTTACCAATACACAACATTTAGAATCCGTTGGTGGGGTGGGGGTAGTTCTATATATATGAGACTGGGCCAGTTACACAGTCATATATTCATCAACTCTCATACGATGAACATTGAGGAAGAAAGACCCGCCAGCAGAGGCTCATCCATCTTTAGTGATGACACCGTCGCCGGCAACGTTGGAGACCTGCAAGACTTCGACGATGAAGAGGTGGATTTTGAAATTGACGTCCTACGTTGGGACGACTTGGATGAGCGGATTCCGCTAGTGTATGACCACGATCCGGGTCTCGTGGAATTAAACGATGCGGGCGACTGGGTCTTACAAAGACTCGAAACTCCGTCGCCGCAGCCAGAGCCGGACTCGACGGAAGATGCGGTGCTGGAAATTCCAGCATCACCGACACCCGACGATCCGCAGGGCCCCTGCGATTCGTCAAGCTGGTGGTCGACCAGCGAGGATGGGGCACCATAAGCCCCACACTCTCCCTGGCCCTTTTTAAGGGCACACAACAACGGTCCTTTTCAGGACCACAAAATACTTTGATCGTAATTTTAGCACATATTAGTACTTTGTTACTAATATTGTATGTATAGAATATACAATATTAGATACAAAGTATTAAAAGTTTAGGTGCTGGTGGAACCCAGCAAAATCGTTCGTTCGTATTTGAGACCACAAACAACTTTTGGTCTCAATACGTAATACGACATTTGTTTTCACCACCCACCATTAATTTGTCTCTATATATACGACCACCAATACTTATTACAATCATTTCAGTTCAACATGTCTGCGAGTGAACAGCAACCTATCCAATGCCCTGTGGTAGATTCTACCACAGAAGATTGTCTCGAGTGGGAGTTGGACGATCCCAGATGGGATGAACTTTGGCGGTTCATAATCGAATATGCGGAGGACAGCACCGCCACCACCGCCGTTGATGATGACGGGCCGTGCGACTCCACAACACAATAAAGAGTCGCATGTTTTTACAACCAAACGGTCCTTTTCAGGGCCACAAAATACTTTGATCGTAGTTTTAGTTGGTTATAATACTTTGTAACCAATATTTTATGTTTTTTTTTTCATAAAAAACATACAATATTGAGATGCAAAGTATTAGAAGTTCTGGCGACAGAACTTCTTAAACCGAACCATGTTTTAGCATACTTGTAAATATTATCAAAAAATATTTACAACTATTGCTATTGCGTAGTTTTAGTGGATTATTCACTCTTTTTTATTACCTAATATTACGTGGGAAAGGGCCTATATGAAATAACACACAAAAAATATATTTTCAAATCATTTTTATTCTCTTTATAAAATATAAAAATCTGATCAAAGACTTTTTTTTTATTATATTAATTTAAGTTAATATATATATATATATATATATATATATATATATATATATATATATATATATATATATATATATACAAACTTAATACAATAAATTAAAAGCTAATACCTACAACTACCTAACACCTACTACATAATTTATTAAAGTCCTCTAATTGTCTTTTATACCGCACACATTCCATCTTTTTTAACTCTAATTTTCTTTCCAGTTCTAAAATGTCACTCTCACACGCACTCACTTTTTTCACTAAGTTTTTTTTTCATTCGATAAATGTCTGATAGTTTGCTCTTCTGCGAGTTGGTGAAGTCTTCAACCCACTCCGGTTGCGATGTCTCGGAACATATTAAAGAAGAAGAAGCGGTTTCGTTTGGGGAAGACGATGATGATGACGACGACAACGACGACGACGAAGCAACGGAAACTTCATCGCCTTCAAAACACCGCTTAAACCGCGTGTTCATAGGTTTCCGGCACCCCAATATCGGCGACAGTGGCGCTGGGGAAGACTTTACCTCCGACACTACTTCCTGCTCTACGCTGGCCGGTGTTGGTGGCGTTGGTGGTGTTGGTCCATCGGGGCCTTCGATCACTTTCACTTCTACGGACAACGGCTCTTGTGGTGCTGTTTTCAGGAAGTCGGGTAATGGAACAGGGGTGAAGGGATGCTTAAAGTTAAAATTCTTCTTTCCTTGTCCCACACCTTTAATCGCCGAATAAAAGGTTTTTTTATCGGCGATTTCCGACTTCCGCATAGTCAAAAGCTTCTTTAATTTGGAAGCTTTCGGAGAAGATTCCCTGTTAGGCCGCGATGCTTTTCGCACAACCACATCACTTATTATGTTGATTTTCGGCTCCTTCTCCTCCGTCCAACATTCGAGGAATTGCGCAGCCGACTGTACCAACTCTTCGTCGCGACCATCATTCAGGGCTCTGTCTTCGGCATCTTCTTGCTCCCTGCCGTTCCAATTTTCGAATACCCCCGGACTTAACACTTCCAAGCCATTAATGTTTCCCAACATGCCTTGTTGCGAACCGCAGCTCACGTCAAGAGCATCCAAAAGAGACCTTACACTCGATGACATCTTCGTTACTACAACTCACACTATAACTTTATCTTACTACTGCACTGTTTGGTGTTCTAACGAACTGTGAAGAGCTCGAGCCAGCAAGTCTGCTTTTATGCCCGTTTCCCCCACTACACCACCTTTATTCCTTTTGTTGGATGCATTAAGTATAATATTTAAACTTGTCAGATGCAAGGCAAAAACCAAGGTCGACGTAACCGGCAATACCAGGGTCGTTTTCAAGGTTGTAATTTTCATGGATTTTTTTTTTTGTCCTTGTCAAGGTTATTTTAAAGAAACATATAAATATAGTACTAAACTTGTCAGATGCAAGGCCAATGCCAAGGTCAAAGTACCCGTCAATGTCAGGGTCGTTTTCGAGGTTGTACTTTTCAAGGAATTTTTTTTTTGGTTCTGTCAAGGTTATTTTAAAAAGTAATACATAAATAGAGTACAGCGATTGGAAAGTACAACATATTCAAACATCATGTTGCCAACTGATGAACAACCTAGTGAAGCAGCCAAAACATACAGTCATATACCAAAAGCTTTTTATTTAACTTGTCATCATTGTAAAAGACTAGGTATCTGCTGGCGAAATGATCTTACGTACGACTTCAACTACATTGACCTTTTCAGGGTTAAATTTGTACAATGCGGCTTTTGTGGACTAGTTTACTACCAGTTCAAGGACATTAATGAACGTGCCATCCAGAGAAGAAATTGGGTCATAAAAGAAGCTTACCTGTACAAAAGAAATTAACATGTATTTTATTTCTTTATTTTTTATTTTTTTTTTGTTTGTTATATTTTTTTATTTTTTAATAATAAAAAGCAAACTCAATCTTTTGTTATATTTTAATTTTTTTTTCCAATAAAACAATAGTAAAATGAATCTGTATGTGTATTTATTAAACATCACCTAAAATACGTTTTGCAATCCATATTTTTCTGCAGAGTCCGTTTATTAATGAAATAGAACCATATATTAGGGTGAAATCTAATGGTTTCAAATCAGTCTCACATAACAATGTCAGAAGTAAACACTATTGATAAGTTCGGTCGCAAAAGAAAATTTAAGGATTTTAACTTTATGCGAGGTCCTTCAGGAATAGGTTTTAAACTTACATCTAATGGAGATTACGACATGGGAAACAAAAGATTGTGCTATTTAGCAGAACCTCTTAGTAGTACAGTAAGCGGGTTACTGGGCGTTTTGGTGCTCCTGATGGCCACATGCCATCCACATCTCAAAAATTCTTGATAATTTTACAAGAAGTAAATTTTTCAGGAATAAAAGAACGGAATAGGCGAAGAAGTGTATGTAAAAGACATAAAAGACCAGTGGTTGTTGACCAAAAGGGCCTTATGACCGAAGAAATTCGCTGAAAAAGTTAGTTCTTGCAAATTTTTCAGTAGTTCTTGTAAATTTTCAGTGGTTCTTGTATAAGAGTGTGCAAAGAAGTGATCGTCAATGACGTCACAAAACCAGAGGCTGTTGAGCCATAAGAGCTTAATGTAGAAGAAGTTACCTGTAAAAATCGTAAAGGTAGGTGTTTGTGTGTAATTTACCTGTAATTAGTGACTTTATTACCGTTCGTGAGCAAGAGGCTCTTGGTCATGTAGTTGAAGAAGAAGTGGTCGTCATCATCGTCGTCAATGACGTCACAGAACCAGAAGCTGTTGAAAGAAGTAAGACGTAGAATGGATGACACCTGTATTTACCTATCGAATGTGACACCTAGTTTCACCTAGCTTAGCTTAGGTGAGGTGTGTATTTACCTGTATGAGATGCCACCAACCAAGTGGTCGGCAATGACGTCACACACTGACTATAAACGTTATCTTGTTTTCATTCCCAACATTGAAAAACAATAAATAACAAATATAATTACTTTATTTATTCATAATTAGTAGAGAGGTCAGCAGTATGATAAGAAAGTTCAACTTGTATAGATAGCATTAAATAACATTTAATATAAAATAAATATTTGTAAAGGAATAATAATCATCGTCTCTGACGTAATAAACCGGTGTTTGTTATTGACATACAAGATATTTAAAAGAAATTACCTGTAATTACCTGTTGTAACCTGTAAAGACTTGTAATTATTGTTTAAAAGTAGGTGCAATATATAAATATAAGCAATTGCAGTTTGAACTAGAAAAGGGAACGAACAGTCTTGAATATCACAGTACTTATAGCCTTTATTCAATTATTAAGAAAAATGTCTAGATTAAAAGACGTTTTTACGATTCAAAAAACATGTGGTGAATGTAATGCACAAAGGACGTCACAGGTATTAGTAAATAAAAATGAAGATTATAAAAATGTAACCAGGAGCAGTAATAGGCATATGTGGTGTCATCCGAAAGCACAATGGGTAGCGGCAGTGAAAGGAGATAAATGGGGACAGAAACAAGTCGGAGTTAGCACACCTATTCAAAATAATAAAAATCCCCATTTTAAACATGGGAACAGCTAATGTAATTTTAAAAATAAAAATATTAATTTTAGAACAAATCAATTGTTTTATTTTAGAATTAAATTTCAACTGAGGAAAAAGACAGGTAGGTATTGTTAGTTAAAAAGTAGAATAGGTTTCAAAATAAAACAAAAATCTGAGATAATTTATGCAATTTATTTTTGAGAAAGTTCAAAATATTTATATTAATAACTACTACAACTACATTTATTTTCCTAAGAATGGTATCCTTTTTTGATAAAGTTTTTTAGATGAACACGCCTTTCACTGTGACATTTAGAGTGTGAAATAACACAGTTTTTTGAAGACTGGAAACCATGATTACTATTATTAATTTCCTGGTAGCACAAGTAACATTGATTTTCTTTTACGTTATGAAACTCCTCTTTTTTACCGTTCAAATGTATTCTAACACGTTCAATATCACGTAACATATTCCAGTGTATTCAAATACGTTCGTTTTCACGTGACATGTATCTTGTTACTAAGACAGTTGAATACTATCTACCTACTTTTAGTGAGAACATTTCTCTTTTAACTTTTTTAAATTTTTTCTGCAACCTGTTAACTTAATGACATATCTATTTTTTTGATCCAGCGTAACTTCTTCTCTTTCCAAACAAGCATTTAAATTGGAAAAAATTAAATTATGATTTTTAAAAAGATGCTGTGCGTCCAAATGACATTTGTTCAATTCTTCATTTGTGGTATTAAATTCATGTAATAGATCGGTGAAATTTTCTGTTAAATTTAAAACTTTTTCCTTATAGTCGTTTATTAATGAATACGCAATGGAATTTTTTTCTTCTAAAATTAGATATTTTTGCTGTAGTGAAAGCAGGGTAGATTCCAATTCAATATTGGTTTTTAAAATTTTCACTTGATTGGTATAATTTGTGGAGGAAGTTAGGTTAGATGTCGTATTTTCACATTTTTCAAGTTTTTCCATACAAAAATCGTTAACCATTAACTCATTATCATATAACTCTATTGCATCATCGAGATGTCTAGTACATTCTAAATACAAGTTTAAACTTGTATTATAAAGGGTATTGTAATCATCTCTCAGATAATTACAGTCTTCTTCAGCCTTTGAAATGTTTCCATAAATTGTTACACATAAAAAGAATACAATTTTAATTAAATTATAAAACATTTTTATAACTTGAACTGAACGGTTGCTCAGGTTGTCTAGTACTAATAATTACCTAGCAACTATAGAAATACTTATAGCCTGTTCTACGACCACCTTGTGGAGTTTTATCATCAAAACCTGTTATGATCATACGCTTACGTCATACATCTTTTTGTAATAAGAAAATGACAGAAGTAGTTAAATTTTTAAACTCATTACCAGAAAGTGGTAGGCATTACAATGATATTTTTCCTATATGTAGGATATGTAGAATAAATAGAATCAATGTCATTTTTAAACGGTGTAACCATCAAAAAGTTTGTTATAATTGTTTTAAAAATCATAATTTATTATCGTGTATTAGATGTAATAAAAAAGATAATTTCTATTGAAATCAGATCAGTCTAATTAAAATGCCGATACCAACGAGATATAAGTGCCCTAAATGTAAGGGTGAGTCAGACATTCCAAACAATGAAGATTGCCTAGCCTGTGTAACTTGTAATCATTTTAGGTGGGTGGGTGGTGCAAAACATGTACCTTCACATTATTTTGATGGATCAGAGAAAAGGGGAGACAGAAGATATGAGCGAGATAATGCACAAAGAAGACAGTCATAATTAAAATTAATTTTTTTAATATATTTTGAGAATAAAATAAAAGTCTTATAAATATTTAAATAGTTTTATTTATATACCAGTTATATAATAATAATGCATTTTCCTTAGCACATTTTTTATCATTATAATTATGTTCTAAACAATGAAAATTAAAACAATTATCTTTAAATTTCTTTAAGTTATTCAAATTAGGACATCCTAACAACATTAGTTCCTCTATATTATTTGAAATTAATTTTCTTAACCAACATAATTTATCGTGCCCTTTTACATAAATAGTTTCATCTTTAACAATATTTTTTATAAAATAGGTAATATTTTCATAGGGTATGTAGGAGAAATCAGATTGGTTCCATTTCAGTCCGTGAATGTTGTTAGTTAACCATTCCAAACGTCTTTGAATATCTTCACTGAAAAAATGCATATCATGTGCATAATTGACCATGGTATGGTAGAGCTGACCAGTTTGAATATTTATAATAGTAATTTCTTTGCAGATAAAGTCACTTTTTTTGTATTGGAATCCTTGCATGTCCAAAATAAACATTTTTATTTCTTTATGAGATTGGTTTTACTATATTGCTCAAAGGATTATATTTTACCAAACGATCGTGCAGTATTAGACAATATGCTGTAGTATTTTTAGATATATTTTTGGAAGTTTCAAATTCCAAGCGGATATCTATTGCACCTGTTTTGAGTGCTTCGTTCTGACGCGAACAGTCGACTACCACAAATGGACAAACACCATGAAATTTAATAGGTTCATAGCATGGTTCACCGTGACGTCGATAGTAAAAACTCTTTTGAAACTGTGCATACATTTCATACAGCAGCGCCCATTGTTTAGTATCAAAATCAACATTTAAACTGTCGTATGGATACGTTTCAGAATTTAAAAACAGTTTGAAATTTGACAAATTTCCATGATCGAAAACAGCCATATTTTTCTCTATTTTATTTTTTCTATTAGTTGAAAGAGCAAAAATCAGAAAACGTGGTTTGGAAATTAGTGCAGTACTTTTAACAGCCCATGTGTGTCTCGTTGTCTCTTGTAAAAGGGGGTATTCATGTAGTTCCCATCCTCTAAATGCAATATTTAAATCTCTACTGCTTTCCAGATATTTTAGTAATCTTAATTTTTCAACATCTGATACAGAGACATGTGGTATCTTCCATACTACTTTATTCAAAACTACTTTATACTCCTCAGCTATTAACGGATGGCTAGCTTGAATAATGGCATTTAAATCTGAATTACTTCTGATTAAAATTAATTCCTGTTGGACATTCATAATAATTTTTTGAAAATCTTCAGCAAAGCCCAGTAAAGTTCTTAATGGTAAACATACATTGAAATTACCTTTGTTATCAAGTAAATGTGGATTCTCATTAATTTCCCATCCGGCGTTTTGTAGTCGTTTAATTTCGTTTGTTGTGTAGGAAACGTAACCTTTAATTGTAGATGTAATACCTGGATTTCTTACACGATCTACAACTGTACCACCAAGTTCATAACGGATTTCATCAAACAAAAAGGCAACTCCATTAGTAACAAATTGGACGTGTTCACTGTAAGCACCATCCTTTTTCACCACTTTTCCTTCTATATAGAGGAAACTTTGTCCAGGTAAGGTGTAAAGGTCCTGTGTTTGAATTGGGATTCTGATTTCATCATTGTTATTAAAGGTGGTAGAGGTGTATGGTTGATGTGTGTGATATTGGTAGTTAACAATTGAATTATCAGAGTAGACGTTTTCACCAACATTTAATATATTGAAACTCATTTTACTTCCTTTTCAATTTCTTGTGTTTTAATGTTACAATTACACCTTATAAATAATAAAAGGCTTCTTAGTCTTAGTCTTAGTCTAAATCCAAGTTTAAAATTATACCAAAATTTCCTTAGTTTTTTAATTATTAAAAATTAATTTTTCAGTCATATAAAAATTGTCTGTGCATGTGTGTTATCGCTTTCAGTTTATTATGATTACTGAATTTAATTACATATTTGGTCTTTATTTATAGATATTTAGTCTACAATGTAATGAACCTCACAGAGTGAATTTTTCTGCAGTGACAGTTTGCACATCACTTGAAAAGTAAAATTTTGTAACAGTGTGTTTGCCTCCATTTTCTTTGGTCACTTCCCTTTGATATTGACAAGGAAGACAAATACAGTTTGGTCTATCTGATTCTCCTTTACACTTTGAACATTTATATTTAATTGGGATAGGCATTTTTTGTTTATTTTTTAGGAGTAAGTCCCAAAGAAAGTAAAAACTGTTCATTAGCGTATGTTAATGGTTTCAGCTTGCTATTTCTACTAATTTGCTTTGTTAATATTCCTCGATTTATGAACATTTCTTTTCCTTTGTTTCTTTCATCATTATAATTGCTCACCAAAGATGTTATAGGGTGGAAAGCGTTATATAAAAAAACCATTTTTCTAGTAAAATTATATTTTCTTCAGATGCAATCTAACCGTTATCACTTCTTCTCTAAAATTGACCAGATTACCATCCTGATCGGTTATTTTAAGGGTAATTTCATCAATATACTGAGTGTTTATCGGTAAGTAGATAACATTAGATGGTTTTTCGATAATTTTTGTTCCAGGTAAAGAGGATGGAAAAAATTGATGAATAATATGAACTGTTTTTCCATTTCTAAAAGAATTTGTAACAAGATTGCATTCAATACAAACACTGTTTACTTTAAATATATTTATAGGATGATTTGATACATGTTTCTTATTTTTCTCAAGTTTTATTCTATGGAATCCCAATAACGAACCAATACTGTTTATCTTGTTGAAATTAATATCCAAATTACTTTTAATTTCACACTTTAAGGTATTATAATTGGCTTTAATTGATAAAAATGGTTTTTCACTTTCAGTGCCTTGTTTTTCCTTTAACAGATTTTCCATGTGTTCCACTAAATAATTATGAATATCTTTAATCTCATAAGAACCTTCTGGAATCGTAATGACCTGCTTATCATTAAAATGAAACTTATTATTTGTTGCGTCAACATTCGGTATTGAATTATAACTCTCAAAGTTTATCAGACCCAAAACGAACTCTTCTTTTTCACTTAAAATAATGGGTGGATGAATGCTGGTAGTTAATAAAGATTTTCTGCTAGATAAGGTAAAAGTGTATGACATGTTTACTCTATAAAAATTAAACAACAAATAATATTTAATATCTGTTTATTTCATATTTATACATATACATATACATATACAAATTATTTATTATTCAAAAAAGCTAAACATAAGTGCCCGCAATTTACAGAATTATACGATTGATAAGAATCATGGTTATACATAATGTTAGATAAACCATTTGAATTAAAATAGTTAACTAATTGAAATGGAGGAGAAAGATTACCAAAACTATCAAAATACATAATATTACAACCATGTTTCTTATAGGCAGTCCAATGGGTTCCCTTTCCATTACTGTTATCCATATTAACAATACCAGTTTCCTTTACATGTATTTTTTTAGGTAAATTATCTTTCATGAAGATACCTCGAAAATTTTGTATTTTTAACTGTTTAACAAATTTTTCTAAATCACGATTGGTTAGTGGTCGAGATGGTACTTTCATGGGTAGTTTCTTTGGAACTCGGGTGGTCGTAAAAAAAGACCTAGACCTTTTTTGTGTGACTTTAAACATAGTCCTTTTCCAAGTGCTATGGCTTCCATTGACTTGTTATGACGTTGTGCTTCTTTTAATTGTTGCGCAGCAGATTTAGCATCATTAACAGCCTTTGCTATACCTGCAGCACCACCTGAAAGGGCTCCAAGGGCGCTTAGCCCTGCAAAGATCGGGATAAGGGGTAAGAATCCACCTTGTTTAGGAACGTCTATAATTCGAGCAGGTCGAATTTGATTTTTCAATTTATTGGCTTTCTTTAGTGCAATCTTTAATGCTCCACTTAAATCTTTCGGCTTTTGACTTATAATACTCTTTTTAATTTGTTTAGTGGCCTCTCTGAACGATATTTTTCCATTGATGTTTTTTCGTTTTTTGTAAATCTTCTTTTTATTCTGACGTCGTTGTTGTTGTTGTGGTCTTTGTGATTTTGTTTTTCTTTGTTTGTGAGAAGCCATAATAAGTGTGTGTAACTTTTCCTAAGAATTGATATTTTTAAACTAACTATAAATTACATTTTTCATGCTTATATATTAAAACGTTTTAGGTTTTTTCGGAACGAAATACTCTTCCATATCGGCAGCTAAACCTCTTTTAACACCACGTGTTTCCGGTTGTTGTTGTTGCAACTGTTCGCTGTTGTCAAGGAAACTATCATCGCTATGAGGTCTCTTCCTTTTTACCGCTGCTGGTAACAACAATATACTTTCTTCATTATCTGGATCAAAGTCATGTTTTCTTTTACGTTTTATTGGTATTTGTTCGGTGTCCATTAATTCCTCTCCAATATTTAACTCATCCATTTTCCTTTTTCGAATTTTTTCTTCCATTTCTAGTTCATATTTATTTTTAAATCGTTTCTGATTTTTTTCAACTTGTTTTCGGTTTGGTTTTGTTACTCTACCATTATTACTTTTTGGTTTTGTTTCTTTCCTACCTGAATTAATCGACTGCAAACCATTTTCCAAAACTATTAATGCATTTTGCAATAATTTTATTCCTTTTTTCAATACCGCTCCACATTGTTTTTCTTGTTTTCTACTACCAATACCCATACCAAGTTTAACCTTTGCCTTCATTGCTCCCGCTACTCCCAAAGCAGCCATTTTTTCACCAAATTTTGCATTACTTGCTCTAACTCGTGCCATTGCCTTTTTCGCTAATATTTTATCAGCTTCATGTCGAACGTTGATATCTTGGTTGTTTGAATAGGCAATATCATGTTCTTTACATGCCTCATCCAGTTCGTTAATACCCACATCACCTCTGTTCAAGCGTTTTTCCAATTTTGTACCTGGTCCACAATAATGATAACCTGGTATATGTAATTCAACAGGTAATTTATTTATTGCACTATTTAAAAGTCCTTCTCCTTCCACCAATTCAGCACCGCTTGTATCAGGATAAAATTGCATCTTGACTGTCACAATTTTCCAAATTAACTAAATAAATTTGTAATTTTTACTTGTTTATAAATACTCTTATTTGAACATTAAAAGAAAGCAGAAGTGTATAAAGAAAAAGTGGTAGTTGGAAAAATATGAAAATTATTCAACAACGCATAACTTTACCTGTTGACAATCACGACCTTGAACATGTACCAACTGGTAAACATAGTTTACTTTTACCTTCCTCAATTCGATGTCTAATTGAAGGGCCCTCAAATTGTGGAAAAACCAATGTGATGCTTACCTTAATTGAACACCCCAATGGATTGAAATTTAAAAATATTTATTTATATTCAAAGTCATTGTACCAGCCTAAATATATATATTTGGAAAAATTACTTAAACCAATAAAAGGAATTGGTTATTTTGCTTTTGATAATAGTGAAGAAATTTTACCACCCTCTCAAGCTAAGCAACATTCAATTTTCATTTTTGATGACGTGGCATGTGATAAGCAAGACGTAATTCGAGAATACTTTAGTATGGGACGTCATAATCACATTGACTGTTTCTATCTCTCTCAGACGTTTGCTCGAATTCCAAAGCACCTGATACGTGATAACACCAACGTCATAATCCTGTTTAAACAGGACGATTTAAATTTAAAACACGTATATAACGACTTTGTTGGGACTGATATGAAATTTGAAGAATTTAAAAATATTTGTGGAATTTGTTGGAAAAAACCTTACCAATTTCTATCTATTTTTAAGGACAGTAAAATAGAAGAGGGACGATATCGTTGTTGTTTCGATAAATATATATACTTGTAGAAAAAACTCACTCTATCATTCTAACAGTATATTTATTAAGAAGAGGATGATAAAAATAAAAAATGGATGCATCTGAAAAACAACTTAAACGAAAGCTTATAGAAAAACGTAAAATTGTTAAACAAAAATTGGACCTATTAAAACAAGGTGAAGTAGCACACGAAGATATTTTTTTACCGATTACGAAACATTTAAAAAGTATAGAAACAAAACTGTTACCGTCTCAGCTAAAAGAATCAATAAAAAATGAAGCTTCAGACATTAATAAGACAATAGAAGAAAAACGACAAATTTTATCTGAAAATGATGATGAAAATGATTATCTTGAAAATATAAGTGCTTATACCCCATTACCACCTAGACGACGTTTACAATTTCAGTCTACCCCTATTAGGGATGATACGGATGAACCAGGTGGTATAAAACGATCAATTATAAATGAAGCTAGTAGGCAAGAAAATGAGCTCGAAACAAATTTACAAACTCGGTTTGAACGTACAAGAAATCAGGAGATTATGGAAGCATCTTTTAAAGAATATCTAGATCAATATGAACCGTTACCTAGAAGATATGTCAAAGATATGATAAATGATAAAAATAATCAATTTGATCATAAATATGGAGTGATTTTTAATGAAAAAACTGATAAATTTTACATTGGTGATTCTCAATTAAAAATAGTGGAGTCAGATATAGTTGTACAAGGAAAACGTTATAAGGGAACAATTGGTTTATATGAATTACTTTTTAAAAAATATCCTGTAAATTTTACCATTCAAGATGAGAGAAATTATGTTGAAATTGTATTGAAAACAAATGCACATAGGAGATATTATAAGGCTACACAACAGGTTCAAGGTAGTACCTTACCTAAATATAAAAGTATAATTGCACCTGCCGTAGCACATAAAACAGGTGGACGTCTGAACGGTAGACACAACGCTTCTAAAAAACAACTTCTTATGCAATTTAATACAAAACCGATTGAATACGTGCATTGGGACGACCCCAACGAACTTGTTGACAGATTACGTTTATTGTTGGCTTCACAAAGTGCTGGAAATACCAGCCATACAAATGAAATTAATTCAATAATAGAAGAACTGTATGAAGAAAATATTATAGAATAGTAATATGAGTGATGTTAAAAAACAAGTAGTAGAAGAACTACACAGACCTGCTAGAATAAATTTTAAACGTCGTCGTGTAATAATAAAAGGTTTTAATGATTTATATCAAGCAGATCTTTGTGAATTAGGACCCTATACAAAAGAAAACAATGGTTATAAATATATTTTGGTGGTTATTAATTGTTTTTCAAAATACCTATGGGCCTATCCGCTTAAAACAAAAACTGGAAAAGAGGTAGCCTACGCTATGGAAAATGTTTTCGAGAACTCAACTCCTCCAAAACTTTTGCAAACGGATCAGGGAACTGAATTTTTATCAAAGGAGTTTCAGCTACTTTTAAAAAAATATAGAGTTAAACATTATTTTACTTATAGTGAAAAAAAGGCGTCTATAGTTGAACGTGTAATTAGAACACTTAAAAGTTTAATTTGGAAAGAATTAAATGTTATCGGTTCATATAAGTGGTATAATTTGTTACCTGAAATTGTTAAAAAGTATAATAATAAAAAACATCGAACTATAGGTATGAAACCTGCTGACGTAACTGAAAAGCATGAAATGTCTTTACTTAAAACAACCTATAACCATATTAAAATCGCACAAAACCCAAAATTTAAAATTGGTGACCATGTAAGAATTTCAAAAATACGAGGCATTTTTGATAAAAAATACCAGTCTAATTGGTCAACTGAAATTTTCACTATTAAAAAGGTTCAATTAACAAATCCTATCACTTATTTGTTGCAAGATATAAATAGTTTAGATATTAAAGGAGGTTTTTATGAACAGCAATTACAAAAAGTTAAATTCCCTAATGTATACCTAGTTGAAAAAGTTTTAAAAATCAAAGGTAATAAAGTTTTTGTAAAATGGCTAGGTTTCGATAAAAAACACAATAGTTGGATACCTAAGAGTGATATTGTATAATATAAAGGTTGTTTTTAAAAATAAAAGAGTTATAAAGATTAAATGTTTATTAAATAAAATAATATAAATATATTTTAAATATAAACTATTCATTGTTTTCCTTCTTCCTCCTTTTCACCCTGTAAAGAAAACAAATAATCTGTATTAATAAAACACATATTTAAAATATACTAATCTTTAACACTATTTAAAAAATTAACTTGATTGCTTAGGTCCCTTTCTTAGGTCAAAACACGTTTAAATAATTAAAAATTACCTTAAGGCCTTCATTTGTGAATATTCGTCCGAGTCTGCATCTAGTTCCAAAACATCCTCATATTGACTTAACTCTTTAGAAGAGGAAGCTGAAGAGTTGTCGGGCACTTTGGAGAGCGAGGTTGAGGGTCCAGCCTCTATCATTAGAGGGTCCTCTCCTCCTAGTATTTCCCCCATGTTAAGATTGAATCTTTCCATAACCTTTTCAAATAACATGTACTCTTCTTCAGTTTCCAACTTCGTTCTTATCCATTGAACTGGAAGCTTTTGGAACTTTCTTTGTAAAGTAACATTTCTTGGTGAATATGTTAAAAATAAAAACACATCGTCATTTTTAATTTTCATATCCTTTACCCCATATCTAAAAGAATAAAATTGGACTTATTAACACAATATCAAATATTACATTTTACAAGGCTTAAATTAAAAAACGAGAAAGGTAATGATAAAAAATATTAATGTTTTATCTATTAATTGTTTAAATTCACACTATTAATTTCCATTATTATTATTTGAAATAACTAATAATAATAAAATATTTAATACTTACAAAAACAATTGCTTCATTAGCACAAATAACATATTCACCGGTAACAGTACTTTATCCAGACTGGACACAATAATAGTGGTTGGTACACCTGACATTTTTATTATTTAAAAATTTTTGATTATTATAAAGAACTATGAATAACTTGAAAATTCTGAAGTGTTAATGCTTAATTTCACATATTTATACAACAATAATGTATATATTTCATGACGTACGATGCATTTTTTCAAGAAGTATATAGAGTAAAGAACCAAAAGTTGAATACATTTGTTTCAGTTTATTCCATAAGACTTAATGTAAAATTTATCTTTTTCAATTTATTCTATGCTCCCCTACTTTTCAGACCAGAGGTCAGTCATGTTATAAAAATTTCAACTAGAGCGGCTGAAAGTCTGTAAAAATTTTCGAAGGTTAAAAGTTAAATAAATAGAAAATTTGATTAAATTTTAAAAATGTAACAAGTTGTAAAAATTAAATCTTATCTGACCTCTATGACCCTTCTAACTAACATAAATGATAGGAAAATTAGAGTAATATGGTAAATAATTGGTAATTACGTACGTGAAAGCTTAGTAGAACCCTATTTTTTCCTAGATTAATTGTGTTTTTGAATATTAATCAAACTATTTTATAAATCAATCAAACTTCCTTGAACGCTCTAACAGTTTACAATTATCTGATCAACTGCTAATTTGTTTAAGTGAGGTTAAAGATTTTATTGTTGGTAAGTGGTTTTACATTTTTTATGTTTAAAATTTTTACAACCCTCTGTGAAAATAATTTAACACAAATTCATATATTTTAGAATCTTTCAAAATATCAAAAAATGTTTCCTCAAAGAGCAACACGAGAAAATGATAATGGAGGTGTTTTTGAACAGGGTGAGGCTAGTTCCAATGTTACAATTCAACGCAAAAGTTTTTCCAGCAAGAGTGAATTGGACTGTCTAGTGGGGGATGTTGTGAAAAAAACTGAGAAAGCTTGCAGAATTGTTAAAACATTGGAAGATCATAAAAGGTGGCTATCAATTTTGAGGAAAACTATTTTTATTGTAAAAAAAGGTATTCAAACCAAGGCAGATTGTATTAAAAATTTTTCATGTGTAGAAGCTGGACTGGCCCTTTTAAAACATTATAAAAGTGTCTTGAAAAATTCTAAGAGAGTTAAATTTAGTAATTCTAATAAATGTAAGACAATTAAAAAAAATTTAGAATGGCAGGAGGTGGAATCTTGTTTTAAGGGTAGAATAAAAACTGGGGTTATAACAAATTTGTCTATTAAGGATCCAAAAATTTTTTTCAAAAAAGCTTTTAGAAGTTTTTCATTAAAAATTAAAAAAGAATTAAAACAATCGCTTCTCAAAGTAAATGCAATTTTTTCAGCTAACTTTGTCAAACCTAATACAGCAGAAACTGATATTAAAACATTTTCCACCAAAAATGAAATTATTGATAATTCTACTAAACTTAAATCGTGGTTTGTAAATAATATTCAAAATAAAATTTTAACAAAGCTTGAAGAGTTCCAAGAACGCGATAGCGGATGGGCACTTTATCAAATAATCCATTTAAAAATTAACATAAATAAATATAATCCGATTAGTGTTGGATTGTCAACTTATGTTGACCTACCTCCTTTTATTAAAATAACCAAGGCTGTAATTAATATAAAAAACAATGATGATTTCTGTTTCTTATGGTCAGTTGTATCAGCACTATTTCCCGCTCCTCCTAATAGAAATTCAAGTTTAACAAGTTCATATCCACATTTCAGACAAATTAAAGAATTAAATTATGAAGGAATTTCTTTTCCCATTACTTTAAAACAAATACCAAAATTTGAAAAATTAAATTACATGTCAATTAACGTTTATACTTTTGAAAAAAGAAAAATTTTTCCTATAATGATTAGTAAAAGGGATTTTCCAAGAAAAATAAATTTACTAATGATTCCTTCTATTTATGATAACAGTGAGAACGAAAATGATTCAGAAAATGATGATTTTGATGAAAAATATGAAAAAGCATTGGAAAACCGATTTTTTCACTTTTCCTATATTAAAAATTTATCAAGATTGATTAATAAACAAATTGGTAATGTTAAAAATAAATCGTGGTTGTGTGAACGCTGTTTAAACCATTTTAAATCAGAGGAAAATTTATTCAAACATAATACTGATTGTAAAAATTTAAATGAAACCAAAGTAACAATGCCCAAAGCTGATGAAAAATTTTTAAAATTTAAAAATTTTAAAAATAAAGAAGAAGTTCCATTCGTAATTTATGCAGACCTTGAATGTTTATTAAAAAAGTGTGAGCAAGATTTAATTAACGTTAATTTAAATACGAGAAAAATTCAAGAACATATCCCTTGTAGTATTGCCTTTTATCTTAAATGTTCTTATGATGAAAATTTATCAAGATTTGAATGTAATACAGGTGAAAATTGTATTTCATGGTTTGTAAACAAACTTAAAAATTTAGCAGATGAAATTAATAACATTTTTAATAACCCTGTTCCTATGAGACCTCTAACAACCAATGAAAAAATTCAAATTAAAAACGCAACCCATTGCCATATTTGTAGTCTTATATTTGAAAAAAATGATGAGAAAGTTATTAACCATTCGCATTTGACAGGTGAGTTCAGAGGAGTTGCACATAATTCTTGTAACTTAAATTATAAAGATTCACACTATATACCTGTGGTTTTCCATAATCTCTCTGGCTATGACAGTCACTTCCTTATTAAAGCACTAAGTACTGAAATCGAGGGGAAAATAACTTTACTTCCCATAAATAAAGAAAGGTATATTTCGTTCACCAAATATATAAAAAATACAAATATTTATTTTCGATTTATTGACTCTTTTCGATTTATGTCTTCAAGCTTAGAGAAATTAGCATCATTTTTGCCTGATGATGACAAAAAAATTACCAAATTTTTTTTTAACAATTTTAATGAATTTAAATTATTAACACGGAAAGGTGTATTTCCATATGAATATTTAAACAGTTGGGATAAATTACAAGAAAACTGCTTACCTAGGCAGGAAGATTTTTTTAGTTCATTGCATAATGAAAATATATCAGATGAAGATTATAATCATGCCTGCAATGTTTGGAATACATTTAAAATTAAAAATTTAAAAGATTACACCGAACTTTATTTGAAAAATGATGTTCTTTTACTAGCTGACATATTTGAAAAATTTCGATCAACCTGTATGGCTACCTATAAACTAGACTGTTTACATTATGTAACTACCCCTTCTTTGGCTCTAGATGCATTTTTAAAAATGACAAATTGCACTCTGGAATTATTAACAGATCCAGATATGTTCATGTTTATAGAACGAGGAATTCGCGGCGGGGTGTCTCAATGTTCAAACAGATATGGTAAAGCAAATAATAAATACATGGGGGAACAATTTAATAGTAACGAACCTATTTCATACCTCATGTATTTTGATGTTAATAATCTTTATGGGGCTGCTATGTCTGTTCCTTTACCACAATCCAATTTTGTTTGGATTAATGACTTTTACCAAGAAAATATAGACATTATGAATATACCTGATGATGGTCCAACAGGATATATTTTTGAAGTAGATATTTTATATGATACAAAACTCTTTAGATTACATAAAGATTTACCAATCTGTCCTGAACGTTCTGTTCCCCCAATTTCAAATTCAAAGGTTCCTAAATTACTAACAACTTTATTTAATAAAGAAAAATATATTATACATTATAGAAACCTAAAACAAGCTCTGCAACTTGGTTTAAAAGTCACCAAAATTCATAGAACACTTAAATTTCATCAATTTGTTTATTATAAAAAATTTATTGATTTAAATACAGAATTAAGAAAACAGAGTACCAATGATCATGATAAAAATTTTTATAAACTAATCAATAATGCGAACTTTGGGAAAGCAATGGAGAATGTGAGAAAATATAAAGATATTAAACTAGTTACAAAATGGTCTGGTAGATTTGGTGCCAATTACTATATTTCCAAACCAAATTTTCACAGTCTTACAATTTTTGGCAATGATATGGTACTAATTGAAATGTCAAAATTAAATGTCACGTTTAACAAACCCATTTATGCAGGTTTTTCAATTTTGGAAATTTCAAAAACTATACTTTATGATTTTCATTACAACTACATTAAAAAAAAGTTTGGTGAAAATGCTAAATTACTATACACTGACACAGATTCTCTTATTTACCACTTTTTTGTTGATGATATTTATAAATATATTAAGGAGGACGGACACAAGTTTGATACATCTGATTACGCTCCTAACAATATTTATAATATACCATTGAAAAATAAGAAAGTTCTTGGTATAATGAAGGATGAGAATAATGGACAAATTATGACAGAATTCATCGGTTTACGATCTAAAATGTATACCTATAAAGTTTTAAAAAACCAGGATAAACAACAATTAACTGAAAAAGAACATAAAAAAGCCAAAGGGATTAAGTCAACAGCTTTAAAGTCAATTACTTTTAATGATTATTTTCAATGTCTTTTTAACAATAAAACAACTGTTTGTGAACAAAATCTTATTAAATCTATAAAGCATAATGTGTATACTATTGTTCAAAACAAAATTGCTCTAAGTCCAACAGATGACAAACGTATTGTAAATTATTTATCGTCAGACACAATCCCTTGGGGTTATAAGGAATTTGTTTAATTTTTTCCTACCATAACACTAATGTAACCCAAATGTATTGTTTTATTTTTGTAAAAATCTATTGTTTTTGAAAAAATTTTAACGATTAAAATTCATATTCAAGTCAAGAAATTGTTTCATTTTACCCAACAATCTCCTACATACTTCAAATTTTAGTTAGTTAGTGTGTGAGACGTCATTGCCGACCACTTGGTTGGTGGCATCTCATACAGGTAAATACACACCTCACCTAAGCTAAGCTAGGTGAAACTAGGTGTCACATTCGATAGGTAAATACAGGTGTCATCCATTCTACGTCTTACTTCTTTCAACAGCTTCTGGTTCTGTGACGTCATTGACGACGATGATGACGACCACTTCTTCTTCAACTACATGACCAAGAGCCTCTTGCTCACGAACGGTAATAAAGTCACTAATTACAGGTAAATTACACACAAACACCTACCTTTACGATTTTTACAGGTAACTTCTTCTACATTAAGCTCTTATGGCTCAACAGCCTCTGGTTTTGTGACGTCATTGACGATCACTTCTTTGCACACTCTTATACAAGAACCACTGAAAATTTACAAGAACTACTGAAAAATTTGCAAGAACTAACTTTTTCAGCGAATTTCTTCGGTCATAAGGCCCTTTTGGTCAACAACCACTGGTCTTTTATGTCTTTTACATACACTTCTTCGCCTATTCCGTTCTTTTATTCCTGAAAAATTTACTTCTTGTAAAATTATCAAGAATTTTTGAGATGTGGATGGCATGTGGCCATCAGGAGCACCAAAACGCCCAGTAACCCGCTTACTGTACTACTCCTCTTGAAGGAGACGATGTGACCACACGAAATTATGTTGATAATAACCTTGCTCAGTGTGTGCAAGATACGCAGAAAGCTTTACATGACTCAACAATTGTTATTAAAGATATATTCAGAAACCAACTTGAAGGTTACGTACGCAAGAAATTAATTGAAACCGGTCAAGAATTTAGAGGATACATTGATGATACTGTTATTGCAATATATGAACTTAGGCAAGACGAACTGCGTGATGAACTTATCTCTAGAATGCTGAAAATTGAAAAGACTATGGAGGATCTTGTCAGCAAATCTGTTTCACATTAAACATTTGCTCGTAGACCTGTGCGTTTAATTTACTGTTAGACAAATTTTTCAACAATAACTTTTACAGTTTGTTATTTGTCGACACTTCATTATATTTATAATTTTAAAATAAGGTTCAATAAAAAGCAATCTAGTAATGAATACATGTTTTTTATTTAAAAAAAAAATACAATACTATCGTTACATATTAATGTTGTATGTTCAATAGAAATAATGAAAACAATACAAATAATGAAATATGAATTTTCCAGATTACGTGCTGTCCTGACTTAGAAATGATTCCAACACGGTGACTAAATTTGCTAAGTTTTCTTCCGGGTCTGTTTTGTAAAAATCTATGTCTGCATGCCCCCAAGGTAAAGTTTTGGTTGAATTGGAAATTACATAACGTTTATCATCGCTATGTGACAATGCTACTTTGTTTATTATGTTGGTATAAATGTTATGTAATTCATCTCTAAATGTCTTCATCTTTCTTAATATCAAACCACCAGGTTCAACAATTCTTTGGTAGTCTTCCTGATGAAGGTCTTTCTCGATAACACATTTTTTGATACCTTTGGCTTTTTTTAATTCATTATTAATGGACTTTACATAATAAGCCTTCGCGCCGGTACCATAAAAACTTATTATCGGATCACCAGGAAACTCATCTTTCATTCTACCAACTACAGAATTACTTTTAATTATGTTGAAATTATTAATTTCGGGGTAATTTGATGTATCAAATTTTTCGGGGTTTTCTGATATAGTTTGATAAAAGTTTTCCGTATACATTTTTATTATAAGCGAGTCAGTATCGGTGTAAAGTAACGAAGCATCATCGCCAAACTTGGATTTAATAAAATTATAATAAAAATCGTATATTACAGTCTTTGACATATCTAATATGGAAAATCCGATATAAATTGGTTTATTGTACAATATTTTAACTTTATTCATATGTATAGCAACAAAGTTCTCGGTAAATATCGAGCTACTATTGAAATTGGGGCGGAATATTAGTGCTCTAGCTCCATTTCTGCCTACACTGTTGTCCCAATGTGTTACTAATTTTATATCCTTTCGATTTTCCACATTTTCCATAGTTTTACCAAAAATCGCGTTATTTTTTAATTTAAAAGTGTCCTTCGCAAATTTTGTGGTGGCCTTGTTACGTAAATTGGTATTAAAATCAATATACGATTTTAGCCATTTTGATTGCTTAAACTGTAATACTCGATGGGTTTGCATTACCACTAAGCCGTTGGCGATGGCTTGTTTTAAAGTTCTATAGTGTACAATGTATTTTTTTTATCTTGTAAATTAGGAATTAATTTCGGCAATTTAGCGTTTTCTGTTGGCGGTATGATATTTTCTACTAGGAATGGAAGATCAGAATGTGCATCATGCAACTCAGTCGGATAATGCACATCCACTTCCAAAACGTAGCCATGTAAACTATCATCACCAACAGCCATAATATTTAAATCCAGAATTTCGCGCTCGCTTAACCATCGAAAACCACCATATGGTAATGCTTGTGACATACTATGACCATATAGATTTGTAGCATCAAGGTATGTTATAAATGAAGAAGGTTTTGTTGGGTCATAGTCTGGTAAAAAAATATTATTAGCGATGTGCTTCCTTTCTGTACACTGGCTTATGCCGCCGCGTATACCTTTCTTTAAAAAATGTATCTTGTCTATATCAGTTAAAAGCTCTAACTCTACCTTAGTCATACGCAGCATACAATCAAATGATAAACTTGGAAGGGTATAGTAATGTGCTGGATCAAGTTTATCGAATTTTAAACAATTATTCCGAAATTGCTCAAAAACATCACACAATAGCAACACATCTGATTTTAAATACACATCCGAATAGTCCCCCAAAGTTTTACACCCAAACAAGCGCCATAGTTCTTTTGCTCTTCTATAGCTTTCATCGCTAATATGTTCTTCCCGTAAATTATCATAAAATTGATCTTTACTTGGAAGACATGTATTTTCCATTTTTTCTATAGATTCAATAAAGCTATAGGGAAAAACACCCTTTTGACGCATCAAATTAAATTGGTTGATATTTGAAAAATGTTTCCGCGTTTCAATAAAATCGTCGTCGTTTAACAGAAATTTAAAACTGTCAATAAATCGCAACTTTAAATATTTCCTCTTGACTTTTCCACATTTACTATCAAAATAATCGTGCACATAAATGCTTTTAGTAAATGATATGTACTTTTTCTTACTTTGAGCCAAAACACCAATTTTATCCCCATATTTACATAACTCTTTTATAAATAAATGGCTGTCGCAGCCGCTTAAGTTATGAAATATGATAGGGATAAAAGAGGGTAATTTATAATTTAAATTACAAACGGAATGTGCAGCACCAAATCTTTTTGCACCAGTTATGTGACAGTGGTCTCGTACTTTAATCTCACCCTCTTCAAAAGGGCCTTCACATATACCACATATTTTAGCATCATTAAACTCCCTTTTTTCTTCAGGCGTTAACGGTTTCATAGGCTTAATGTCTTTTAAATATGTGTTATATAAAGCCCTTAAATCACACTCGATACGATCCACAAAGACTTGAGCTGCATTATTACCACGAAATAGCTCAAATTTCGAAAGTGAGTCGTCAAAAGAGCATTTAATTAAATAAGCAAAGGAATATGGTTAATGTTTAAAACTTTTTACAGTGTAAGAATTTTGTGGGTTTGGTTGTATCGTTTCAACGGGTTTTAAAACAGATTCGAAATCTGCATAAACCACGAATGGAACGCGCATTTGCTTTTCTATACCCTCGAATTTTAAAATATTTTCCGGCACACTCTTTCCAAATTTATCGATTTTTAAATCAACTGAGGGTGTTTGCGTGAAAATGTGGTGACAATCGTAACTTTGATGTAAAGTTAAAGCTGACGGTGTACTAAAATAAATGAGGCAACCATCACAGAAATATATTTTATGTTGTTGACAACTAATTTGACTTGAAACTAAACGTGATAAATCCCGAATCCAACAATAATGACTCTTTGAACAAGTCGTATCACAAAAATGTTCACCGTCATCTTTACTACTACAGTCTTTTGTAATTAACCTCAGTGGACCAACAACTTCATGTATTAGTTCATTATTTTCATATTTAGATTCCAGACCGTATACGTTAATTGATATGTTGTTCATTTCCTCAAATTTTTTAATGTCACGTAATTTTACTGGAAAATCTATACCTGTTAAATTTAGCACTCTAGAAAAATGGGGGTAGGATGTCTTCTGTGAAGGCGCTGCTGTTGGAGGAAACAGTGCTGATGTTACAGCCCACGCAAAGCAAAATTCGTCTTGGTTAATCACATTGACGACAGCTCCTTTCTTTTCAATAGAACACGGCAACTTGATGTATGATGAGCCACCCATAGGCATATACTTGTTGATACTAACTTCCAAGTATAAAATTCGCACAAGAGCCCATCCTTTAACAAGAAAAATAATATATAAAAATCAGTTTAATATATCGGGTTTTGATTTTTCCATACCTGAATCTTTCTCCTGGAACTCTGTCGCCTGTGTTTTTATTAATTCGGTGAAAGAATGGTAAACGGCATCCAAATCACTTTCTACACTAATTATTTGATTAGCAGTGTTGAAGGATTTTTCACTAAATATTTCTTGTGATGGAAGCATGTACTCGCCAACAGCTGTCATGTTAACTTTTAAAGCATGATGCACACGTAATAAATTATTAACAAGTTCCACCACCTTGGATTTAATGTCTGCAAAGAACATTACGTAATCGGAATGCTCCATATCACTGCTAACCCGATAGGTTGCAATTCTCCTTTTGAAGGCACATTCAACGAGTTGCACACCATGACATACCGGCAAACATAAATTATTTTTATGTTATTGTGTTCGTTTATGCGCTAACATATGATTTATTGGAACATCTACATTACATGTAGCGCAATTAATTACCGGAATCGTCGATGTATACTCTTCAATTCGGAGCCGTTTTCCTCCAGGCACTTCATTAAATCTCGCCGCACACGATTCTCTTTGATGACGTCTCATATTATAACTATTAGTAAACTTAGAACCGCAATTTTCACAAACATATGCCATGATTTGTCAAATATTAACACATGTACTACCTATACAAGTCAGAGCCAACTGATGAATGAAACTGCCCCATACCCTATATAAAACCATTCAAGGTCACCCCAAACCACTTAACATATCTTTAAGGTCACACACCCAAGATGACCTCCAAGAAAGTCAAGGTCGTCTCGACCAAGGTCATGGTCAAGGTCACACACGCAACCTTGAACACAAGGTCAAGGCCAAGGACAACGCACACATGCACTTTCAAGGTCAATGACAAGGGCATGTGGGCGGGGCCAAAGAGGGGTGGGGCAAGGTCAAGGTCAAGGTCGAGGAGTGGGGGGATGAAGAGGATCGGGTTATGTTCACTACTAATGCTTCTTGGAAGAGAGCTGAAGTGCTCTCGGGTTCTTCGGAGAAAATGTAAAAATGGGAAAATTGATGAATAAAAATTTATTGGATGGTGTAGAAAAATGCAAAGAAAATTTGGGCAAATTGGAAATGATTGATGACAAAACTGGACTTGAACTGAAAAAATTCGTAGAAAAATTGTTTATCAGTCAGTCTTCACAAAACTCGCGAAAATTTAATGCCAAATTATCCCGACACAAATTGTTTATCGAAAATTTGGAATAAATTTCACTCGCAAATTTGTCCAAGAAATTCTAAGTTTTTTCTTTAATTTTTTCCCGAAGTGTTTAAAGCTTGAATTTATGTTTTTTTCTGAATTTGGAAAAGTACACGTTCGCAGATACCGATTTTCTTTTTTCCTGAGTCCTACGATTTAAATTGGCTAAGAAAAACCAAGAAAATCTCGGAAACTCAAGTGTTTGTGTTGTGGATCCAGAGATGGCGCCACTAACATTGACATCTTGGAATTAAGTTTTTCAACGAAAAACCAAGATTTTGGTGAGGAAATTTATGTTAAAATGTTTATAAAATTTTTATCTAGAGGTTAATAAATAGTCTTTGTCGATAAATGAAGTTGATAATGCTGAAAAAAAAATGTTTATGACGATGGGCAGGGAAAAGTCCGGTTAATGTTACAAAAATTCGCGATCTTTATGTCGGTGATCCGTGATTGCAACCTTAGTTCAGGTATGCAATCGCGAATAACGCCCGACTTTCGAACTGTAGTACAAGGGGCTCTGTTGGATGAAACCTAACGTTACCTGAAACACTATTTTAAACAGAGAGATTCCCTTGTATCGTATTTAACACCAGATTTGCCTTTCGCTTTATGGTCTTCAAGTTTCCCAGACATTTGCTATCAAAGTGCAATAATAGCTACTAGTTCGTCCAGGAAACCTCGGAGGTAATTTTAGATTTTTGTTTTAATACTACACTACACACTCCTGCAGCCACGCAGCCGTCATTAAGATCGTCGGTGTTGTGCAAATTTCTTGGCTGAAACAAAGCGGCAGCAACGATGTCTTCTTTCTTGTAGTTAACGAATTTCTTTTAATGATGCGAATTTCTTTTAATAATACGAATTTCTTTTATAATATGCGCTTATATACAGAGCCGTGAGAACAATACTGTACGATAAGCTGCGTTACCTTTTCACTACTTTCACTTGTACTTCTTCTTTCTTGATCTGTCTTTATTCAGGAACCAAAATAAACTAACTGCTCCGCCGGTTTCGTGCTATCTTTATAGAGCTTTTTGATGGGAAACGCAAAAAACCGTTTTGACCAACGAGGTGCCGTATGCCATTTACTCGTTAGTTCTATGCATATTGTTGTATCAATAAAATCGTATTTTTGCGTTCCTCTGATAGTAATGTTTAATGTGGCGATTTTTCCTGATGTAATTTAGTTTTCCACACATTCTGGTGAAAATTTCATGCCAATCCGCCCATAAATAAACTTTTTATTAGCAAAAAACTGCAATTATTTCTCTTGACCGCGTACTTTCTGCACGAAAAATGAAACTTTCTTATTTGGACCAATTACAGGCCAGGACCGTTTAATAAAACTATTTGTCTCTGCACATGTGTTGATTATTCTGCCTTTGGCCATCGAACGGTGCTTTCCGTCCCGGCAGTCGACAGATCGTGCTGGCGTATGCATCATCGCTCAGATTTCTAATACGACGTGCATATGGTGTCTCGCCGTGTAAACCAGCTACGTTGATATTTGGTCAAGGAAAAATTTTTTGTTTATTTCATGACTGGGCATGATATGAATTATATGATGTTTAGACAATGTTTATGATGTTATTTTTATTTTTTGTGACATTTTTGCCGCAGGCGATATACTATCTAATCCGTTTGCATATTTGTTGAAAGCATAAACTCAATAATCTTACCTTTCATTTTACCTCGGCCGTATTTAGAATCTTTTTGACTCTCGTAAACGTGCCGGGTTAGATATATAAACGAATCGACGAACCAATGAGAGCGCTCCAACGCGATCATGCGCAGTAGGTGGCGCTTGCTAAGAAAGTTGGTGTCATATAAATATGAACGCATTGTTGGTGTTTCTTAGCTGGAATTTTTGATGTAATGAATTTGTTTATATATTTTTTTATGATGTAATTATGTATATTTACAACAGTATGAAATTATTTTTTTTTCTTTTTGTTCGGTTAAAAAATGTACAATTGTCTCACAATTCAAATAATAACAAAATATATTTGTATTTGTACCGTAATAAGTATTTTATTTATTTTAATTTTTCCAAAATACTATTAAAGGCTGTTCAGGAATCTTAGTTATTTTATTTTTGGGCAATTAAATTATTTAATTATTCCAATTAGGGACTCATGTGACATAATAATGTAGTTTAGAATTACACTTCAATTTATGTCACCTTTATCATGAATACACTTATTTCCGATATATTTTTTTTATTATATTTTTTTCTTAACTTTTTTGCTGCGCACAAGTCGCATAGCCAATCCAAGCGAATTGGTCATATATACAATCAACTCACGCTCTAAGTAGGGTCGAGTACGGTATCGTTCTTCCGGTCGGCATCGTGGCAAAATAAGCAATTATTTTAGAGACAATTTCTGCGAACCTTAAAGTGCGGGAAGAGGTTACCCTCAGGATCAAGATTGTGTGCCCTATTGACCGTACGGAAAGGTAAGCGATTTGTGCAAGTTTTTCATTTCCTTTTTTCTACCAATTCAAAAATACATTCCACAACATTTTTCATATTTTCCGCGTCAAAGGCAATGAAATTATTTTAACATCGGAACATCCGTTGCGAAGACTATTCAAATTCTTCCAATTTCAGCAAACTATTTAAAATGAAACGAAATAAATGCCGGGGCAAATCATAGCAAATACATAGGACATTCAGAAGGCAACTGAATTATATTTTTCCGGTACCGATCGGCGAGACAGGTTCCTAGCGTGAGCGAAATAGTGAGGCTCAAATTGGCAACAACGCTTGTGGTGAAGATCCAATACGCTACGTTCGGCCCGCGGGATCCAGCCCCTAAAATTTAACACGGCGTGAGATATCTATATAGCGTTAGCTATAATAATCTTTGCTTACACTAACGAAGTTTGCTTCATGGAGTGAAAAAAAAATAGGAACTTCGAAAAAAAAATGTAATGTAAATTAGTATATAAACTGGCCATATAGGGCCACCGAAACTAAATAATGTTACCTAAGGAAAATTGGTAGGAGGTATCCGAATTAGCTTAAAGAAAAAAGGAGTAAAGACCATCAAGACTCGACAAATATGGAAATTCCAGCCAGCCAGCTAGGGCACAAGTTGCTATGTGGCGGGAAATGATGCATTTAGAAGTAGGAGGATAGAGGGGCTGCCACCTCACCCGACCTACTTACCTACTTTTCGTGACCTACTTTCTAAATGACCAAGCTTACTTTATCTTTAACTGCATCGATATATTTGGTTACGCAATTATTTTCTGATTATTATTTGACCTACTTTCTCTGGCCTACTTTCTGAATGACTCACTAAGCACTCTTTCTAGTGAACCGCCTCGACATACTAGGTTATGCAATTCTTTTCTGATTTCACTAGTGTGTAAGGTAGGAACCTTACACACTTTCTGGGTGGGAAATCAGGTTTTTAAGCAAGGATCTCTGAGCATGCCTTCATTCATTCATCTCTTAGTCCTGAAAGTTTGTTTAAAATGGATAAAAGACATATCTGCTTACATTCTGACAGTGATGATATGGTAGAGTTCATGTACCAAGATGAAATAATTCATTTTAATTCATCAGGGGGTACATATAAGTCCAGACAACTTTGAAAATGACGAGGAAGAAAACGACGAAGCAGTTGTAGATGAAGGGAAGTCAAGTGGATGCGGTGAAGAAGGTTTAGTGGAAATTGTAAAAATAAATGCAAGTAACACAGTAACTCTAAATTATCTTTCGCGAGAAGTATGTTTATATCAGTCATACGTTGTAATTTTATCAGCTTATGGTGGCGCATACAATTTATGTTGTGAGTGTTACCATTTACATGCTTTGGAATGTCTTAACGGGAGATGCAGTTTTCACTAGACCGTTTCAAAGAAGAACCAATAAAGAGAGACAGAGTGAACATTTATTTTAGTTTTAAAATATATTTTATAGAACTCTTTACTGCATAGCATAATAATATACGTAAAACTATTACTCTATATTATGAGCAATGTATATACGGTTTGTTAATATTAATTATAAGCATTTATAATGTACTTGAATCTAATAAGATCCTAATTATTTAAAATTAGCTTTTACCGACTACTTCAGCATAAAATTTGGGAAATAAATACGATTATTATATACAAAAGCAGCCTTTATTATTCCTGACAATCTCCTCTATATATATGTAAAGTTTTTTCAATCTTTAGCTCATGCAGGCAGTAACAGGGACACAGACCGAGAAAAAAAAACAAGCTTTTATTACTCCCGGCAACCTCCTTTTCATGTGTGTAAAGTTTCATCAAAATCGGTTCAACCGTTTCGAAGTTTAGCCCGTATAAACAGGGAGACAAACATTTCAATTTTATGTGTATAGATTCAGCAGCACATTTTAAAAATCTTTAATTATAATTTTATATCCCTCCAAAAATGAAACTGACAGTAAAAATTTTAAATGTCTTGTCAGTATACACACCTAGCGACTATCTACTCTAGCAGCTTAACCACGTTTTTACATCTTCTTTCTCAGCCCATTGACGTCCACTCCTGGACATAAGCCTCTCCGATGGTCCTCTACTGGGATCTGTCTCTCGCCTTCTGGAGCCAGTCTTTTCCAGCAAACTGTCTTATATCATCTATCCATCTGCGTTGTGGCCTGCCACGATTTCGGTTCGTTTCTCGCCATCGCCATTGCAGTAATTTACTCGTCCACCTATCGGGCTGTTGTCTAGCTATATGCCCCGCCCATTGCCACTTTAGTCATGATATGCGTTCAATGACGTCAACTACTTTGGTTCTTGATCTTATTACTTGATTTCGTATTTTATTCCTTAACGAGATTCCTAACATTTGTCTCTCCATGGAGCGTTGAGTGACTTGGAGCCTATTTACGTTTTGTTTGGTTAGTGTTATCGTTTCCATGCTGTAAGTAGCAACAGGCAAGACACACGTGTTATACACTTTCCGTTTAAGGTTGATTGGTGTGTTTCTATCTCTTAATACGTACTGCAACTTTCCAAAGGCAGCCCATGCCAGCCCTATTCTCCTTGTTATTTCCGCCGTTTGATTTTCTTTGGCAGTTTCATGCCGTGGCCTAAATAGATGTGAGCTTGGACATTTTCTATGATTTCATTTTGAATGTCTATTTGTACATTTGCGTCAGGGCTCATTAACTTAGTTTTCCCCAAGTTCATCTTAAGTCCCACTTTTCTCGCCTCTTCATTGAAATCTTGAAACATTTGTTTTAGCTCTTCTGGGTTTTTAAATAACTACACGAAAATCGAACTCATTTAAGATATAGTTGTCCCATTACCATGCTATGAAACAGTTGTATTCACTAGTCTTTAATTATTTATAATTCAGCAGTATATTTGTAAAAATTTTTAATTATGATTTTTTATATCTCACCAAAAATGAAACAGACAGTAAAAAGTTTTAAATGTCTTGTCAATATACACACCTAGCGACTATTTACTCTAGCAACTTAACCACGTTTTTAAATAACTACACGAATATCGAACTCATTTATGACATAGTTGTCCCATTACCATGCTATGGAAAAGTTCAATTAACTAGTCTTTAATTATTTATAATTCAGCAGTATATTTGTAAAAATTTTAATTATGATTTTTTATATCCCACCAAAAATGAAACAGACAGTAAAATGTTTTTAATGTCTTTACAGCTTGTCATAGTTCCACCTAGCGATTATCTACTCTAGCAGCCTAAACACGTTTTTAAATAACTATAGGAAGATCGAACCCATTTAAGACATAGTTGCCCCATTAAAAGTTGTATTAACTATTCTTTTAATTATTCATATTTCAGCAGAATATTTGTAAATAAATTTTAGAAATCTTTAATTATTATTTTTTTTTATATCTCTCCTAAAATAAAAGAGACGGTAAAGAATTATCCAACTAACAGTCTAACAACTTTTTCTAATAACTTCACCAAGTTCGTTTGAGGCAGAGTCGTCCCAATACTATACCATTAAAAATTTGTATTAACCAGACTTTTATGGTCTATATTTGAATTATTTCTAAATAAGATTATGATAAGAGGCGTTAAATAGCTTTAAATGTCTACTCTTTGTCACACCTAACGGTCTGGCAACTTTTTTTAATTACTACACAAAATCGAGCTAATTTTTAATTACTACACAAAATCGAGCTCATTTTTAAAATGTTATGTTATGAAAAAGTTTTAGCGGAATGGGCAAGAACAGAATATTACTCTTAAGTAATGTGATTAAAGGTATATATCCATAGTAAGTCGTCGGTTTTAAAAATATCTTAGCAAACATTTTGAAGTAATAAATTATTTTGAAATATATACTTTAACTAATGGGAAGGAGTGATTTAAAACTGAGCTATTTTTTATATAAAAATGATTTTATTAAGAATCTTTAATTTTGTAAGTCTTGCATTTTCCGTACGGTTGAGCCTGATTTGTTTTTTTTGTTGTGTTTTTACCCTGATTTTTTGTTGTAGTTGTAAAGATGGTAGCGAAGATGGTAGTGGCGAAGATGGTGACGGAGATGGCGGCGAAGATGGTGGTGAAGATGGTGGTGAAAATGATGGCGGCGAAGATGGAGATGATGATGGCGGCGAAGATCGAGGTGATGATGGCGGCGAAGATGGAGGTGATGATGGCGGCGAAGATGGCGGTGGCGAAGATGGAGGGGATAATGGAGCTTGTAGTTCCTCTTCTATTTCTAGATCCTCAAATAACGTCTCGTCAAATTGGTAATCTGACCAGGTCATATTGTTTAAAACCTCCTCTTCTGAATCCCACGATATGCTCGTTGGAGGCCATGACGATTGGTATAACCGAAATAGTTGGTCATAAAGTTCCATTATCGCCTCCAAACTTAGAAAAAATAATTCGTCGTTACACATTTTAAATAACTTCCAAAATATTACAGCAAAGAGAAGTATTATGAATAATTTCGAAAGAGTCTGTATATGACTTATAAATACCACCTTTTTGTACCACCACTGGTGATGTAACCAGTCGATGCGAAAGCGAAGATATAAGAGAAAATACACCTACCCGGATAATTATTGCGAAGACGACGAAAAAAGAAAAAAAAAACATGTAGCCATCAGAGTATTGAAAGCGTATGCGGAGCGAAAGAGAAAAGAAAAAAGAACAAAACCCATATACACACCCAACCAGCTTTTTTACCGGGTTCACGTTCCCACCGGTTAACTTTCGAGTATCTGTGCCAAATTAAGGTCGTTTTCTCTGCTGCTAGTGGTGGTGTCGATGCATTAAGTTAGTATTAAATATAAACGGACCCTTTCTTTAGTTGTATTCTGCTTTTGCACGTATTTATAATATTCCGACGACGTGGTTCCTTTTCCTTTTTTTATCCGGTAACATTGTGACCTAGTGTAGAAGTTTTTTGGATTATTATTTTTGTTGGATTATAATTTTTGGATTTATACTTCTTGGTTTAACCTTTTGGGATTGTACTTTTTTATTTACTGTTTTTAATATTAACGTTCTGTTTAATAAATTTTATTTGAATAAAATGTTTAACTGTTCAGAAAGTGATCAAATTGACTTGACTGTATTTAATTTAAATGAGGCTTGCCTTGTGCATGACCTAATGAACTGCTCTTTTTGTAAATTAAGTGGTGAAGAACTTGAAAAAACATTAAAGGAATTAGATACATGTAGTAAGTCAGATGAAGCAGTCGAAATTGGTGATAGTGACATTTTAAAACAACTTTTGGAAGTCTTAGATAGTTGTACAAGCTTTTACACTCCCCATAAGCCTCTCGCAACTATAAATTTGACTGATTTAAATGATAGTAATTCAGATAATAATGGGGCGGAGTGTCCGATTAATCAGTGGGGAAATTATAGTTTATATTCATCAATTTCGGAAGCCTCATCTGATGATGCTGCTGGGAAAAATTATTGTTTGAAAGTAAACCAAAATTTAGTTCAGGCTAACGATACTGTACCAAATTTTTCTGTAAAAAATAATTAAAATTTAATTCAGGCATCTCAACAGTTACCTAAATTCTATTTTGAAAATAAATATATTAGTATTTCTGATTTAATGAGTGGTGGAGCTATGGAGTTGAGCACCTAGATCACCAAAGAACTCCAGAGCCTTACAACTCTTCAAGTCAAGAAAATTGTATACAAAATAATCAACAAATATTCAAAGACCAATATATTGGTTTAGTTAAAAGTACCACAAAAGAGAGTAGTTTCAAATCTAAATCTAATAAGAGTCAATTAACCAAATTTTTAAATTTAAAATCCAATGATATATTAAATAGAAGGGATTTAAGGCGTTGCACATCTTCGTTTAAATCCCTAGTTTGCAACTATATTAAACTGTATAATATCTGTAGTGATTTAGGTGATTCAAAAATTAAAGATATTACAAATTGCTTGGAAAGGCAAAGAAGCCTTCTTTCCGATTTAGGAAATATACTATTAAAAGAAACATGATTTGGTTTAAATTTTAAAAATTGCTTAACTATTTTTTTCTAAATTGACAGAATTTATAAAATTACCACTTTAGGCATAGCGCAGGTCTAGTAGTCAAGTCATTGGTTTCTTACTAGCGTAAAATGAGTTCGATTCCTGCTGATATCTTGAGGGGTTTTCTATTTGCTTATGTCTGGGATAAATAAGTATGCGTTTTAATATTGATTATTCTAAATTTAGTTGAGGTTGTAGATCGCAAAGCCAGGAGGCGAAATTTGAGTAATACTCTTTTTAAATAACTTTGAATCGAGAATTATTCAAATTAAAAAGAAAAAAAGCCACTCTACTTATATTCTAGTTTATTTAAAGATGGATCCAATCTTTTCCTCTCCATTTTGAAATGGTGTTCCCCTGCACACGTTGCTTAAGAGAATTTAAAAGAAAACAATATGTTGTACGACACCTTTGACAAGTATGTTTAAATAAACATGATGTATCAAATTTGGATGATTATATAACTAATCGTAAGTATTACTTTATTCCTTTATTAAAAATACTAAAAATCTATCTTGCAGATAAAAGTTTAATTATATAATTAAGGTTTAAAAATATTTTTTTTTTTCAGTTAATGAACTTCTTTCAAGGACCCCGAAACAGTTTTGTCAAGACTGTAAAATAAATGTCAAATCAAATTCTTGAAATGCTCACTTGAGAATCGATATCATTAAGAGTGCATTTAAGTGTCGAATCGCAACATACAGAATTCAATCACCGAATTATCATGTGGAAATCAAGAAATTTCGGCAAGAAATTCATTCTAAAGTCCAAGCATTAATTAGAAAATGTCAACAAGAATTCACATCTGTTAAAGCAAATGTAGAATTGTTCGGAATGTATCTCTCCCCAACTTTAAGATTTTCTTCAGTAAAGTCGTTTAATATTCCATTTTTCATCGTTACCTACACTACTGATCTTGAGCAGCTTTATGATCATTTATTCAAGATTATTGCTACCAAAGCAGACGAATTTCCAGAACGAGACTCTGGTACTTATTGATTGATTATTTTTCATTTAAAACAAACGTTTAACTAACTTCCACATTATTTTAAACTAATACCAAATTTTTGTTACAGCTTGGATTTTGCAAAAGATCTTACATTTAGAAGTTAACATAAATAAGTACAACCCTTTGAATGCCTGCTCTTACATTAAGATGCCAAGGTATTCAAAAGCAATAGTGAATGTAATGAATGAAGACAATTGTTGTTTTGTATGGGCAGTCGTTTCTGCAGTTTGTCAACCAATCGGTAATCCTCAAAAGATTTCATCGTATCCAGACTTTAGAAATGTTTTTTAATTCTACAGGTATTGAATTTCCAGTAAAATTATTAGACATAAAAAAATTGAAAAACTAAACGATTTATTCATAAATGTATATGGAGTTGAGAAGTTCTTATGAGATGACGTGAACGTATATGAGATTGTCGGACCTTTACATTATAACAGAGAAAAGAAAAAATTGCACATAAATTTGCTTTTAATAAGTTCAGATGATAGTAATAACCACTACTGTTGACTTGGGGTGTCTGGTATCCAAACAATTATCAAAACAAAAAGTAAAAAAAAACTCATGTGATGGTTGTTTACAATATTTTGGCACAAATGAGAAACTTCAAAGACATTTAGAACAAGATTCCAATTTTGTTCGAATTAAGCTTCCATCAGATAACATAGTCGTAGATAAATTTGGAAATTATATTCCAGCAAATATATTAAAGTTTCAAAGTATTCAGAGACAATATAAAACACCTTTTGTTATTTATGCTAATTTTGAATGCTATCTGAAAAACATTGAAAGCATACAATCTATACCTGATCCCACAACCTCATATACAATTAAAACTGCTGAACATATACCATATTTATTCGCTTACTATATTAAGTCATCATGTGATGAGAAAATTATATTTTTTAAACGTTATAGAGGCACTGATTGTGCTTCAAAATTTATGGAATATATTGAAAAAGATGTAAAACATATTTATGAAAAATATTTAAAATATCAAGTATCAATCAAAAAATTATCAGCTATGAAACAGACTGAGTATGAAAACGCGGTATTATGCTATATTTGCGAAAAACCGTTTTCATGTGGAAACTTTGAAAAGTGCAGAGATCATTGTCATATTACAGGTCGTGTCGCAATAACGCTTCGCGATCTCGTTGGGCGCCATCCTTTTCTTCGGTATCGGCTTGCTTTTTCCCCGCACGTTATTTTAACAGTTTAACTAGCGTTTCGAAATTAGGATTGCTAAGCCGATTAACTTGCGAAATAGGAGTTGTAACTGAAGGTTTAGTTTTAGATGAAGCTGCGTCATCCTGAAAGTTCTTCTGGACAGCTTCGAACGACGTCCCCGTTAGTTCCTTCTTTTTTAAAGGATCTGGTAAATTAAGCGACAATTTTTTATTCGGTTGAGAAGTGGATATTGTTGACTCCGCGCTCTTATTGGTTCTATTAATGTATAACTTATTTCTAAATGATTCCCTACTTTTATCACTATTTGAATTATTTATACTAGTCGATTCAAAGAAATTTATTAGGTTTTTTATCGATCCGAATAGGACCGATGAGTCATCTGTCTTTTCAGGGGAAGATATATTTTTATTAATTGCCATGTCTTTTGACGCACCGATCAGAATCGGCGCGGAGGACCCGCCATAACCACCCGGGAAGTCTGGAAGACCGCCCGCCTCATTTGACACGGACTTGAAATCTATTAAGGGAGTGGACATTTTTATTGAAGGAAAATTTCAGTACTGTTATTTTATTAATCAATTGGAATTTTAATTGCAAGAAGTTATTACTCACGGAGGGCTACTTTTTATTTATTTAGAAAATGGGATTATTATTTCTTAACCGGGAAATGGTTAAGTGAGGAAGTTTTTTAATTGAAAATTCTGTAGTTATTGTATATATGGTATTCTGTCTTAATGTCAGTTAGTTTTACGCGAGTAATATGTAATTGAATTTATTATTTTATCGAAAAGAAAAAGAAAGGTCTTTTAATAAAATTTAAATTTAAAGTCCGAGATTTTTTACTATTTAGAAAATTACTTTTTCTAAGGCCTTTGATGATTTCGTTCTTATGCGACCTAACGAGCTCTTGTATTAATAATAATTGAAAATAATTAGGCTTCTATAGCGTCCTATAGAACCTTTACAATATATATTTAACTTACTTACTAAAGAATTTAAAAACAAAACGTTTTAACAAATATTATTTTAGAAAAGTTTTCTCTTTTAACTAATTCTTATAACTATATATCAAGTTATTTAATTCTAAGCTTTAACAACAGTTTTTGTTAATATTTTTTTAAATCTAACAAATATTATAAATTATCACCCTGTATATTGCTACAATATTTAATATCTTTGATGGTTTTATGGGAATATTTTGCTCCCTTACATTACAGGTTAATTTTTATCTTATAGATTTATGACCTAACAATGGTCAATAATCCTACTGGTTAATTACTTTAGGGTGTGATAATTATCCATTATGATCCGTGAAATTTAAATTTAATTTATTTCAACAAACGCAGGTATTAGATATAAATACAACTATAAAATAAAAGAAAATAAATGAAACAAAAAAAAATGATTCTATAAAAAAAAAAAATTGTCCGTAAATAAGTGGAAATAAAAATTTATTCTTAGTTAGTTGTATTTAGATATCAATGCTTAAATTTTTTCACGACTATGTAATTAACCAGCGAGTTATTTTATAAGTAGATTGTTTTTTCTAACCAAATTGCGCTTTCTTATTTTAGAAAATATCTATTTGTATGCAATCTGAACAAAGGATTATTATTCTATTATTACTGTCGGGTCGGTCGGCGATCGAGACAGAGTTTATGATGCCGCCGATCAAAAGCGCCGCTGAACAAAAGATGGACCGGAAGCTTTGGAGTCTTCAATGTCGTATTCTGGGTTTTTCCCAAATTTAGTCTTTTTACACGTGTGTTTTAATTTATCACAATTTAATTTTGTAAATAGTTTTAATTTCACTAATTGAGTTTTTTGAATGTTTAATAAACTGAATGTTTTTTACTATTTATAAATTTAAATGTGAAGAGTTAATTTCACGAATTAAATTCAGATGAATTCACTGATACGCGCTTGTCACTTATTACGAGATTCACGAAAAATTGTCTTTAGAGTTGATATAAGAGTTCTTTAGAGTTTATTAGTCTAAACAAGTTTTTTGTTTAAAAGAGTCTATGGATTAGAAATGATTCTAATGGCGGTTTGTCCCGTAGTAAAGGACACTTACCAAATACTACGGTTAGCCAACCTCGAATGAAGCTATCAGAACAACTTCAGGACTTTTCGGCGGTAATTACAAATGTAGGGAAATAAAACCGATCTCCCCAGCTTACCAATTCACAAATATTCGCGCGGGAATATTTGGGTCACCTTTTTGCCTGAAAGTTTTTATTTTTTATACTGCCCTACTCGCGGCCGTCGTCAGAATTAATTGTTGCTTCTGCAAGGGAATTGGTGAATAATTTCGTGGCAGAAATTACCCACGCAAAGCCCCGCGATTGAAGATCCCCAAGACCGTTCGCTATCAAAGTGCAACTGATAGGTACTTAGTCTACGATAGCGATCTCGCGACACGATGACTAGCCAGCTAAAATGCGTGGAACTAGTCTGAACGACTGAAGAACCGTTTTTAGACCTACGGCTAACTTATGAAGTCCCTCGTTGACAGGTCTAATCGAGAAGAGCGAGACTGTAAATTTTGTACCGTATTTATATGATTTTGAGTTCGGATTTTGGGATCCGCCTTATCCTCGGTTGAAATTTTACTTTATAGTCGAGCCTACTACCAATCCGAGCGACCGGAACGATCACGTGAGAGGAGGTGGCGTTTGTTCACTTTGAGCACGTTTTTAAATTAAATTTGCATTGCGTGAGCTTGCATATGCTATTATAAATAATTTAGGATGTTTTATTTGTCTTATTTTGAGCAAAATTTTTGATTAAAATTATAATTAATTATATTTTTTGTTAATTTTAAGTGAATAATACGACAGTCGCTATAGGGGGGCAGCTCACTCTATTTGCAATTTACATTTTAAACCACCAAAATATATACCAGTAGTGATGCATAATTAAAAAAATTACGATTCTCACTGATTTATTAAATCACTTGGTAATAATAAAGAAGTTATTAGTGTTGTAGCTCAAAATAAAGAGAAATATTTTTCTTTCAGCAAGGAAATTTTAATAGACACTTATATTTCCGAAAACCAATTAAACTCAGTTTATTTTAAGCTTATAGATGTATTTCAATTTCTCTCTGAGTCTCTAGAGAAGCTCTCTGAAACTCTACAAGATGCACAATGTATTCAAATTAAAAAAATTTTCCCAAATATTGACCAATTTCGGTATATCAGACAGAAGGGTGTATTTCGTTACTCTAATATAGATTCCCTCGAAAAATTAAATGAAAAATCTCTACCCTCGATTGATAAATTTTACAATAATCTAACTGATGAAAATATTTCTAATGATGAATCTTTTTAATTGTTCTACAATAAATAGGAGCTTCTTCTGATATTTATTTAAAGTCTGATGTTTTGCTTTTAGCTGACGTTTTTGAAAATTGTAGATCTACATGTATTAAAAATTATAAGCTTGATCCAATAAATTTTGTCAGCAGCCCATCAATGTGCTGGGATGCTATGATGAAATTGACTAATGTAGAATTAGAATTATTCTGAACCAGACATGCTCCATTTTTTCCAAAAAGATGTCCGCGCTGGGGTTAGCACTTGTTTGATTCGCAAATCTGAAGTTAATAACCCATTTATTGATTATTTTAATCCCAAAAATCCCACAACATGTATAGTTTATCTGGATGCTACAAATTTATATGGTTATGCCATGAAACAATATTTGCCTGAAAACCATTTTACTTGGGTTTCCGAGCAGGAACTAGAAACCATAAAAATTATGGGACTTTCAGATACATCATCTGTAGGCTACATATTTGAAGTTGATTTAGAATATCCAAATTATTTACATGATACTCATAATGATTTTCCATTTTGTCCTGAACAATTTACACCTCCAATTTCTAAACATTCTAAATTAATTCCTAATTTAAATAATAAATATAACTATATAATTCATTATACATATCTAAAACAATGCCTAAAATTCGGACTAAAAATGATAAAAATTCACAGAGCTATTAAATTTACACAACCACCTTAACTTGCAAAATATATTGATTAAATACAAATTTGCGAAATTCCTCAAATAATAAATTTGAAAAAAATTGCTATAAATTTCCAAACAATTCCATATTTGGTAAAATCATGGAAAATATTGATGAACGCAGTGATATTAAGCTGGTATTTTAATGGGAAAGACAGGGTAATAAGTTAAGTGCGGAAAAACTTATTTCAAAACCTCAATTAAAGGATTTGAAAATTTATTCTGAAAATTTAGTAGCTCTACAATTTCAGCAGGTTTGCACTGAATACAATAAACCAATTTACGTTGGGATGTGTATTTTGGATATTGCAAAAAGGGTAATGTATGAGTAGAAAGACAAAGGGGGTTCTGTATCAAAAAAATGTGATACAGCTTCCCCATAGGCTTAAAAGGCTTATAAACACCGATTCTCAAAACCAAAGCTCATCAAATCAAACAGCCCATCTAAACTCATCACTTCCACATTCCCTGCTCATCCTCGATCTTCCCCGCCCCCCTCAAAAAAAAACTAACCATAAAAAACCCCAAATTCGCCCAATTCCCAACCCGCAAGCAAATTAATTAGGACCAAACCGGCGAGCAGCGTTGTATGTGATTGGAGATGGATTTTTTGCAGAAGTGTGAAATTAATTTGGGAGATAGGCTATGTATTGATAGAAGGGTGACTCCCAATTCCTAACCGGTAAGCAAATTAATTAGGACCAAACCCGCGAGCAGCGTTGGATGTGATTGAGGATGAATTTTTGGCAGTATTGTGAAATTGATTTGGGGTAGGGTGTTTATCCTTTGAAAAAGATCAAATTTTGTTTTAAGATTATTCACTTTACAGGTTTGCATAAACTAGATTTCTTTCGCTATATAGCAAAACAACTTATGTATAATTTGAATTAACTTTGCGGTAATATAAAACAAATATGTACAATTTTAGTTATGGTGAATAAATTATTAGCGGTTCAACAATTATACTTGTAATTAATTACCTAGTTTACGGAACAATTTGTTTTATTGTCAATTAAATTTAAATACATGTTCGATGAAGTCGCGAAACTAATATGTGATAATATATAATAATTTAATTCTGTTTTATTTGTTACTTAATTACTTGCAATTTATATTGAAAATACAAGTGGATCTTCATAAGAGATTAGAATAAAAACGGGTTAATGTTATTCAAAATTTTTATTGGAAAATGTATTTCAAAGTACATTTAAATAAATTATAGATTAATTGAATCTTCAGTAATATGTTTGACATTTAAATTAATTATAGATTAATTGAACTTTCGGTGGAATGTTGGTCGATATATGACTTCATCTCATTACTAAAATCAGGGCCAATCTTTTGGAATTTAATGATATATTTCCAGTTAACTTCTTTTTTATGTCTTCTAATAAAATCCTCAGATAGATTTTGATAAGTTGAGATATAATCCCAGTTCACTATCGTTTGAAATTCTGTAATGAAATTTTCGCTTAATTCTTGATATTGTGAGATATAGTTCGAGTTAACTTTTGTAAGGAACGTACGTATAAAATTTTCATCTAGCCTTTTGTCTTTTTGACAATATATCCCAATTTAATTCTTGTTGGAAATAAATAATAAATTTAGTTGAAAGTTCCGGAAACCTTGAAATTTCCGCCCATACTTTAGAACAATTATTCATTTTGACTCTGTGCTGTGCTCATAACCGTCTCAAAATAGATAATGTAAAAGTAAAACATAAGAGTAGTATTTATAAATCCAAATGAGAAATGTTTTTTTTTTGGGTAGGGGAAGATTGGAGTCGATTAAAAATATTTTTCAGAACACTAGAAAAGTTCTCCTCTGTCCCTCTCTGAAAAGTTTTTAATACTAATAGAACATTTTAACAGGATGTTACAAAATAAAAAATGTTTATAAGTTTATGTCAGTTTTACTTATCATTTATAAAAAAATTATACATATAATACATTAGAAAGTGCACACATAGCAGGCGATTTGGAGTGATAAAAAATATTTTCTAATATAATTGGCTTTTTCTTCCCCTTTTACATAAATAAATTGTCCTTTTTCTGTTAAGTTTTTGATTATAGTGGAAAAATTATGAAGAGGGGTATACCCTGTATTCCAGTGGATGCAATGATGGAATTTCATTAGCCACTCGACTTGCTTGTATGTTTCTGGTGGAAGCATTTGTAGAGGATAGGGTGGTTTAAAAACATAATGACTGATTTTATATCCATCAAAAATTGCCAGTTCTTTAGGTATAAATTTGTTGTGCTCATCCTTAAATGCTTGTATATCCAAAACTATTCTCATATTTTTAAACTAGCAAATTTTTTAATAACGAATTGTTTTTCTGAATAAATTTTGATAACACTCTTAAGATATTTTATTTTTTTTAAAAATCTTCTATTTTTTCTTTTTGTATTTTAGACATTACTTTTGGTGTGACACCCTCAAACTCTTACCCACAACTGAGCTGTTTCTGTACGTTTAAAAATTTAATAATGATGTATAGTGTTGAAAAAGAATTTAAAGTTGTTTAACAATTTTTGTTAATGGATTGTAACTAAATATTTTATCATGAATTATAAGACAATATGCTGCTGTTTTAGCCGATATTTTTTCTTTTGTCCCAAATTCAATTCTCATAGTTACTGGACCAGATTGTAATAAATCTCTTTGGTGGGAGCAATTAATGTAAACAATAGGAGCATTGTCTTTAAATTCTTTTGGATTAAAAATTGGTTCTATTGGAAAGTTATAATATACTTGACGGAATTCAGAAAACATTTCATATAGAGTAGCAAACTTATTATTCTTAAAATCAAGTTGAAGATCTTGGTAAGGATATCTTTCAGAATTTAAAAATACATTTATATTTCTTAATTCACAGTGATCAAAATTACTCATATCTTCTTTTAGGTTGCACGTCTATTCTTCTAGGATGAGATCAAAACATGCCTAGGGGTCCCAAATTTGGTTGACGTTCTAACTGGCCAATTATGTCTTGTATTTTCTAACAACTTTGGATATTCAACCAATTCCCAACTTCGAAAAGTAATAAGTATATCACTGTTTTTATCAATAATTTTAGTAAGCGTTAATTCTTGAGGGATGGCTACAGTAAGATGTGGAACTCGCCAACAAAGTTTGATTATTTTAATTTTAGGTTTTTCATCATCACTAGTTGACACGAAGGCATTCGTATCATCATTACTTCTTATGAGTATTAGTTCTTGTTGTGAATTTAGAATAATTTTGTTATAATCTTCAAAAAATCCTGAGTACATCTTTAATGGGATACATAGAGAAACATTTCCTTTATCATCGGTCATAATTTTTTCTTTGGCCTTTGTTTTTGGAAACCATCCAGCATTTTCTAACTTAACGCTTTCGTTTTGATTAAAAGAGATATACCCCTTAAGTGTTGAAGTTAGACCAATGTCTCGAATAGAGTCGATGGTGACACCATTCAAAATATATCGTAATTCTTTAAACAAGAATGCTGGAGCATTGTTTATCAATACAGTATTAATTAGCGGAGTATTGTCTTCTCTGGTGACTTGTAATTCTAAATATAATTCATTTTACAAGGTAAAGGATATTTTCCAGTTTGTTGTAAAGCAATTCTGATTTCATCATTAGATTCAAGTTTTGTGGGATTAAAAGGATCAAAAGAAAGAATTTCCCAGCTTAATATTGATTCGTCCACAAGAATATTTTCTTTTACATTTAAAAATTCCATTTTTACTTAAGTTTAAAACTTAACTTATAAGAAATTTTTGATTAATCGGTGTTAACCTTTGCGAGTTTAATTTATTACTAATCGAATGACGTTTGATCGCTTTCTTATTAGTGGATTCCTTGTAAATGTTTTTAGAAAAATTAAAGTTTGTTGGCTTTCTATTATATAAAATTACCATTATTTATCTATCTTCTTGAGGTGTAGTCTTACTGTTACGGTTTCTCCTCTGAAATTGATGAGTTCACCATCTTGATCGACTATATGAAGACTTATATTGTCTATTACTTTAACAATGACAGAGAAGTAAAGGACATTTTGTGGTGATTCTATTATTGTAAAACCAGGAGCTACGCTAGAAAAGAATTGATGTATTATGTGAACAGGTTTTCCATTTAAATATGATCCTTCGGCAATATTACAATCGATGTTTATTGCATTTACTTTTATAATTTCTGCCAGATAGTCTGAAGTATGCTCTTTATTTCCTTTCAGTTCTTTATTTTTAAATCCTAATATTTTTCCTATAGTTCCATCACGAAAAGTGATGGGAACATCCGTTTTAATATGTGTCCGCAAAGTATTATTATTTGCATAAATGTGTATAAAAATACGATTATCTAAATGTTTTTGAATAAGGTTATTTAAATCATCTATTTCGTAACTACCTGGAGGTATTCTATATTCTTTATTTGTATCATAAATGAAAAGATTATTGGTTTCATCAATATTTGGAATAGCATTAAAAGTTTCAAAATTTACAAGACCTAGAGAATAATCAAAATTTTCATCCAAGTATATAGGAGGAAGAAAATTAACTGACAGTGTGGCAGAGTTGCCACTAATAACAAAACTGTACGACATCTATCTTTAAAAGTTTTGTACAAAATGAATTAAAATTAGTTTTCACGTATTATTATAAAGAAATTTGAGACATAACTCCCCACAGTTAGTTTTGTTAAATGTTTGAAAATGATTATAGTTACAAGACACAATATTTTTATTGTTATCGCTAAAAAAATAGGTGGTTAATTCGGAAGGTGGTCGCAAGTTACCATAACTATCAAAGTACGTTATATTTTTTCCTGTTTTTATATAGGCAGTCCAGTGAGTTCCATCACCACTATCATTATCGAGATTAACGATACCGCTTTCATTTTTCTTAATATTTTTCGGTAATTTATTTCTCATGAAGACACCTCGAAAATTGGGAATTTGTAAAAGTTTAACATATTTGATTAAATCATAATTTGTAAGTGGTTTTCGAAGTATATGTTTTAACAGTTTTTTGAATAAGGTTTCAGATACAATCCACACCCTGATTTATAGGGTTTTAAATAAAGACCACTTCCTTGTTTCCCTATTGCTATAGACTCCATCAGTTTATTATGTCTTTTGGATTCTTCCAATTTTTCCTTAGCAGCTTTTGCATCATTTACAGCCTTTGCAATACTTGCAGCACCTCCTCCAAGTGCACCCAAAGCAGACAAACCAGCAAATAAGGGAATAAGAGGAAGAAATCCACCAGTCTTTGGAATTGGGATAATTCTTTTCTTGGGAGATAATACCTTGCTACTTCCTATAGTTTTTAGTGCAGCTTTTATTCCGTCATTTAAACTTTTAAATCTTTTTCCCTTAAGTCCTTTTGTAGCTTTTGAAATAGCTTGATATAGATATATTCCTCGTCCTATATGAATCTTTCGATTTCTAAGTCCCATACCAAATTTTCGTTTAATTTTCATTGCACCACTTATTCCTAATGCAGCTGTTTTTTATCCAAAATTAGCGTCCTTAGCTTTAAACCTTGCTAAAGCTTTTTCACCTAATACTTGATCAGCAGCGTGTCTGCTTTTTATATCGTTTGATTGTGAGTAGGCAATATCATGCTCTTTACAAGCTTCATCCAATAAATTTATACCTTTATCGCCTCTAGCTAGTCTCTTTTCTAGTTTTGTCCCAGGTCCACAGAAATTGTAACCTGGTAGATGTAATTCGAACGGTAACTTATTGATTAGAGTATTTATTAAACCAGTTCCTGCCCTTTTGACTCTTCTTTTAGAAATGACTTGTTTGTTATATGAGATAGGCATTATATATAGCTGAAATCGTGAACGAAACTGACTAGTTTTAAATTAGAACTGGACCTTTATACATCCTTTCATATAAATGAGAATTGAAAAACAACCTTATTTTATTATAATTAAAGACCACGAGGTTTCAACGAACAATTTTAGAAAACATGGAAATTTGTTTGAGGGAAATAGTAAAAGAGGATTGATTATTGGTCCATCAGGGTGCGGTAAAACTAATATTATTATTAGTTTAATTGAAGATCCTAATGGTTTACGATTCGAAAATTTATATATTTATTCAAAGTCCTTATATCAATCCAAATACGAATATTTGAGAAACCTTTTTAAACCGTTGAAAGAAATCAGATACTGTGAATCCGACAATGAACAAAATATTATTTCAATACAAGAATTTAAGTTAAACTCTATAATAATATTTGATGATATAGTGTGTTGTAATCAGAATGTTGTAAAAGATTACTTTTGTTTCGGAAGACATAAAAACACTGATTGTTTTTATTTATGTCAAACATATTCGTCTATTCCTAAACAACTAATTCGTGACAATGCCAATTTAATCATAATATTTCAACAAGATAAAACTAACTTAAAACATATTTATGATGATCATGTTAATGTCGATATGTCGTTTAATCAATTTAAAGAATTATGTTTGATGTGTTGGAAAGATAAATTTGGATTTTTGGTAATAGACAAAGACTCTAGTATAAAATCTGTTCGATATCGAAACGAATTTGACTCATATATTTACTTATAAAAATAATAGTTTTATAGCAAAATGGACTAATCATGAACGAACGGCTAGCGAGAGGACTTGTTAATGCAAGAAAGGCTGTTAAACAAAAATATCAAAGTTTAAAAAATGCAGAATTTGAGGCTCAATCTAAATTGGAGGAAACCTATAAACCAATAACTCAACCTTTACAAGAATTAATTTCAACAATTGGTAAGATTGAACCGATTGAGGTAAAGGGAGAGTTACAAACACCTATTAAAAAAATTTATGGGACGCACTCACCACAAAAAAGATTGTTTCAAAACACAACACCAAGGAAAAAATTACACTATGGAACATCAACACCAGAAAAAAGAAAGACAGGAAAAACGCCACTTCTTCCTATAGAAATACCAACAATTATTGACTGGGATACCAGTATAGCTTCAGTTAGCCAGATGCCATCTCTACAACAAACAAGTATTATAGCAGAAACGACACCTCCTTCAGGGTCAGAATCTACGATAGGAAATCTTTCTGACATACTAGAACAAACACGACAAACAATTCAAACATATGTCGATACACCCTTATATAAAGAATATTTATCAGGGTTTCATGAATTACCTCGTGAATATATTGATGGTGGTGTAAAAGATGTAGGGCATAAGTTTGATCACCACTATGGAATTGTTCATGATTTGGAAACTGAGAAATTCTTTTTGGGTTTAACCAACAAACCTGTAGAAATTATTGGTAAAAACATAAAAGTTGAAGGGATAACTTATACAGGTACACCAGGTTTATATGAATTATTATTTAAAAAAGAACCAGTAGGTTATAAAAAATCAGATTTGGATAATTATATGAATATTCTAAAGAGAACCAACGCATACCGTAGAAATTATGACCCAAACGAACAGGTTCAGGGAAATGGATCACACAAATATATTTCTATAATAGGACCTTACTTACAAAATACAGGAATTACGAAAACTAAAATTATTAATCCTGAGACTCATAATATAGTTCAAGGGTTTTTCGAAAAACGTAAAGCTCCATACAGAGAAAGTCGAATATCGTCCAAGAGAACAGGACCTGGCATAACTTTAAAAGTTAATAAATCTAACACCGATTATGTATATTGGGATAATGTTAATGAACTTGTTGATCGACTTCGATTATTGATAGCTTCCATGATGGCTGGTCATACAGGACATAACAATGAAATTATTTCTATTATAGAAGAATTAAAAGAAGCCAACATAATTATATAAAAGAATTATGTAAACATTAATGTATTTCATTGTTAAAATGACCATTGATAAATTTGGACGTCATATTTCAAAAAAGGCAAGGATAGATCTAATCTCATTAGAAAATGAAATATTGGCAAATGTTGAAACTAAGATAATTAAAAATTTTAAAAGTTATGACAAATATATTAAAAACAAAATAGTTCAAAAGTTTGAACCTATGTTATAAAATGATATTCTAAATTTAAACAAGAGACTTAACGAAAATAATGAAAATTTAAAAAATATTTCAAAAAAGCTTAAGTTATGGGAAGAAAATGTTGTACCTGAATATGATAGAAGGATATTAAGTTTAAAAAATATTGTTAAAGGAAATGATGAACTAGTAAAAAATTTCTCTCAAAAAACATCACAACGTGAAGTTGATTTTAAAACAATGAAACAAACGTATGATGAAGTAAAGAGTTTTGAAAACAACATAAAAAATGAAATGACGCTGCTTAAATCGAGAATAAATGATACTTCAGCAATAGATAATGTAAAACATAATATTCTAAAGAATCTAGTTTTAAAGTTTGAAGATTTTACAGACAAACTTAATAATAGGGTTGCAGAAGAAGTTGACAATTTCAAAAAGATTCATGATAATATGAATAAAAATACATAAAATATTGAGAGATCTGTTAACACACATTTCCTAGTTCATAAAAAAGATAGTGATAATGTTAATGAAATGAAGGGTAAAATTAATGTAATTGAGAATAATGTCAACGAAACTAAATTAAATATAAAAAATTTGGAAGAAAAATTATTGATGGATTTACAAAGTGTCAATGAAAAAATTGAAAGTAAACTCGTAGATCAGATTGTAAAAAATAACGAACAAATCAAGGACATAATAACATAAATAAACAAAAATCAAAAACCAGTCTTGGCGACGGAAATTTTAAAAAGGCAATAGAAGACAGATTAGAAAAAGAATTAGGATCTTTAGTAGAAGTAGTTCATGCTATGATAGAAACCGCTAAAAAGGAGTTAATAACAGGAATTACCAAAAATAATTCAAAAATTGAGAAAATTTCATTACAGTTAAATGATATCGAAAAATCTTCTAACGATATAAGTTACAAAGTCGAAAAAACGATCTTAGATTTAAAAAATTTGGACGGCACATTAAGCAAGGAAATAAAATCATTAAATGATTTAGTCCAAAGGGCAGCTGAAGTTTCTCGAAAGGAACTTAATGATACAATGGCATATGCAAGGGAAGAATTAAACGCAACAGTAAGAGACATGAGAAATGAAAGTATGCAATCCCGTGTGCTTTTTGAAACTAAAATTAATGTGAGAATTAGTAAACTTGAAGATGAAATAAAGCAAGTCAAAGTTGCGAATAATACATCGACTAAAAGTTTAGAATATAAAATTGAAGACTTGGTAAGTAAAGTCAACAAATTAATTAAATAATTAATTTAAAGTTATTTAAAGAAGATACCGAAAGGAAGTACATTAGTATTGAAAATGAGTGGAAACATAAAAGAAATAGTGGTGAATGAATTACATAAACCAGCCAGAAGAAATTACCCTAGGAGGAAAACTATTGTTAAAGGATTAAATGACCTATGGCAAATAGATTTGGTAGAGATGAAACCCTATTCTAAATTTAATAAAGGCTATAGATATATCTTGGTAGCAATTAACGCATTTTCAAAGTATGTTTGGACTGAACCACTTAAAAGTAAAAAGGGAAAAGAAGTATCGATAGCTATGAAAAGAATTTTAGAAAAAACAACTAAACCAACAAACTTACCATCTGACAGAGGAACAGAATTCATCAACACAGATTTTAAGAAACTTATGTACCTTTATCAAATTAATCACTATAGTAGTTACTCTAATCTAAATGCAAGTATTGTGGAACGTGTCAATCGCACTTTAAAAAATATAATGTGGAAATATTTTAGTAATAAAGGAAATTATCAGTGGTATTCCATTTTACCAACTATTGTTGACAAATATAATAATACCGTTCATAGAACCACTGGATACAGACCTGTTGAAGTTAGCAAAAGAAATGAAAAAAATATATTAATAAATTTACACAATTTTAAAAAAACAATTGATTTAAAACACACCAAGTTTAAAGAAAATGATTTTGTGCGAATCTCGAAACGAAGAGAAGCTTTTGAAAAAGGATATACTCCAAATTCGTCTGCTGAAATTTTTCAAATACGAAAGGTTCAATTAACAAACCCAACAACTTATCTTTTAAAAGATAGTAAAAATGAAAATATTGAAGGGGGTTTTTATGAAGAAGAGTTGCAGAAAGTTAAACATCCAGACGTATATTTGGTCGAAAAAATTTTGAGAAGAAAAGGAAACAAAGTTTTTGTTAAATGGTTAGGATTTAATAAATCACACAATTCGTGGATTCTTAAAAAAGATGTGTTGTAATATATTTTAGATTTACTATTATATGTTAAAATTTAAAAAATAAAAGACATTATTATATATTCTATATCTTTTTTATTTTCTGTTAACATTAAATAAATGAAAGAAAACAAAATTAGCGCTAGTGTTAATATAATACAAAAACTAAAACTGATAAGCCTGAAATCTATAATATATTGAATTATGAATTACAGTACCAAATTTGTTTTACATCATGAAAGGTCAGTGATCTCGAAAATTTACAATTTTTATAATGTACAGTGTCTTTACAACATACGTGACAATGTAGATGACCTTCCAGATGAGTGTGATAATATAACAATTCCGCCTTTTCTAAGTAATTACTAAATTTTTTTATGTCTTCTGACTCCACCAAATTTTCATAACAATTTACACAAATATTGTAAAGATTGTAAATTTGATGGAGTTTAGGAGCATGGATTAAATAGCCCTTCGAACAGGACTGGTAATCTGTATGACAAAAAATATTACTAAATATATTTTGAAAAGATGTGTACCCCAATTTACTAGCCACTCTAGAATGAGCATTACATAACGAATATAATTGTTTACCGGTAAAACTGTAGCCTGGCAAACTTCTTATAAAGGCTATTTGCCTAAACTCCTTCCCATCTGTCACGTCCACATAACACCTGATCGCAGATGCTATAGGTTGATGACTCCCCGTAGTTTGATCTTGAACTTTTTTCCTGTACCTCTCCACTTCGCTTTTGGGCAGCGTCTTGAGCGATTTCGGATGGACCATTGTTCCTATTGATAGATTGCCTTGGTTCAGTAACAGCAGCACCAGTAGCTTGTTGGTTAGAAGAAGAAGACACTGATGAAGAGACTACTTGACTGGTCACATCACCATAATCATCATCATGACCGCCATCACTAGCAGCAGCAGAGGGCACAACTATTTCAAATTGTGAAAAATCACAATTGCAATTTACCTCGGTGTGGATGGGGGCGGCAGCGTCGGCAGCAATAGTCGAAGACATTTTTTGATATAAAGTTAACACTGCTTGAAAACTTGTAGTCGATATAGCGGAAAAACCTCTATTTATATTAACAGCAGCAATAGAGAAAGGAAATATTGTTTAATTATACAATCAAAAGACCTTTAGCAGTTGATATTTTTCCAATTAACTTGATTGTAAATTTATTCTAATAAAAAAGGGATAATTTTTGTTAAAAAACAAGGTCGGTTGAAAGAGAATGGACTGAAAATAGAAAAAAATTGGTAATCAGACAGAGCCGTTGTCTAACAATCGAATGAACTGGGCATTACATTCGTCTTGACATCGCACACACACACATTAACCCAACCACCTTTAGTTGCATTTTAGTCAACCTAACAAATAGACGTGTTTGGTGCGTATAGTTTAATTTTTTCAGCTGGAAATTCAAGAATAGCGAAAAAAAAATGTCTAGCAGTGGAAGAAAATTCAGATATTGATTACTATAATTCTACGACTGATACTCTTGACGACGATTCTGTCAAACTTATCGGTGAAAATGATACCTATAAACTTAAGGATAATTTTTTTAAATTTTCTAGTGGTTTTGATTTCAATCGAAATTTTCAAACTAGAGTAAAACTGATAAATACAAACATTTTCGAACCGAGGCTGTCGACCATTTCCTTTACCCATTCTGATTGGAATGAACTGTTGGAAAATTTAGAGGACGCTCTTCAGCATTATTTTGGAGAAGAAAATCGTGCATTTCGTTTAGAATTTGGACCTTATGACCTTGTTAGTGAAGATTTTATGAACGGAAAAGTGGTGAAAATTTTTAAACGAGATACGTACTTTTACCTCTTTGAATTTACAGTTCGTGAAATTTTAGCATCGAAAAACATTATAAATGATAGACTGGACTATTTAAACAGTTTGAATTTTTCTAATTCTTACGAAAAATTCATTATTACATGTAATAAATTATTGAGTAGCTATTGTGAAAATAAACCAATTTTAGATATCATATTATTACTAAGTAATATGTCAAATTCGACAGATATGTGTTTGATCCGAGAATGTCTACAACATTTTCATCAATTAGTTTTGTTTGATTTGTATTATAAAAAGTAAATTTAAATAGAGCCTTTGACGTATTTTAATTTCAATATATTTTGAGAAAAATTAGCATGTGTTTTACTTCCCTCCCCAAAAATTTATATATATATATATATATATATATATATATATATATATATATATATATATATATATATATATATGAAGTAAAATACGAACAGTAAATGCAAACTTCTCTCCATCTTATCCTTTCTGTGTTAGAGGTTGCACAGTTAGAACAAATTGTTATAAAACGCAATTTATCCTATTCCACCACCATCGAGATGATGGCCTACCTGTACCACCATACCGAGAAGAAAGTCAAAACTTCCCCTCCCCGCCACAGTGATACGGCAGAGATACATGTTTCGTCTCTACTAGACTCATCAGGGTACCGACATGCACCTGGCTGGATAAGATGGAGAGAAGTTTGCATTTACTGTTCGTATTTTACTTCATTCTATACACGGAGCTGCATATAGTTGTACGTTTGCTGAATGTGATTTCAGCACTACAACGGCATAATGTGGATATATCCACTGCTATTGCATCTCACACGGAGGAATCCGTGAAAGCCGCATAAACATATATATATATATATATATATATATATATATATATATATATATATATATATATATATATATATATATATATATATATATATACAGGCGCGGATCCAAGGGGGGGGGCGGTGGGGGCGATCGCCCCCCCCCCCCAAGAGCTTGGAGTTCAGGAAAATAGACCCGATTTTGCCTCTTATACTATAGTTTATTCAAGAACTAGGGAGAGTTTTTCATTTTTTACCTTTTTTTTCTTCGCAAACTACCTGTGTTCTTTGTCCGGTGTCTTTGGCAAAATCTGTTAGATACATATATTTTTCATAGGAATGGGTTAGACATTTTATAATCAAAAATACTGGTCTATAATAATGGACTATTAGGGTTGGATAGCAATAGATATTTGGATGTGTGAAGAGTTAAAAAGGATTTTAATCCTTGTTATAGGCATCGGAAAGCGTCAAAAGGAGGTCTATTTTATCACTAAATATTTATGGCATAGAGTATTATTTCAGTAATAAACTTAAAATAAAAAGTTTTTATAATATTATTTCATTTCTTATGATTTTTTAATAATTCACATAAATTAGAAAATATAGATAATTTTGACATATTTAACACAAATCACAACTGTAGTGTTATTATTTTTAATTTTGGCATAGAAACCGTTTTAGGCACATTCAGACTAAAACGTAGCCTTTTTCTCTCAAAAAATTCTAAGTTATAATTTAAATATATACAAAATACCCATTATCAAAAATACAAGAAGTTAAACATATATAAAAAAAAAGAAATTCGTCAATATAATATTAAAATTTTTTTGGGGCTATTAGTCATTTTATTATTAATTAAAAACATTTTTGGGATATTTGACGTTCCAGTTTATTTATTTCTTAAACCATCTGCAGAATTACAATTAAACACTAAAAAGGGATTCTAATGTCATTAATTTTTATATGTTACAGAAAATTTAAATAATAAATTATGTTAACGCTGGTAAACATTACGTATCTTATTCGTCTTCAAAGTCAGTGAAGCTATCTTCGCTCAAATTAATTATAATTGATTCCTCTCTCACCGATCATGAGATCGAGTTTCCACATTTTCTTTTATTCTTTTATTATATGGATTTTTCGCAATTATCTGCAGTAACTTTATTCAAAAAAATCTTTCAAAAGTCCAGTTAAATTATTAATTTTGTAAGTTGTGTTATTTTCAGCAACACTACCTTTTATTTGAGGGAGATATTTCCTTCACCAACGGACATTTTCCGGACGATCTATAAGAACAGATTTCCTATCTGGTTTTTCCCAACAAAAATTAAGTTTTCTGAGCAATTTCCAGAGCTCAGTTCTTTTAATTTCAGGCAAATCCCGATCTTCATTGATTTTAGTTAGAATTTTCGACGGTTGAGATCTGCTTCTCATAATAAAATGTATGTATAACTCCTTTTACTACAGTTTACATCTCTTCTTCCAACGAGATTTGTCGTCTGCCTGTGATCGAATATAGCTTGGAATTACTAACAATTCCAGTCGTTTTTTTCTCCGTCAGTGTTCGGTACATGATAGATTTTCGAACTCCTGTTATATTGGAAGACATCTCAACAGAGCTTTTAACATTATTATCTAGATATTAATATCTTAAGGCATCATAAACATTCATCGTAATAAGTTTTTCGTTGAGGAAAAAATGTCCTCCATCTTTTGGGTATCGCAATAATCTCAAATAATATATAAAAACAAGCACAAACAAAATAAATCACTAAGGACACACTGTAAGATGTACTTTGCTCACTGACAGAAATTAAATTGAATTATCAGAAATTTTATTGTTGCAGTAAATTTATAAAAGCTTATAATATTTAAATATAATTAGATTTACGGCAGTTCTCAGTTACCGTGGGCACTGAAGCAGGTACGTTGGAGGTTTCGGTAACAGTTTTATTACTCTCTCTAGTTCTTGAATAGAGTATAGGAATGTATATGCTTGCGATCGTCGCCTCTCCCATTCCCAAGGGCTTTGAGTTCAGGAACATAGAACCGATTCTGCCTTTTATATTAGGAATGTGTATGCTGTTGGCACTTATTTTTTTTTGCGATAGCACCCTCCTAGGAGCTTTGAACTCAGGAAAATAGACCCGATTCTGCCTCTTATACGAGGAATGTGTATGTTGATCGCATCTTCCCACCCCCTATCGGAAACTTGTTTTTTCTTGTGATCGCCCTCCCTCTCCAAGAGCTTCAAATTCAAAAAAATAGCCCCGTCCCTGCCTTTTACACTAGAAATGGGAATGTTGCTGGTGTCCCCCCCCCCGGGGGACAACTTGCTTTCGCTTGCCATACTGTACTTTTGTGATATCACCGCCCCCCCCCCCCCCAAGGAGAGAGGCTGGATCCGCCCCTGTATATATATATATATATATATATATATATATATATATATATATATATATATATATATATATATATATATATATATATATATATATTACATTTGATATTTTCCAAAATAAACTATTAAAAAAATTTAATACAACCCTGTACGTTTAATAGAAAAATAAAAAAATATAAACATAACGTTTGCTAATATTTTGATTTAAATTTACAATTATGCTACATTTTTCTGAAAATTACTTAGAAATAAGGAAACATTATTTCATCATACTATCGGTTTTATTAATTAATATAAAATAAATCATTGCAAATTAATTGACTAAATCTAAAAGCACCTTGAATGAAAGGTAGCTTATTAATTTTGTGGAGTAGTATGAAACGACTATATAAATGTTCTAATAATATTAATAATTAACAGTTTCCCAACAAAAGTACTTAGATACAGTACCAGCTCCATGTCATTCAGGTAAGAATTAAAATTTTTTTTTTATTAACTTTAACCTACTAAATAATGTTAATAATATTAATAATTAACAGTTTCCCAACAAAAGTACTTAGATACAGTACCAGCTCCATATCATTCAGGTAAGAATTAAAATTTTTTTTTTTATTAACTTTAACCTACTAAATAATGTTGTAATTTTTAGAAAATGGATTTAAAAAGAATTAACGAAAAATCTCTGTTAAATTTTAAGGAGACCAAAAAATCTTCGGAGTTAGAAATTAATAAGGAATATAGAATAGAGAAGCTTCAACTTATGAAGACAAGATTTGGTGAAACAATTATCGCAGTGTTGGAAGATTTTCAAATATTTTACCTCAACGCTTGGTAGAAGATTTAATTCCATCTATCGACGAATTCAACACAGGGATTTACGTGCTAGTAAATCGAGGTCTTATTAAGCTTGAGAAAGACAAGAAATCAACAGTTTCTCTGGAATTTTTGAAGAAAAATTAGGTAAAATTTTTATAAACTCTCTCTATATAATAACATAAATTTGAAATGTTATTATGGAACATGATTTTGGTCAGCTAAGTGACGAAATAGTAGAAACTATAAGTAAAGCTTATAAATTATTAAAACAATCTAAGGATTGTAGTAAATTTGATTATTGGATTAATTATTGTAAAAATAATACTCGGTATTTTAATAGATTACTTAAAAAGGATAGCTTAAATGTTCCATCGATAAGGAAACTTCAATGTAATATAGGCCATTTGAAAAAAATTAAAATTCGACTAAAGTATTTGTCAACTAAAATCAGTTCAGGTTTATCTGAAAGTAGTAGTACTCAAAAGCGAAGCTCGAGAGTTAAATGGGAAGATGTAAATTCAGCATTTTCAAATAGAATCCGTTCTGGTTTAATAATTAATCTCTCTCACGTTGATATACATAAATTTTTAATAGATGCATTTTGCGTGTTTAAAATTAAAAATATATTAAAAAATTTTCCAGCAATTAAGGTAAATGCTACGTTTTGTGGGGAATTTGTTAAAGAGAACAAGGATAAAATTATAACGGAGTTTAAATATTTTTCAACTAAAAGTGAATTAATCGATGAGGGTGTGGAATTGGAAGAATGGTTTAAAACTAATGGCTTGAAGATAATTACCATGGTTTAAAGTGGGAATCCGGTTTCACTGATCTAAATGAAATTGAAAATATCTTTAAACATATTATGGAAAAATACAACTCACCTTTAATATTGGTAAAAGGAGAGGCGAAGGCTAATTTTCTACAAATGTTTATAGGTGAAGAAAATATTTTTAGAGTCTCAATAAACAGTGAACCAAAGCTAAGCAACTTCAAAAAAATTCCAAATTGTCAATTTCATAAGAACTTAACCCACACTTGGCATTGTGCTGTATCAAATGTTAAATTCTTATGTAATTATAAACATTGTTATATGACGTTATCCAAAATAAATTAATCACTTCTTTAAAGGTCTTTTAATACCCTTTTGCTTTTTACTATAAAGTGAAAGGAACAATTTACCCGATTTATTTATTTTATGCAACGCAATAATCTTAAAACAAAATTTGATCTTTTTCAAAGGACAAACGCCCTACCCCAAATCAATTTCACAATACTGCCAAAAATTCATCCTCAATCACATTCAACGCTGCTCGCGGGTTTGGTCCTAATTAATTTGCTTTCTGGTTGGGAATTGGGCGTCACCCTTCTATCAATACATAGCCTATCTCCCAAATTAATTTCACACTTCTGCCAAAAATCCATCTCCAATGACATACAACGTTGCTCGCCGGTTTGGTCCTAATTAATTTGCTTGCGGGTTGGGAATTGGGCAGATTTGGGGTTTTTTATGGTTAGTTTTTTTTTTTTTTTTGGGGGGGGGGGCGGGGAAGATCGAGGATGAGCAGGGAGTATGGAAGTGATGAGTTTAGATAGGCTGTTTGATTTGATGAGCTTTGGTTTTGAGAATCGGTGTTTATAGGCCGTTTTAAGCCTATGGGGAAGCTGTATCACATTTTTTTGATACAGAACCCCTTTTGTCTTTCTACTTGTATGATTTTTTTATGGGTATTTAAAAGCTACATATGGTAATAAAGTTAGTTTGTTGTATACTGATACTAACTCATTTATTCGAGAACTTTTACGAAGATATGAAACATAATCTGGATAAATTTGATACTTGTAACTATTCTGAACCCTATAACTACATCAGTTGTTGGCAAATTTAAAGATGAATATAAAGGTGTCCCAATTGAAAATTTTTATGGAACTGGTGCTAAATCATATTGTATAAAATCGAAAAATAGCATAGATAAAAAAGCAAAAGGTATTTGGAAATCTAGTATAGAAAAACAATTAACACTAGCACATTATAAAGATGTTGTTGAGAAGGGTGACAATATATTTTGCACCATGTATTTGTTTAAATCCAACATGCATAACATATATACAAATTTGTTAAACACAGTAAAAATTTATTTGAAAAATCACCAATAAAAAAATACAACAAACAATCATAAATTCTACAACATATAATTTAAACAATTCTAATTCTAAGAGTGTTAAAGTTGGTTTGTGTGTTGAAAATGATTTTTTACCATGTATTGAGTTTCACGGTAGAAATGGTCAATCTGTGGTGTTAAATGAAGATGAACGGAAAAAATTATTGCAGTATCAAGGAGTGATAACAAATTATTTATTTTCATCTAAAGCCTTCAGTGAGCCTATATATTTGGAAAATATATCGCTCCATTTTGAGAAAGTCGTTGAATCACCAACAGTAAAGATTGTCAAGAATAGTGGATTCATTTACTTGGGAAATGAAACTGTTTGTGGATTGTGGGAACAAATTCCTCTGATGTGTTACTTCAACGTTTGTAGGAATAATAATTTCTACGAAGGTGACTCTTGTCAGAAAATATATGATATTTTTTCTCCAAAACAAAACCTTAATAGTGAAAACGTGTGCTCTATGTTGGGGTTACTTTTGAATCATCCCGAACAACTAGAACAAAAACTAAGGGCTAAGAATTATTATGAAGAAGGTGGTATATTTTGATCAATCGAGAAACCAAATTCATCTGATGGTTGCCTGGAAATTCGCCTACAGAAAAACTCAAATGACATCTGAAGAATTTATAAATCAACAACATTTCAATAGAAGAATTAAATTGAATGAAATAATTTTAAATCCTATATTAGATGCCAATTATAGAAATATTGTTTAAAAAAAATGTATGTAAATGGCTTATTTTAAATAAAACAAATATAATAATCAAACGTTTTTTTATTAATAATATTAATCATTGTTACAATACATCATTCTTAAAGACCCAAGAGTTATGAGTTTTTTGTCTAATCTTAACCACTTTATAAATACTTTGTTTCCTTTCTTTTTTAACCAGATATACATTAGGATATTTCACTCCTCGAAGTTCTTCTTCACAGAAACCTCCTTGAATATGTATCCCGTTTCCATCTTGAATCAAATATGTTCTTGGATTTGTGAGCTGGACTTTTTTTATTTGAAAATTTCGTTTGACCAGTTTGGTGTATAACCTTTAGAAAATTGTTCACGAATTTTGCTTATACGAACTCTATCACCAACACGAAATTTTGGAGATATATGTGTATAAGCTGATTTCAAAATTTCCATTTCATTATTTTTGTTAACTTCATTTGGCTTTTTTCCAATTGTTGAATGCTTAGTATTATTGTATTCTTTAATTATTTCATCAAGAAAATTGATCCATTTATAATTACCTAAGAAACTAAACTTTTTCCACATTTTGTTTTTTAAAGTTCTATTTACTCTCTCTACAATACTAGCTTTCATATTAGAAAATGTGGTGAGTAATTTTGAACTGATCCATGAGTTTCTGAAAGTCTTTATTAAAAAATTCTTTGCTCTGATCAGTATTTAAGTTTTTTGGGGAGTTTTCAGTGTTAATAAAATTTTTTTCGTTGCAGCTGTTACATCTTTACCTGTTTTTGACTTCACAGATTCTGCCCATACAAACTTAGAAAACACATTTATTACCATTAAAATATACCGTAAACCCCTATTAAATTTTACATATAGTTGCATCCCTATCAAATCAGCTTGAAATAGATCATTAAGCCCTTTTACAATTGTTCGTCTTCTTCTATACCTTCTTCTTGCCGGTTTATGTAATTCATTTACAACGTCTTGCTTAATTTTACTCATTAGTAAATTATACCTTACTCTTGAAAATCAATTCTATAACTCACTTAACCCGCTTTTAAACCTTTTATAAAAAAACTTTTTATCACTAAAGATGTGTAAAATATTTAAAGTTTGTTGTATGTTAGAGGATGTGTACCAAGTTATAATTATTAGGTCAATTCAGTTTTTCTTAATAAGTTCTGTAATTTTATTTTCCATTGCTTCAAACGATTTTTTATTTTCATTTATGGATGAATTTATTTGGCTGATGTGGTTAGTAAGATCAGAAATTTTTACATTAAAATTAGTTTCCAAAAGAACATTTGATTTAATATAATCTTTTCTGAGTCCAGTTAATGTTGAATTTAATTCTTCCCTGGCATAATTCATTGTGTCATTAAATTCTTTTCTAGAAACTTCAGCAGCACTTTGAACTAATTCATTTAATGATTTTATTTCTTTTGATAGTTTATCTTCTATATTTTTAAAATATAATGTTATCTTGATTAACTTATTTTCTATATTTTTTATTTCTGACGTTGTTTTTCAGCTTTGTGTACTATATCTTTATAAGATGTTTTAAGATCATTTATGTGTAATGAATTCTACTCGATTTTTAACTATTTTTTTTTCATTTTAATTAATGAATCGTTCTTGGAAACTTCAATGATAGCTTGTACTACTTCTAATAAGGACCCTAATTCTTTTTCTATTTTCTCGTCAATTATCTTTTTAATATTTTCTTCGTCAAAAGTTGTTTCAGATTTTGATTTTAGATTGTTTAATTGCATTAACATGTCTTCGATTTTTTCATTATTTTTTGTAATTTGATCTTTGAATTTTGTTTCAATTTTTTCATTTTCCTTTTGAAAATCTCCCTCCAATTTCTCTTCTAAATATTGTAAATTTGTTTTATATGCATTGATCTTAATTTCAATTTCAAGATTTTGTGTATTTTTATCCATAACATCATATATTTTCTTCAAATTTCCTACTTCTTCTGCAACCCTACTATTAAGCGTATTTGTAAAATTTTGAAATTTTGATACAATGTCCTTGGAACTACTCTTTGGCATCGTCAGTTGCTGAAGTATCCTTAACTATTGATTTAATTGATGTTATTTCATTTTATATTTCATTTTCAAAATCATCATCTTTATCGTATTTCAACTTCAAGAGTTTAAAATCGTCTCCGTATTTAGAAACTTTTTGCAAAAAATTTTCTATTAGTTCACCATTTCCATCAACAGTACTTTTTATATTTATTATCTTGTCATTATATTCAGGAATAACTTTATCCTCAAATAACTTAATCTTTTTTTGCAATATTTTTTATATTAAAGGGTTTTCCAATAAGAGGTGTCATTTTGAAAAGCCCGCTATTTCGGTAGATGTCACTTTTGAAGCTGTAAGTTTTTGACGTTTGACAAGTAGAAACTACGCCATAAATAAAGATGGAACGATACACGCTTCAACAACGCATTGAAATTATTAAAATTCACTATAAAAATGGTGAAAATTTGGCAGAGACGGTTCGTAAAACTCGAACATTTTTGGGTCGTCATGAAGCACCTTGTCGGAGCGCAATAAAGAAATTGGTGAAAAAATTCGAGCTGTTGGGACAAGTTAGTTATGTGAAGAAGAAAACCCGTGCACGTCGCTCAAGAACAGCCGAGAATATTGCTGCTGTAGCCGAAAGTATTGAAGAAAACCCAGGTTTGTCCATTCCTCGTCGTTCTTTGGAATTAGGGATTCCACAAACGTCATTACACCGTATTTTGCATAAAGATTTGGGTCTTAAGGCTTATAAAGTTTAGTTAACGCAAGAACTCAAGCCGGCCGATCATCAACAACGTCGTACCTTTGCTGATTGGGTTCTTGAAATGCATGAAAATGATCCGGAATTCCATCGAAAAATCATCTTCAGTGATGAGGCCCATTTCCACCTCGGTGGCTTCGTCAACAAACAAAATTGTCGCATCTGGGGCTCGGAAAACCCAAGAGTTATTGTTGAAAAGCCTCTCTATCCTGAACGTGTGACTGTTTGGTGCGGTTTATGGTCCGGCGGGGTCATTGGACCTTACTTTTTCGAAAATGAGGCTGGAGCAACAGTTACGGTGAATGGATTGCGCTATCGAGAGATGATTTATGATTTTTTATGGCCGGAATTGGATGGTATTTATCTGGACCACGTTTACTTTCAACAAGACGGCGCTACGTGCCACACAAGCAACGAAACCATTGATCTTTTACGGGAAAAGTTTCCGGGCCGTGTTATCTCTCGAAGAGGTGATCACAATTGGCCACCGAGATCTTGTGATGTGACACCTTGCGATTTCTTCCTTTGGGGCCACGTGAAAGACAAGGTCTACGCCAACAGCCCAGCGTCGATTCAAGACCTCAAAGATGGAATTCGTGAGGCTATCGAGGACATAGGGCAGCCACTTTGCGATTTGGTTATGGAAAATTTCATGAAAAGGATATGGTCCTGTAGGCATGGTCGTGGTGGTCATTTGGCTGATGTTATTTTCCATCATTAACGGCATACCTTCCTCTTTATAATGTAATAAATATCCGATCATTTATCTTAAAAAATGGCATTTTTCTTTGAATATCAAAATAACACCTCTTATTGGAAAACCCTTTATCATCATATTCATTTATTCTCTTTTTTAAATTAGTAATGTCCTTTTTCAAACCAGGATCTAAATTTGGAATAATTTTGTTTTCAATATAGTTTACATCACTTTTAAAATTTTTTAATATTTCATTTTCAACATTTGATAATATTTTAGTTTCTAATAAGGATATGTTTGAGCAGATTTTTTTGAAATAAGACGACCAAATTTATCTATGGCCATTTTAAAAATGCATAAGAATATCAATTGTGTGCTTTTATATGATAATATTGGTTTCTCTGAGTTCTTCAATAATAGAAATAATTTCATTGTTATGACCAGTGTGTCCTGCAAGCATAGACGCCACTAATAGTCGAAGTCTGTCAAAAAGTTCATTAACATTATCCCAATATACGTAGTCTGTATTAGGATTATTATCTTTTAAAGTTATACCAAATCCAGTTTTTTTCGAAGACATTCGACTTTCTCTGTATGGAGCTTTGCGTTTTGCAAAAAATCCTTGAACTGTTCGTTGCGATTCGGGACTTAGGGTTTTTGTTTTCGTAATTCCTTGTTTGAAACGATTTTTTTGCGGTGTTTCACAAAAATTTTTAATTGGTGTGTGTAGCCCTTCCTTTATTTCAACAGGTTCAATTTTACCAATCGTTGAAATTAATTCTTGTAAGGGTTGATTTATCGGTTTATATGTTTCTTCCAATTTGGTTTGTGCCTCAAATTCGACATTTTTTAAACTTTGGAATTTTTGTTTAACAGCTCTTCTTGATTTAACGAGCTCTTGTGCTTAACGTTCGTCCATGATTGGTATAATTTATCATACAACTTATATTTTTGTAAGTAAATATATGAATCAAATCCTTTTCGATATCGACCAGATTTCATATTAGAGTTTGTCCATTACCAAAAATCCAAATTTATCTCTCCAACACAATAAACATAACTCAATAAATTGATTGAATGACATATCAACATTAACATGATCATCATAAATATGTTTTAAGTTTGTTTGATCTTGTTGAAATATAACAATCAAATTCGCATTGTCACGAATTAATTGTTTCGGACTTGAAGAATATGATTGACACAAGGAAAAACAATGAGTATTTTTATGTCTTCCGCACCAAAAATAGTCTTTTACAACATTCTGATTACAACATACTATCATTATAGAGTTTGGTTTTACTTCTTGTGGTGAAACAATACTGTCTTCATTTTCAGATTCATAATATCCAATTTCTTTCAAAGGTTTAAAAAGTATTCTCAAATATTCGTACTTGGGTTGATATAAAGATTTAGAATAAACATATAAATTTTCAAATCGTAAATCATTTGGATCTTCAATTAAACTAATAATAACATTGGTTTTGCCGCAGCCAGATCGGCCAATAATTAACCCTATTTTACTATTTCCATCAAACAGTTTTCCATGTTTTCTAAAACCATTCACTGAATTTTCATGATCTTTAATTGTTATAGAATATGGTCGTTTCTCAACTCTCATTTTATCTAAAAGATAAACTATTAATATTCGATATTGTAGTATAACTGGTTAGTTATCACTAGGATTCCAACTATATATAATGTTTCCGTCATATAACAAACGAATCATTTACAAAACAAATAACAAAAGGAAAGGAAGTGGTCGAGTTAACACATTAATAAATAAACTACCCTTTGAATTACATATTCCTGATTATAATTTTTGTGGACCTGGAACAAAATTGGAAAAAAAATTGTCAAGAGGTGATAAAGGTATAAATTTATTGAATGAAACTTGTAAAGAACGCGATATTGCTTACTTACAATCAAATGATATAAAAAGAAAACATTTAGCTAATCAAATATTAGCGGACAAAACTTTATCAAGTTCAAATCTAAAGATTCGAGTTTTGGGGGAAAAACAGCTGCACTAAGAATTAATGAAAATTAAAAGAAAATTAGGTATGGGGCTTCGAACGAGAAGAAAGTTCAAGCGAAAAACTCGTAAAGGACGAAGACTATCCTTATCTCAGGTAATTTCAAGAGCTAGAAAAGGAATTAAGGGAAACGGTTTAAAGATCTAAAAGAAAGTATTCAAACTGCTTTAAACACTATTAAAAAACAGGTAAGGTGTTTCCTCCAAAGAAAAGAATAATTCCAATCCCAAAAACTGGTGGATTTCTTCCACTTGTACCTTTATTTGCTGGTTTTTCTGCTCTTGGTGCTCTTGGAGGACGGGCTACAGGCATTGCTAAAGCCGTAAATTATGCCAAAGCAGCTAAAGCAAAATTAGAGAAATCTAAATGACACAATAAAATGATGGGGTCTATAGCGATAGGAAAAAAGGGAAGTGGACTTTATTTAAAACCATATAAAACTGGATGTGGATTATACTTGAAACATTATTCAAAAAACTGTTAAATCATATATCTCGAAAAACACTTACAAATTACGATTTACTTAAATACGTTAAATATTTACAAATTCTCAACTTTCAGGGTATTTTTATGAGGGATAAATTACCAAAAAAGATAAAGATAATTGAAAGTGCTATTGTCAGTCCAGATAATGATACTAGTGATGGTACTCACTGGATAGCGTATATAAAACGAGTAAAATATATAATTTATTTCGATAGTGACGGTAATTTGCGATCCCTTAACTGAATTAATTAAGTATTTTTACAGTGACAAAAACAATAACACTGTTAGTTATAATTATAACAATTACCAAACTTTTAACAAAACAAATTGTGGTCAATTGTGTCTAAAATTTCTTTAAACCATATGTAATACCTAATTTTAGTTTATTCTTAAATAAATTTTTAAAGTAAAATGTCATATAGTTTCGTTTTCAGTGGCAATTTTGCTATTTTAACATCAGAATTATATCCTCCAATATATCTAGATGAAGATGTTGTATATATTTGTAAATTTTGGAACTTTTAATACAATTTCCAATGTTGATGTTGGATACAATGTATTAAATCATGATGAAAATTTGGAAATTGTCATACCACCAGGTAGCTATGAATTAGAAGACATAACAAATTTTTTAAAGAAACACTTGGATGAGGATCAAATTAGTTTTAGTCTTTATGCAAATAACAATATTTTACGTACACATCTAAAATGTTCAGCTCCCATTACTTTTCGCGAAGGAACAATTAGTAAATTATTAGGATTTAAAAATGGACGATTGGAACCTAATGTCGAAAATGTATCAGATTTTCCAGCAGTAATAATTAAAATAAATTCAATAAATATAGACTGCAGTATTGCAGAGGGGTCATATTTAAATGGGAAACCTGTTCATATAATACACCAATTTTTTCCTAGTGTGGCTCCAGGGTTCAAAATAATAGAATCACCCCAAAACGTTATATACTTCCCAGTAACTGTTAAAGTAATTGATAAAATAACCATTAAATTAATTGATCAGGAGAGAGATCTTGTTAATTTTAGAGAAAAACTATAACGATAAGACTACATCTTAAAAAAGTAGATGAAAGATGGTAATATTATATAACAATAAATCTACAAACTTTACTAGAAAATTTAATAATAAAAACATTAATAAGACGAGGAAAAAACCAACTTTCTTTAGTAGGGAATCAAACTTTCAAAGATTAACACCTTCTATTAGACAATTTCTTCTAAGTTTGGGTTTTAAACTTAAATAAAATGAACTATTTAAATCTCAAAGAAAACGTCTTGGTTGACGTATCAATATTAAGCTGGAAATACTTGCTTTTGATTATTTTAATCCCACAAAACTCGGACCAAATGATGAAATCAGAATTGCTTTACAACAAACTGGAATTAAAGAAGACGATACTCTTTTAGCTAATACTGTTTTAGTTAATAATGCTCCAGCATTTTTATTTAAAGAATTGCGTTATATTTTGAATGGTGTTACTATTGACTCTATTCGGGATATTGATATAACTTCAACTCTTAAGTGATATAATTCATTTAATCAAAATAAAAGTGCTAAGTTGGAAAATGCTGGTTGGTATCCGAAAACAAAATCTAAAGAAAAAATTATGACTGATGACAAAGGTAATGTTTCATTATGTATACCATTAAAGATGTATTCAGGATTTTTTGAAGATTATAACAAGATTATTCTAAATTCACAACAAGAACTTATTCTCATAAGAAGTAATGATGATACTAATGCATTAATATCCAGTAATGCAGATGAAAAACCAAAAATTAAAATTACAAAGTTGTGTTGGAGAGTTCCTCATCTTACTGTAGCTATTCCGCAGGAATTAACACTTACTAAAATTATTGACAAAATACTAATAACTTTTCGAAGTTGGGAATTAGTTGAATATCCAGAATTACTGGAAACTACAAGGCATAACTGGCTCGTAAAAACGTCTACAAAAGTTGAAACGCCACGTCATGTTCTGATTGCTTTTCAGAGAAATAGACGTGGTAATCTAAAAATGGACATGAGTAAGTTTGATCATTGTGATTTAAGAAATATAAATGTCTTTTTAAATTCGGAAAGATATCCTTACAATGATCTTCAACTTGATTTTGAAAATAATAAATTTGCTATCCTGTATGAAATGTTTACCGAATTTTGTCAAGTATATTATAATTTTCCAATGGAACCAATTTTTAATCCAAAAGAGGTTAAAGAAAATGCTCTTATAGTTTACATTAATTGTTCTCATCAAAGAGACCTATTAAACACTGGTCCTGTAACAATGAGGATTGAATTTGAAACAGAAGAAAAAATACCAGCTAAAACAGCAGCATATTGTGTTATAATTCATGATAAAGTTTTTAGTTACAATCCATTAACGAAAATTGTGAAACAACTGTAATGTTAATTCCTTAAGATACATTGTTGTAAATTGACAAAATATTCACTTAGATCCCACCTATACAAATCGCTAAGCTTAAGAGCGCATGTGTCAGTTATGTTATTTAATAAATTACTCAAACCAAAATTCTTCATCTATAAAATGCCGTACGAGAATTTACTTCGAATATTAGAATTTCAAGTTAAGTTGCAAAAATTAAAAAAACAAATAAGTGAATATCAATCGAAAGTTGAAATAATCAAGAAATTCAAGTATTTGAAAATATGAATCTTATTCAGGGATTTAAAATTGAGAACAATAAGTTTATTGTGGATAAGCTTATGATGGACATCAGAAAAGCCATTTTATTTTTACAGCTCCCCTTGAGGGGGGGGGGGCACTTACCACCTTATTTACACAAACAAAGCTCTATGGTTAACAAAAAACCATCATTGCATTGAATAGCATGAAGGATTTACTCCATTACACAAATGTAGAGATATCATTAGAGATTTAAGTAATAAGGTAAACTATGTATACGTAAAAGGTGAAGAAAAGTGTAATTATGTGAAGAAGTATTCTGTGAACACAGTGATCGAGTTAAATGAACAACCTGCTTTAAAGGAAATGGATCCTTGCTGTTTCTATCATCAAAAAACACCATGTTTATGTGCATTATCTAATGTTTATTATCTTTATAACCAATTTTTTATGTAATAAAAGACCTGATTATACAATATGTGTTTTATTTTCTAACATCTTTCTAATACATGAAATATTACTATTTAATCCCAGTTCTTTAAGTTTACGTATTAATATATCTATATGTTTATGTTTTAAATATTCACTGCAACACATGGCTGCTAGTGTACATAATTGAGCATGTTCAACATAATTAATATACAAAATAATATTCTGGGCCTCTGCCTCTTCTTTCATATGCATAAAACTCAGAACAGGCTGCTGACATCACAAACTCTTCATACATTTCTCTTACTAATTCTTCCATAATAAATTCTATACTACACCTCTTCCTTTTTCTCTTTTGCTTCCTCTCCCTCTTCTTCTTTCTCTTCCTCTTCTTCCCCTTCTTCATCTTCCTCTTCTTCTATCTCTTTTAATATAGCAGGATCTTTTATATTTTTTTTCAATTCCTTTAAATAAGATCTAAATCTTAATTCTTTTAGTTTATGAATAAACTCTGGCAAATTTAATGTTGTACAATATTTAAAACACGCTTCTATAACTTTTTGATATTCGAAAGCATAATCACAATATAATTGCGTCCACTGAGGTCCTCTTAGCATTGATTTAGTGAAGTAGGAATTTCTAGTTTCAGAACACTCTTTACCTATTTTGATAATTGCGTTTTTCAAATCTCTATTCATAGTTATCACTTATTTTTTAATTTTACAACAATTTTTTATTGGTAGTGGTGGGCCATCCAGATGACTACGAGATTGGTTATAATGTATATAACATGGTCAGTTTAGTTGCTATTCCTTGTCACTTCGATATTGTTCTGGTAGTCTATTCCAAATTTGCTGTAAACTAAGCAAATCAATGTATCTTCTCAAATAACAAAGAGGAAAGAATGCTAGATCTTTTTCATCAAAATCACACAAACTTTTTAAATTGTTTTGATATAAACAAATAATTTCTCCTATGTATTCAATAATTTCTACATCTGATATTACACACCTCGCACGAATGAAGGCATGCTAGGGGATCCTTGCTTAAAAACCCGATTTCCCACTCAGGAAATGTGTACGGTAGGAGGTAGTGAAATCAGAAAAGAATTGCATAACCGAGTATGTCGAGGCGGTTCATTCAGAGTGTAGGCCAGAGAAAGTAGGTCAAGTAATAATCAGAAAATAATTGCGAAACCTAGTATATCGAGGCAGTTAAAGAGAAAGTAAACTTGGTCATTTAAAAAGTAGGTCACGAAAAGTAGGTAAGTAGGTCGGGTGAGGTGGCAGCCCTATATCCTCCTACTACTCAGATATTTGTCGCAAATTGGGGAAAATCTATAAATCTCCGCTATGATCTGCGTTATTGCCAGTACGCATTCTGTAATACCACCTGCTTTTGTTAACCCTTCCCAGTCATCAACGTTATGACATCAACCATGAATGCCCCTGTTTGCTTCCGGAAGGTCGTTCAGAAAAGATAAGCCGTCAGCCGTCAAACCATTTTATGGGTTCTTGAGCTTCAAGAGCTACCTCCACTGAAGTTGCCAAACCAGTATTAAAGGTAGATCCCCAGCCTTAATTTACTTTTGAATATTTAATAGAACCATTAAGTAGTGTAATCCAACTTTTGCCATTGGTGCCAGCTAAGAAGAAACCCTTTCGCAATGCCTCAGAAACTGCAGCATCAACCCCACCCGACGAAGATCGAAGTAATACTGCTGAGCTTCGCGGCGACCTACGAGCCTGGAAGCTCGAATTTGACAAACCGATGGAATTGACCACCGAGGAAGACCAGGATATTTCACCCCCAATATCCTAAGGTAATCATATTGCCCATAATTTAAGACTATATTTTACCTTAGACTATAGAATGACGATAGAAAGAATAAGTACAGCGAAGTTTAAAATAATTTTTTTCTCGTTGTTAGAGTAGAGTAAATTTAGAAAAGTGATGAAGTTAGAATATTTAAAGAGTTTGTCTAGATTAACCTAAGTATAGTTGTAACAATTTCAAGAATTATTTTTATCAACTGCTTCCACTAAATAAATAATTCTATTCTCAGAGAACTACCTATGAAAATTTTGCTACCTTATTTAAATTCTAAATAATTTTGTAAATTTTATTGTGTAATGGAAATAATAAGGACAATATATTTAAATAGATTTGTGTGTATTTCAGTGGGAAAACGATATTAAAAATTACAACACCTTTAAGAAAGAAGTTAACAATTAAAAAGATTAAGTTAATTATTTTAAGTAAATATACAGTAACAGTAGCACGTATTAGTAATGCTCGAGCAAATAACGCAGAAAGCAGTAGTGGAGGGTAGTGAAAAAAATATCGAGAGCTGCAGCCATGGAAAACCTAAGCAGAAAATATACCATCGGAAGTCCAATTTTGGGCGGAAATAAATCTATAAACGGGCGCAAAATTTGGAAAATACGAACAAGACAGAATAGGACAACATTTGCGACCTAACAAAAATAATTGTCAGACTGATATAAAACTCTTTATAATGTCATATGTAATAGAATTAGGAATTTTTTTAGTAGGAAATAAGATTGTCTCTCCTTCAGTGGCTTAACCTTTTATTTCAATAAATTTTCAGTTCCAAGCCAAGTGAATGTATTTTGTGAGATAAATTTGGATCTCTTTCCCTAGATTCAATAGAGAATATTGCTCCCTTTCCAGTCACTAATAACTATAGCATTTCCTAAATGCCATCTGGTAGGAAAAAAATAGCAGACAATTTTCTATTACTAAGTTATTTTTTTATCTCGTCAAGGCTTAAGAAAGAAAATTGAGTTTTGGTGTAATACTTCTGGTACTACTAACCCGAATAAAGAAATTGTAGCAAAGTTGATGGAAACGGCCCAAAATATGGTAAGTGTAAAAATACCATAGAAAAGCAGGCGCTACAGAGTGTGTTACGGTTAAAAATTGATCTTAAATAATAAATATTTTCGTTTACGTTTTTCTACATTAAATTGCAGGTTCAGATTACTAAAGTAATAAATAGATTTTTGTTTTGTACGTTTTTCTTTAAAGATTGTCAATGACATGCATAACTTGAAACGTAAATTTACAGTAAACGATGCTTTCTACTATAAAACTAATGATTACCTTTTGTTTTTCATTCATTAATATTGGTTTCATCTATATTGATTTTTGAAATTTTGATTGACATCGAAACTTAACCTATTTCTATAATTTGTAAATTTCGTTAGGTACCTCGAGACAATGTTTCACAGATTGCGAAAAGCGTTTTCTTAATGATTGGATAAATATAAACACTGTTTTTTGTTTTCTTGTTGATTTTCCTTCTTTAGGAAATATTTGTTTATTGTCACATATCAGCTGTTTCAGATAAATAATCAGACCCACTCAATTGCATGAAAAGTTTTTATGGTTGCCTTTAAGATGGCACATCTGTTGAATATATCGAAATGCTAAAATCGAAATAAGATAGAATCGACTTTAGTTTATTAGTTGAATATTTCCTTTTGCTTTACTAATTAGAAATTTTTTTGGTAATTATAATATGTGAAATTAGACCCTCGAACTAATTCAAACGAATTGGATTTCATTTTTGAATATTTCGAATCCGTAAAGTACTTTGTTTATAGGAAATTCGTTTTGTAGGACGAGGCAGTTTAGATTATTAAGATATTGGTTGTTTCTGTCTGATTTGAGTACTGGCCAGTTTAAAATTGAGATAGAAGAATTTTTGTATATATTTTCCGGAAGTAGTTAAAATTGTATTATACATTTAAAGGATTCGAGATTATTGCCTCGAGATTAAGGTTTTTTTTTTGGATGGATTTTTGATGGACTTTTTTTTATTAAGTTTTTTTGGTAACTTACGTTGGAAGAAATGTGTGAGTGATTTGAGAAAAATCGTTCTCTTTTGGCTATCTGACGCAAGAGCGAGAAGAAGTGGTCTAGTTTTACTACTTTCCCAAGTTAAGGGATTTGGTCATAAATGGCCGATTAAATTAACGAAACCAAGCCGGGATGCAAACATTTTTTTTGGTGATTTGGTCGTTTCACCTTATAGCCAGTTTGGCGATTATTTTTTTTTAGCCAGCCCAGAAACAACGGCTTAACATTTATCAGATGCCACCATTTTCTTGAGTTCGAGGTATGTACATATTTCTTTTGGAAATAATCAGTTTTTGTGTTTAAGCAAAATTTAGCTAGGCTTTGCGTAGACCTTTTGTATGATTGAGTAGGAATTTTTATTTTTTTATTTTAGAGTCTTGGGATAACTACAATACATCTTAGGATAACTACAATACGTCTTGGGATAACTACAATACGCCTTAGAATAATTACAGTATTGTCTTAGGATAACTTTGGATTTCTTCAGTCTTTCTTTTTTTGGATGGAAATTTATAATGTACAGTTTGGGAAATAATATGCAGTTTGGGCTATCGTGCTGCACTTCTGGGATTGTGAGCCTCTGAATGGGACAATCTCCGTATTGAGCCAGGTCAACGTCCTTTCTGGTGAAGCCGTCTACGTCAGAGGCCTTGTTTAATCACATGTTTGAAAGTGATACAGCTAAGTGCCTACTTTTATCCGAAGTATGTACACGAGAGTTTCTGGTTGTTAAGCCTGATGGGTATTAAACCAGTATTTTTAAATCGCTTAGTTCTCTGAGCAAAGTTTCCTTTTCGATTACCTACAGGACTAACAGATAAGGGATTTTTCTGTACATGATTTTGAACCTTTTTTAATTAATAGGCTTTAAATATCTGGACTTTAATATTTTCTAATTATATTTATCTTTTGCTAAATTTACCATATCACTTAATCTTTGCGGCGAACCAGTAAATTTTGTAAAGTGAAATGAAGTCGACTACGTGACGCTACAACCTTAAATTTAAATATTTTATTTTGCAATACCCTACTGTAATTGAGGTTATGTTATGGTTCTGTTTTAGAGTCCCAGAGTGGTCAATTAACCATTTAATAATTGTTTATGGTAATGAATATTATAATGATTCATTTATTGAAAATTTTAATGGCTTAACAATTCAATAATTTGGAAACTAGTTATTTTGTACAAAATTGTAACATACTTTTCAGTAAAATTTTGTTAAGATTTTAACCACTTGAGCGACAGTTATAAGTTGATTTCTATGATCTAATTCTTGTAATTATATATCACTTTTTTGTGTAATTATCTATTGCTTATATTCTGTTAACTACACTTAAACACTCATTATCTTACACATTTTCAATTTTCTAAGTCTTTCTCTTTGCAGACATTTTTGTAGTTTTTTTTGATATTGCTTATTTTTTTTTATTACTGCAAAGTTGATAGTCTCCTGCATTGTTGGACTTATGGAACTTCATAGTCTAGTTTAAAATAGAGAGTGTTTTTATCTTCTATGACTAGGCTATGTCGACGTAAACCTTCCAAGTGTAGTAGTTGCTTTATTTATCTTTTGGATTGGTTTGCCGTTCACTGTGCAGGACACTGTCAAGTTTAACTTATTCTTTTTTGTTTTAATTTTCACTTTTTTTACGTCATAGAAAGTCAATAACTTTCGACTAAGTCATTAACAAAGTTTTTTTTATTTATGGCAATTTACCATTTATAATCGCAGTTCTAGTAGATAGCCCCATTAGAGAAGCTTGCAAGAATTCACACTGGTGATAACTTTTTCCAGGGGTTGTACTTATTTTCTGGGAAGGGGTATACCGTGAGGAATAAATGTATTGGCCTCTATTTAATTGGTTTTATTTCCTATAATTTTAAATTAGGATACTTTTAAGTATTTAGACTCAGCGATTTATTTACCCAGATATGACATATTGAATATTTGTTCTTTTCCAAGTTTTCTCTACTACAAGTGCTCGTAGTATAATCATTAGGGCAAATTTTAAAGTAAAATTTGGTGGCGCCATTTTCATGAATTAGATGATTATAAAACTTACACAGGCAACATATTAAAAATAGTGGAAAAATATAAAAATAACGAATCTACCCTGAGATGAGCTAGCGTATAGGTAGACTCCAGTCAGCATTAGGACAAACATTAGGTAAGTCTGAACTGAAGTATCTTACAGGGTGTAGCCAGAATTTGGTAAGGCGTGTATAGTTGGTAATATTATATTATATTTTGCATCGTAAAAATTTATTATTTCACTACCCCTGAAAAACTCAATTTTTCAAGTGTATTTTTTTTGGCATCCCATGTTTACAAATTCACTGTTCAAAAATTATGGTGGCGGTATCTTGATTTGGCATCGCATAGACTTCTGGCCATTTGCTAAAGTAATCCATAACTACTAAAATATAGCGATCCCAGATTTACTAATATGAAATGGTCCTGCTACGTCTATTTCAATTCTTTCAAAAGCTACTCCTACGTTGTGGTGCTTTATTTTACCACGGCTATGGGTTTTGGCAGCACGGTCAATATAGATTTTGCACCAATCATTTACAACTGCGCGGCTCCCCAGCCTATGGAACCTCTCTTGAACTTTTTTCAAAAGTTTTCATAACTCTTAAGTATCCACCACCTACACCATTATGTAAAGTTTGCAGTACTTCCGGAATCTTTTCTGGTATTGTAATCTTTACCTTCAGAGTTCTCCTAAACTCTTTTTAATAAGACCATCTTGCATAATCAAGGAATCTCATAAGGCCCAGTAATCTTTTACTTTTTGAGATTTCTTGTAAAATGGATCGATTTAACTTATTATTCTTTAATTTGATAATGATGTTAAGATCTAGATCTTATTGTTATTTTTGGAGATGATTTTGGAATCCCAATCCAAATAGCATTGTAGTTGTGTCTTTCGGCAATAGAAATCGTCAGGATTCTCTCGTTCTTCGTGTCTGTTGTAGTGCTTGCATTTTTCTGTACATGGTCTTCTTAATAAAGTGTCTGCATTTTTGTAGTTCAAGCCTTTTCTATGTTCAATTTTAAGATCGTACTCTTGCAAGTATTGTAATGATCGGGTTATTTGACGTTCAGGATTTTTATATTAAAGTCCCTTTAGTGAGGCATGGTCTGTTCACAGGAGAAATTTTTAGCCATATAGATAGTTATGAAAGTGTTCCAGTGTCTTTATAATGGCGAGTAGTTCTTTTCATGTTACACAATAATTTCGCTCAGCTTTGCAGAGTACTTTGCTAAAATAAGCACTCACTTTCTCTTGGCCATTTTGTATCTGGGACAAAATTTTACTTATAGAGGAGTTACTAGCGGCTATCCACAACAAATTTTTTAGATAAAATAAAAATAAAGTGTTTCTTGGTGTTATTCTAGTAGTTCCGCTCACAGTTCTTAATTCCACACTGCCACATAAAGGCACAAGAATATATATTACAGGAAAAAAATTAAAATGAAATTTTTTTCTTATGAGTATTTCCAAAAAAAAAAAATATATACTTATCTCGGATGCATCTAGAACAAAACTACATTAACAACAATATAACTTACGATGAAATAAGTAATTATTTTTAAGGTGAGCATAGTGATTTTTGATACATTATCCTATTTTAGCGTAGTTTTAAATATTTTACTTTGTAATCATTTAAATAGTATATATTAGGTATGATCCGTTGTATTTGTAAAAATATGTTGTAGTTTTTTATCAGTTGTAGATTAAAGTTAGAAAATAAAATATCCACCAAGACTACCAAAAGCATATACCCAAGAAAATAAAAATAAACGTTATGATAGAATGGTTGAAGAAAGAAAAACAAAAACTTTCAACAACCCCGTTTTCGCGCTTTTTTCAGACCTCAGACGAACTGTCCCTTCGTACCGAAAATATCCCGTTATTTCTTACTTCCCTAGTAATTCGATTACGACTTTTTTTAATTTTTGAAAAAACCGCCGTTCACTTTCTAACGACCGACGATTTAACACTTGAGTTTCGGCGGTCAACTTTCGATCTACAAACTAGCAGCCCACGACATCATTTCTAATACTCGATTTTGTTCTACCTGCCGCCGACTGAATTAATAACTCGGTTAATACTAACGGCCGACGACTTCAGCTAAAGCTAGATAAATACCTTTCCAAATGTCGGTTAAAATGTCAAATATGTATGTCGGCTAAAATGTCGAATATCCCAAAGAATTACAATCTGAACTAAAATAATCCTAGACTCTTATCTTGCAAGGTCATTGCCTTAGTCTTTACTTACTTGTGTCCGATTATTAATCTAACGAACTATGGTTCGTCAGTGGACCCAGAAGATCAATGAATCATCGTACTATGCGGAACCGTATCTTGGAAAGTGCCAAAGACCTGATAAAGGCATAACTGATATCGTCGTATTCAACAGAGCACTCCCTTATTGGTGGTTCGATGTAACATGTGACCGGTCCGAGTCCGATATTTTATATTTTACTAAGCCTGATTCATTCAATAGGGCATTCCCTATTGGTGGTTCGATGTAACATGTAACCGGGCCGAGTCCGATATTTTAAATTTTACTAAGCGTGATTCTTTGGACGGTAAACTGATCTGGGTAAAAAGAATAATTCTTTCAAATCCAACCCACCTCTAGTCTGGAGGTGGCGATGCACTGTCACAGGACAGGCCTCCACCCTTTCCTGGTATGTCCTTTCAATCCGAGATAGTGCTTTGTTTTTAACCGTGTCAGAACAAAGTACATCTACCCTTATAGTATAAGTCCTGGTCGTCTTCTTTTTCGGTTTCACGCCCTGCAATAATACAAAAAAAAACTAGAGTGTAGCTGTAAACATACTGTAAACTATTTGCTGATAATAAAAAAATAAGCTCAACAAGAGCTTTCAATTATTTTTTTATGCCCAGGAAGAGTTTCATGTAACCTTTTTTCTGCCCAGCAAGAGCTTTTTATAGTTACATTTTTATGCTCAACAATAGCTTTTAGTTACTTTTATGCTTAACACTAGGCTTCTGTTATCTTTTTTATGTTCAGTAAGAGCTTTCAGTAACTTTTTGTTTTATGCTCAACAATAGCTTTCAGAATTTTTTTATGTTCAACCAGAGCTCTTCTAACTTTTTTGAACCCTCCAATAAATTTAATAATTCATCAGTACTATTTACGTCACTGTCGAAGTCGATTTCTGAATTTAACTTGCCACTATATTAATCAAACTGACCAACTTACACTGTTGCTGAGTACTTTTTGTAACCTTTAATGTCCTTTAAGAAATAGTTTTTTTTTGTTGTACCTACCGCTCACTTGGCAATTTTATGCGGTCCTCCAAATTTAAGACTCAGTTTTCGACTTACTTTTTTTTTATTTTTAGAAGTATTGCCTGCCACAGTACCAAATCACCTACAGCATAAATGTTTTATTTTTTAAAATGCGACTATTATTAGCCTAATTCATTGTTTTGCCTGACCAGAACTAAACATAAGTCTACGAGGAGTGAAACGTTTACTTGATTTCACAGTGTTATTTATTTCCCATATTATATATTGGAGCACAGAACACAACTCAATTTCGTTATTAATACTAGCATTACAGCAGATTCCGCCATTCGATTGTACCTGTCAACTTCATATTTTAATGCACAAAGTTTTTCTTGTAAATGCTTTACAGCGATTTAAAATGATACTCTTTGCCAGTGCAAACATACTAAAAAGATCTTTGTAAAATATAAGTTACTTCTTTTGAATTAGTAGTTTTGTAGGTCATGCAATCGAAAATTTTGAAAATAAATCAACGATCATTATTATTTATAAAAATCCGCTCTAACTTTTTACCTATGAACCTAGATAATTAATATGCAATAACTTTGTAGATTTACTTATAGGATGTAAAATGCCTTTCCTGTTGTCATATTGATCTCTTTTGTACATGCAGTCAAGACAATATTTAAAACATTTTTTCTTTGTGTATTGGACGGTATATCTTGAAACCATAATTTACTTTTTTTAAGTAGTCACATTTCCGCAATCCAATAAAAGCTAACTTCTAGTGATTTTTTTATAAGATATTTAATCTAGCTGATATGGGTATAACTAACAGGTCGCTGTCTTCAGCTGTTTTTCTGTAAAGCCTATGATTTTTAATAAAATAATCATCTTGAAAATGTTTGCGGCAATTTTTTTTTATTTTTTACAAATTGTTAGAACGGTATCACCTTGAAGTTGAATGCACTGAAACCAATCATCAGAGTAAATTGTTATTAAATTAGGATTTAGTAAATCTCCTCTGAGGTCAACATGTTTCATTTTTTTCCTGATCTGTGTTTAATTTCTAAATCTAAATCTTAAAGCGTAAGCCATCATCACGTTTATTAAAGGTTGATTGTACAGTTGCACAATCTGTTATTATAGAAAAGTGAATTTCCGTCAAATAAATGCGAAATATTTTTATCAACTCGACTATAGCAAGCTTTTGTAGCTCATATGAATTATAAATTTTTTGTGAAATAAAATACTAGCGTGTTCAATTCAGTTTGAATATCAAGATCATAAACGGAAAGTAAAGGTCTTGATGTTAACTGTTTTTAATATCATAAAAATCATTTATTTCTAGAGAAGTCCAATGCCACGGGACAAATTAAAACAAAAAACTCGTGCAAGATTTTAGATACAGGGAAGTTTGTCACAGCTGTTATTTTATGGTACCAAATACGTATTCCTTGTGCATTTATTTCATTCCTAAGTAATCTATTGTAGTTTCAAAGAAAACACATTTTTCAACAATTAATTTTAAACCTGCTTAAATACCAATTTTAAAAAATCTAAACCTTCTTCAATTGTTTCAGAGTAAATTAATATGTCATCTAAGTATATACTAAGATTGCTGTCACACGTGCCAGAAAACAAATTGTTTAATAATCTTTGGAAAGTAGATGGTACGTTTATAAGCCCAAAAGACATTCGGAGAAATTCACATTGCCCATCCTGGGCCACAAATGCAGTTTTATCAATTGAATTATTTAAAACGGTATTTAATAACACCTTTGCATCATGTCCAAACTACAAAAATATTTTTTCCTCTGAAGTGACCGATTTGGTCTTCTATGTGTGGTAAGGCCAGCTTTGTTTACAACATGAGCTTAATTTTCTGTAATCAATAGCGAACCTATGGTTACCATTTTTTTTTACAAAAATAGCCGGGCTAGAAAAACTAAAATAAGAATGCCCAATTCTCTTTTTTTTAACTATTTTATTTTTTACGAATCATATTTTTTGTCTTTCTGAATATCTGTAAAGTTTATAAATAACAGGTCTATTTTTATCGAAATTAATTTCGAATTCAGTTAAATTTGTTAAGTCCAGCTCAGAAGTATTTTTAATAAAACAATTTTGAAAATCATTTAACATATTATAAAATGTTGATATAAAAAGATATTTTGAAACTGAAACCCCTGTATAATCATCGATGGTGTTGTGGTCTGTTGAACGCTGCTGTGATTGATCCTGAAGTCGAACTGCTCTGGACGCATTCCTCTCTGTTATAAAATCAGTTTATCTGTTTACAATAACTCGTTCTATGATCTTACCAAGATTGGAGAGAAGGCTAATAGGTCTATAACTGCTTATATCTGTGGCCCTTTCGCCTTTCTTTTTAATAAGAATAATCTTTGTCCTGTTCCAATCTGAAGGAAAATGCTCTGATTGAATAACTGAGTTGGCTATGCTAGTGATAACTGAGAGGGTCTTGTCTGGTGCACGCCTTAGGGCTACGTTCGGGAGGCCATCCAGGCTCGGCGGTTTTTTGACAATAAGTCCCGAGGCAATCCTTTTGACTTCCTCAAGGCCAACGATTGATATGCCTAAGTCGATAAATGGAACGGACTTGAATTTCTGGGTTTTACGATCAATGCGCCGCTCCCCTTTGTACAATCAGTGCTGGAGTTTAGCCTGAACTATTAGTAAAATTTCTCTGCAAATCCATTGGCTTTGTTCTGCGGATCTATCAAAGCGACATTGCCATTTGTGATATGAGGCAATTGCCTTTTTGAGCCTTTAGTCATGCTGCGTGTCATTCTGAACAGGCCGCTGTCCTGGATTTGCAGAGTCTATTCTTTTCTCTGATCCTTTCTAGCAAATCTGCTGGAAGTTCTCTATATTTAGAGTATTTAAATACCTTTTTGACAGAGGCTTTTACAAGGGCATCCGTAATTTGAAAGGTTACATGCCTAACGGCATCTTTGAGGGGCCAAATACCCGGAACAATCTCCGGATAATCCGCCTCATCAAGGAGCTCTTTGTATTTTGCCCAATTAATGAAAGTTTTTAACCTTGAACCATCTTGCTTGGTTCTATTCGATTACTAGATGGTCTGAGTTGAGCTTGTGGAAAACGGAAGATCTGGATAATCTTTCAGTATTCCTTGTCACAAAGATATCTAATTTTTCTGGTAAGCCATAATGACTCAGATCAGTCGGTTCATCTGGCGGAATAACTTCCAGCATTTTCAATAATTAAACCTTTAGGATTGGTGATCCTGCAACCCCAGATGCTATGCTTCGCATTGAAGTTGCCTCCAACTAACATTGGTTCATTGGTATTAAACACATTCTCAAGATTTTATTGGGTTATGGCCACTGAGGCGCTTGAATATACAGATCCTAGGATCAGTGATCTGTGTTCCAATGCCCCTTCCAGAACATCATCAGGATTAGGACCGGGGTAAGCAATAATATGCGTTTTTAGTAAGATTATTGTGCCACCTACTGGCTTAATTGGTCTATCGTTCCTGAATATATTGTAATTTGGACACGTGAATCGATGACCCTTTAACCAGGTCTCCTGGATCAAGAGTTCATCGATTCCGTGCCTCTCAACACAGTTAACGATTTCCATTCTTTAATACTGTTGACATTGATGGTCGCAATCTTTAAGTAAGAGGGACTTATTATCACTGTATTTATTAAAGACTACTTGTAGCTGCGTGTGTCATCATCGAACGCATGCAAAGCTGCGTCTGAGTTGACATAGATGTGAATGCTTCCATTGAATCCTGCATTGTTTGCATTAACGATTTCTTTTGGGCAAGAAGTGAGGTTTAGCTAGGAGCTTCAAGCCTTCTGTTATTTTGCTTGCTCCATACAAATTGTGGCGTGGCTGGTCCACTTGAATTGTCATTAGTAGAGGGCCTATTAGCCGCTTCTAGTTCACGTGGGTGTTTTGGACCCCTTGTATTATTGGCGAGATGGTAATCGCCACAATTAGCACACCTGGGCTTCTGACCTGGTGCTAATTTACAGGTAAGGAGTGCCTTGGCGCATTTTAAGCACCTAGGCTCTGCGATACACTTTAATTGGGCATGTCTAAATAATTGGCACCGATGGTACTGAGCGTTGAGGCTCTTTTTACTTATGATCCTCGACTCTGACAGTTATACTGTCTAGGCTTTTGAGTTTGTAAATAATCTTCTATTCTTTAGGAACAGCCACAAGAACCAGTAGCATCGATATTTTATCTTTGCTATACCATCTGGTAATACTTTGTGACGTGAAGTCTAACGCCTCCAAGTCTGCATTAATTTTATTCGTTTCCCACGATTCTAGCACTCTCCTGATTACCACTTGGAATAGTTTATTAACAGGAAAGCTGATAGTGTGAAACGGTATTTGGTAGGTTTCGAAAAATTTGATGATGCACGACCGAAGCCCATATTGTTCGGCTTCATAATGCCGGCCACATAGTTATATATGGATTTCTTTCTTAAGACAATTGGGGGTACCTTGACTTTATTAGAATGGACTTGCGACACTGTATATTTGGGTACACTATCATCAACGGCGGTTTTTGATGCGTTGTTGTTAGTGTTAGTAGTAGTGTATATATGAGAGAAGGAAAGAGGATGAGGAGTAAGAAGAGTAAATCATCAACACTTTTCATCTTCCTCCTCTTTTCTTCTCTCATTATACTTTTCAAATCTCTCATTATACTTTTTAAAAAACCTCGTATCATCAACACTTTTCATCCTCCTCCTCTTTTGTTCTCTCATTCATTACTTCGTATACATGTTAACATGATCTTGTATCCCTTCTTTAAATATTGATTATAAAAGCAACACTTTATCAGCTTAAAATATACTAAAATGAAATATGTCTTCTGCTTCTAACGAAAGTGAATTAAATTTATTAATTCAAAAATTTTATAAAAAATATAAAAGTTCTGCTTTTGAGTTCGAACATTATGCAGTTGATAGTGGTCCATCTTTTTTTTTTTCATATGATGATGCCTAAAATTGAAAATTTTGTGACGGACCTTTATGAAGAGTTCATTATGAAAGAAGCATGTTCCAGATATTTATCTCTTTTAGCTGAAGAAGAAAGTGAGGGTCAAGATTTATTGTTATATATAAAATATGTTGATCATGCAAATTGTTGTAAAAAACAGCTGAATTGTGTAGTGAATTTTTGAAGACAAAAAATATGTTAAAATTCTTTGATGAACTTAAAAAAATTGAACTCAATAAAGAAATAAATTTATGTACTGATTTATTGGTTAATTAAAGTTAGTGTGAAATAAAATATTTAAATGTTTATAGCTATTTTATTATTGTGTAACGGCTGTTATGTTTAAATATTTGATTATGTAAAGATAAGAAAATATAATTTTCTGTTAGTAATGTGGGGATGTGGATAAATAAAAAAATATTAATACATTCATTGTTAATTTATTCATTCAGAAAAAAATTTTCATACATAAGTAATACATTAGACACATTGAAGGTGATTGAGAATGATAAAAACATTTAGGAGATGATTTAATTAAAACAGGTTGTTCATCCAATTCAATTATTGGTTTAGTACAATATTTTCTAATAAAATTAGCTTTCTCTTCTCCTTTAATATAAATGAATTCTCCTTTTTCTGTTAAGTTTTTTACTATAGATGAAAAATTATGAAGAGGAATATATCCTGTATTCCAATTGATGCAGTGATTAAATTTCATTAACCATTCTGCTTGCTTGTATGTTTCTGGTGGAAGCATTTGTAGTGGATACGGTGGTTTAAAAATATAATGACTTATTTTATGTCCATCAAACATAGCAAGTTCTTTAGGAATAAACTTGTTGTGTTCATCTTTAAATCCTTGACAGTCCAAAACTATTCTCATTTTATTTAGCAAATTTTTCAATTACTAAATTTTTTAATTACAAATTGTTTTTTCGAATATTCTTCAATAAGATTTTTTAGATGTTTATTTAAAAAAAAATAGTTCTATTTTTTCTTTTTGTATTTTGTACATTCCTTTTGATGTGCAACAAACAAAGTTATAGAAACAACTGATCTTATTCTATATATTTTCATTTTAATAATTATATTTGATGTGATGGGAGAAGTTAAAGTTGTTTAACAATTTTTTTATAGCTAAATACTTTATCATGTATTATAACACAATATGCGGCTGTTTTTCCCGATATTTTTTCTTTTGTCTCAAATTCAATTTTCATGGTTACTGGGCCGGATTGTAATAAATCTCTCTGATGAGAGCAATTAATGTAAACAATAGGTGCATTATCTTTAAATTCTTGATTAAATATAGGTTCTATTGGAAAGTTATAATATACTTGACGAAATTCAGAAAACATTTCATACAGGGTAGCAAACCTATTATTTTTAAAATCAAGCTGAAAATCCTGGTAAGGATATCTTTCTGAATTTAAAAACACATTTATATTCCTTAGGTCACAATGATCAAATTTACTCATATCTGATTTTAAATTACCACGTCTATCCTTTTGAAAAGCAATTAGCACATGTCTTGGTGTTTCAATTTTTGTGGAGGTTTTGACAGGCCAATTATGTCTTGTAATTTCTAATAACTCTGGATATTCAATTAATTTCCAACTTCAGAAAGTAAGAAGAATATCATTGTTTTTATCAATAATTTTCGTTAGTGCCAATTCTTGGGGAATGGCCACAGTAAGATGTGGAATTCGCCAACAAAGTTTGGTTATTTTAATTTTCGGTTTTTCATCATCACTTGTGGTTACTAAAGCGTTAGTGTCATCATTGCTTCTTATTAATATTAGTTCTTGTTGTGAATTTAAAATTATTTTGTTATAATCTTCAAAAAATCCCTAGTACATTTTTAATGGGACGCATAGGGAAACGTTTCCTTTTTCATCAGTCATAATTTTTTCTTTAGGTTTCGTTTTTGGATACCAGCCAGCATTTTCCAATTTAGCACTTTCGTTTTGATTAAATGATATGTATCCTTTAAGAGTTGAAGTAATTCCTACATCCCGAACTGAATCAATTGTAACACCATTTAAAACATAACGTAATTCTTTAAACAAGAATGCTGGAGCATTGTTGATTAATACCGTATTAGCCAATGGAGTATCATCTTCTTTGGTAACTTGAAATTCTAAATATAATTCACTTTTGCAAGGTAAAGGATATTTTCCTGTTTGTTGTAGAGCAATTCTAATTTCATCATTTAATCCAAGTTTTGTAGGATTGAAAGGTTCAAATGATAGTACTTCCCAGCTTAATATTGATTCATCTACAAGAATATTTTGTTTTACATTTAAATATTCCATTTTATTTTAATTTGAAACCTAAACTTATCAGAAATTTTTTATTAGAAGGTGTTAACCTTTGAGAGTTTAATTTATTACTAGTTAAATGTCGTTTAGTATCTTTCTTATTAATGTTTTTAGAGTAAAATTTTTTTGAAAAATTATAATTTGAGGCTTTTTTATTATATAAAATAACCATTATTCATCTATTTTTTTAAGATGTAGTCTTACTGTTACCGTTTCTCCTCTGAAATTGATGAGATCACCATCTTGATCTACTATTTTAATGTTTATATTGTCTATTACCTTTACAGTAACAGGAAAGTAAAGAACATTTTGTGGTGATTCTATTATTTTAAAACCAGGAGCCACACTAGGAAAAAATTGATGTATTATATAAACAGGTTTTCCATTTAAATATGATCCTTCGGCAATATTACAATCGATGTTTATGGCGTTTACTTTAATAATTTCCGCTGGAAAATCTGAAATGTGCTCCTTAAGACCTTCTAATTCCTTATTTTTAAAACCTAATATTTTTTCTATAGTTCCATCACGAAAAGAGATAGGAATATCTGTTTTAATATGTGTTCGTAAAGTATTATTATTGACATAAATATGAAGAAAAGTACGATTGTCCAAAAATTTTTGAATAAAATTATTTACATCATCTATTTCATAACTACCTGGTGGTATTCTTATTTCTTTATTTAAGTCATAAATTAAAAGATTATTAGTCTCATCAATATTTGGAATAGCATTAAAAGTTTCAAAATTTACAAGTCCGATGGAATATTCAAAATTTTCATCTAAATATATTGGAGGATGAATATTAACAGAAAGCGTGGGGGAATTACCACTAATAACAAAACTGTACGACATATCTCTTTAAAAATTTTTAACAAAATGAATTAATATTGTTTTTCAACCATTATTATAAAGAAATTTAAGACAGAGCTCACCACAATTTGTTTTGTTAATTGATTGATAATGGTCGTAGTTATATTTCATAATATTTTTCTTTTTATCGCTGAAAAAATATTTTGTTAATTCGGTAGATGGTCGCAAATTGCCATAACTATCAAAATATAAAATATTTTTCCCTTTTTTTATGTATGCAGTCCAATGAGTTCCATCACCACTATTATTATCGAGATTAACAATACCACTTTCATTTTTATTAATTTTTTTTGGTAATTTATCTCTCATGAATATACCTCGAAAGTTGGGAATTTTAAGTACATTAATATATTTACTTAAATCATAATTTGTAAGTGGTTTTCGAGGTATTTGTTTTAACAGTTTTTTGAATAAGGTTTCAGATATAATCCACATCCAGTTTTATATGGTTTTAAATAAAGACCACTTCCTTGTTTTCCTACTGCTATAGATTCCATCATTTTATTATGTCTTTTGGATTCTTCTAACTTTTCTTTAGCAGCTTTTGCATCGTTGCCAGCTTTCGCAATACCTGCTGCTCCTCCTCCAAAGCGGACAAACCAGCAAATAAAGGAATAAAAAGTAGAAATTCACCAGTTTTTGGAATTGGTATGATTCTATTTTTTGGTGATAATATTCTACTATCTCCTATAGATCTAAGTGCAGTTTGAATAATATCAGTCAAACTTTTAAATTATTTTCCGTTTAGTGCTTGTCTTGCTTTTGAAATAGCTTGAGATAAAGTTATTCCTCGTCCAAACTAGTTTTTCGGCTTCTGTTTTTCCTTCTTTTTTTTTTAATTCCATACCAAATATCTTTTTAATTTTCATTGCACCTCTTATTCCAAGTGCAGCAGTTTTTTCTCCAAAAGTGGCATCTTTTGCTCTGAACCTTTCGGCAGCTTTGTCACCTAATAATTTATCAGCAGCGTGTCGGCTTTTTATATCATTTGATTGTGCATAGGCAATATCATGCTCTATACAAGCTTCATCCAATAAGTTTATACATTTATCGCTTCTAGCTAGTCTCTTTTCTAGTTTGGTTCCAGGTCCACAAAAATTATACCCAGGTAGATGTAATCCAAAAGGTAACTTATTTATAAGAGTATTAATTAAAACCCTAACTCTTTTTCTGAACCTTCTTTGATAAATAGATTGTTGATTATATGAGATTGGCATTATATAAGTGAAATCTTGGAACAAACTGACTAGTTTTAAATTAGAACTTACCCTTTATACATCCTCTTATATATAAAAATTGTTAAACAACCTTATTCAGTTATTATCAAAGACCATGAAACTTTAAAAAATAATTTTAGAAAACATGGAAAATTGTTTGAAGGCTCTAGTAAAAGGGGGTTAATTATAGGTCCATCAGGGTGTGGTAAAACTAATATCATTATAAGTTTAATTGAAGATCCTAACGGTTTACGGTTTGAAAATTTATATATTTATTCAAAGTCTCTATATCAACCAAAATATGAATATTTGAGATTACTTTTTAAACCATTGAGATAAATTGAATATTATGAATCCGAAAATGAAGAAAATATTGTTTCTCCACAAGAAATAAAACCAAGTTCCATAATAATATTTGATGATATAGTGTGTTGCAATCAGAATGTTGTAAAAGATTATTTTTGTTTCGGAAGACATAAATATACTGATTGTTTTTATTTGTGTCAAACATATTCTTCGATTCCCAAGCAATTAATTCGTGACAATGCGAATTTGATTGTTATATTTCAACAAGACAAAACGAACTTAAAACATATTTATGGTGATCATGTTAATGTTGATATGTCATTTAATCAATTTAATGAGTTGTTTGATGTGTTGGAAAGATAAATTTGGATTTTTGGTAATAGAAAAGGATTCGAATTTAAAATTCGGTCGATATCGAAAAGGATTTCATTCATATATTTTCTTATAAAAATAAAAGTTTTGTGACAAATGTAACTAATCAAGAATGAACGCTTAGCAAGAGAGCTTGTAAAGTCAAGGAAAGCTGTTAAACAAAAATATTAAAGTTTAAAAAATGCTGAATTTGAAGCACAATCCAAATTGGAGGAAACCTATAAACCAAAAACTCAGCCCCTACAACAATTAATTTCAACAATTGGTAAAATTGAATCGGCGGAGGTAAAGGAAGAGCTACAAACACCCATTAAAAAAAATTATGAAACACCAGAAAAAAGATTGTTTCCAACACTAACACCAAGAAAAAAACTACAGTATGGAACATCAACACCAGAAAAAAGAAAGACAGGGAAAACTCCAATTCTTCCTATAGAAACACCAACAATTATTGACTGGGAAACCAGTATAGCTTCACTTAGTCAGATGCCATCTTTACAACAAACAAGTGTCATAGCAGAAACCACCCCTTCTTCAAGTTCACAATCTACGGTGGGAAATCTTTCGGATATATTAGAACAAACACGCCAAACAATTCAAACATTTGTCAGTACACCTTTATATCAAGAATATTTATCAGGATTTCATGAATTACCTCGTCAGTATATTGACGGGGGTGTAAAAGATGTGGAACATAAGTTTGATCACCTCTATGGAATAGTACATGATTTTGAAACTGAGAAATTCTTTTTGGGTTTACCACAAAGACCTGTAGAAATTATCGGTAAAAACATAAAAGTTGATTTTGTATAACTTATACAGGTACACCAGGTTTATGTGAATTATTATTTAAAAAGGAACCAGTGGGTTATAAAAAACAAGATTTAGAAAATTATATGGATATTTTAAAGAGAACCAATGCATACCGTAGAAATTATGATCCAAATGAGCAGGTACAAGGAAATGGATCACAAAAATATATTTCTATAATAGGACCTTATTTACAAAATAAAGGAATTACAAAAACTAAAACCATAAATTCCGAAACGCACAAAATAGTTCAAGGATTTTTTGAAAGACGAAAAACTCCGTACAGAGAAACTCGAATATCTTCGAAAAGAACAGGATCCGGTATAACTTTAAAAGATAATAAACCTTATACCGATTATGTATATTGAGATAATGTAAATGAACTTGTTGATAGACTTCGACTGTTGACAGCATCTATGACGGCTGGAAATACAGGACATAACAACGAAATTATTTCTATTATAGAAGAATTGAAAGAAGCCAATATAATTGTATAAAAGAATGTAGTAAATATTGTTACATAACATTGTTAAAATGACCATTGATAAATTTAGACGTCATATTTCTAAAAAGTATACAGTAGATATGCCTTCAATAGAAAATAAAATACTAGCCAATGTTGAAAATGAAATATTAAAAAATTTTAAAGTGATGATAAATATATTGAAAATAAAATTGTTCAAAGATGTGAACCTGTGTTAAAAAATGATGGACTATTAAAAAGTTTTTCTCAAAAAACATCGAAGTGTGAAGATGATTTTAAAACAATAAAACAGAAATATGATGAAGTAAAGAGTTTTGAAAATAACATAAAAAATTAAATAACATTGGTTAAAACAAAGATAAATGATACTTCTGCAATAGAAAATGTTAAACAAATTATTATAAAAGATATGGTATCAAAGTTCCAAGAATTTACGGACAAACTTAATAATAGGGTTTCTGAAGAAATAGGTAATTTTCAAAAGATTCATGATAGTATGAATAAAAACACAACAAATAGAGAGAGCTATGAACACACACTTTATAATTCATAAAAAAGATAGCGATAATATTAATGAAATAAATCAGAAAATTAATTTAGTTGATAATAATTTTGAAGACACTAAATTAAACATTAAAAGTTTGGAGAAAAAATTAAAGACACATTTTCAAAATTTAAATGAAAAAATTGAAACTATACTAGAAGATCAAACTGTAAAAAATAGTCAAAGAATTGAAGATATAATCTCACAATTAAATAATCTAAAAATAGAGTCAAAAATGACTGTTGACAATGAAAACTTTCAAAAGACGTTGGATAAAAGATTCGAAAAAGAATTAGAAACTTTATTAGAAGTAGTTCACGCTATGATTACCAGCACTATTCAAGAATTAAAACAGGAAGTTAAAAAACATAATTTAAAAATTGAGGAAATTTGATCAAAGTTAAATGATATCGAAAAATCTTCGAACAATGTAGGAAATAAAGTTGAAAAAACCATTATAGATTTGAAAAATTTAAATGAGAAACTAGGGAAGGAAATAAAATCATTAAACGAATTGGTTCAAAGAGCAGCCGAAGTTTCTAGAAAGGAATTTAATGATACAATGGCATATGCAAGAGAAGAATTAAATGCAACAGTGAAAAATGTGATAGATGAAAGTATAAAATCAAATGTGCTTCTTGAAACTAAAATAAATGTAAGAATTGGTAATCTTGAGGATGAACTAAGGAAATTCAAAGTTGCGAATAATACATCAATTAAAACTCTGGAAAATAAAATCGAAGAATTACAAAAGAAGTTGATAAAATAAATTATTTAAAGAAGGTATTTAAAAATTTATTTTATTACTATGAGTGCAAATATTAAAGAAACAGTGGTAAATGAATTACATAAACCGGCAAGAAGAAGATATAGAAGAAGAAGAACTACTGTTAAAAGCTTAAATTACTTATGGCAAGCTGATTTGGTGGAGATGCAAACTTATTCCAAATTTCATAAAGGTTTTAGATATATTTTGGTAGTAATAAATGCATTTTCAAAGTATGCTTGGACTCAACCCCTTAAAAGGAAAAGATGTAACTGAAGCTATGAAAAAATTTTTAGAAAAATCTAATAAACCAAAAAATTTACAGACAGATTTGGAAAAAGAATTTTTCAATAAAGATTTCACAGATCTTATGAATTATTACAAAATTAATCATTATAATACTTACTCTAATCTAAAAGCGAGTATAGTAGAACGTGTAAATCGAACTTTAAAAAATATTATGTGGAAATATTTTAGTAAAAGCGGGAATTATCAATGGTACTCTATTCTACCAACTATTATTGAAAAATATAATAATACTATTTATAGAACTACAGGATATAGACCTGTTGAAGTTAATAAAAAAATGAGAAAGCTATATTGCAAGATTCTTTTACTTTTAAAAATTTATTTGATTTAAAGCACACTAAATTTAAAGAAAATGATTTTGTTAGAATTTCCAAACAAACAGAACCTTTTGAAAAAGGATATACTCCAAATTGTTCAACTGAAATTTTTCAAATTAGAAAGGTTCAGTTAACAGATCCACCCACCTATTTATTAAAAGGTAGTAAAAATGAATATATTGAAGGAGGTTTCTACAAAGAAGAGTTGCAAAAAGTTAAATATCCAGATGTATTTTTGGTTGAAAAAACATTAAGGAAAAAAGGGAACCAAGTTTTTGTTAAATGGTTAGGATTCGATAAGTCACATAATTCATGGATTCTTAAAAAAGATGTATTGTAATTAATTTTAAATACTATTGTATATTAAATTTTTAAATAAAAGACTTATTTATATAACATATTTTTTTTTATTTACGATAATCATTTTACAACAAAGATTAACAATATAATTTTTAAGATGTTTACAACAAAAATTAACAATACAAATTTATATTTTTACATTAAATCTTTCAATATATATATATATATATATATATATATATATATATATATATATATATATATATATATATATATATATATATATATATATATATTTCTATGATCTATATCAAAAATATTTTTAAAAATACTTTCACATTGTTCAATTCGTCTTTCAAATATTAACCTATCAAGTTAATATTTCTGATATTCACTTTTTCGAGCTTGTCTAAATGCATAGCCTCATGTCACTAATATATAAACTTTATTATTGTTCTCACTGATTGTCACTGATTTCTTCATATTTCTATTGTAATGCACCGGACTTTCTTAACTTGTTTTATAATTTCTGTTTATGTAGAAATAACATTTCTAAAACATTTCCGACATTCTCACTATTTAAATTCTCATTTTGATCCAAAACATTATAAATATAAGAGAACACATCTCCTGACTGATAATTATAGTGATGAAACAAATTAAAATATTTGGAAAATTCTTGCTTTTTAATTATATGAATTCTGTAGTCAACAAGTTCGTCGATTTCAACTAATTTATCTATTGATTCTTTTCCCACATCACAATCACATAATGGTCATCCTTTTGAATTCTGATAACAGGAGAATGATTTACTTTTTCAAAAAACACGGTGATTTTTTCAATTTTTAGTGGGTATGCATATGCTTGAGAAGAATAAAAATAATTCATCAACACTCCTTGATTTTTTTGAAGTTCTTTCAATTCTTCTTCATTCAAGTAAATGTGAAATCCATTTTGACCTCCAATTAGAACTTTTGGTGTAAAATCATTTATACCAATTTCAACACAAACTAATTTTGATAAGGAATTGTTAAGATAGTAGATTTTTGAATTTAATAATTTTTCACTACACTGACTAATTTTATCATTGGTTTCACTAGAACTGGATTTATATCCATTAAAATTGCTACTATTAAACATGATGTCTTGATGCTAACTGAAAACTAAAATACTGTGTCTGAATATATCTTATCCACCCCACTTCTCTATAAATTTCAAGGTCAAGCAAGTTTATTAAACTTTTATGACCTGTCTTGATAAAACAAAATTGTTAAGAACGACAAAAGTGAAAAACTACCTATTGATAAAATTATATTGAAGATAAATAGAATTAAACAGTTTTTTACCTTCCTCATCATTTTTAACATGAGCACAGCTAGAAATTGTAAATGGTTTTTTATTTTTTTCAATCCAGTTAGTGTCAAAAATTGTATTATTTGGATAACAAAAGAAAATTTTGAAAAAATTACTATTAGATTGACTATTATTCATATTATATGGAAAAGCAGCTAAATAATTATTAATATTCATAACTTTCATATAATTACATATTTAGGTTTAATAATAGTAGAGCTATCGTTATCAAAACACACCATATAAAACCCTTGGAGGATAAAGTACATATAGAGTATTATTTATAATTGAATGTAAAAGAATGCAGTTGATTAGGGACGCCATTAAAACACGTTCAGTTTTAAAAATGTCTATTAAAACAACAAAACAATAGGAGATTGATTGATCACTGAACAAAATTACAGCCTTCTCTTCAATTTATAGTCATTCTTTACATACAAATTGATATAATAAATTAACAACTATTGTTATTAAAATAATGTTAAAAATGTTGACATAATTTCTTTCACTTTAACAACATTACAGCCTTCTCTTCAATTCATAGTCATTCTTCACATAATAATTTGAAATAATAAGTTAACAAATATTGTTATTAAAATTATGAATATAATTAATGATTTTGACATAGTTTCCTTATCTTTAATAGGTTTAAAATTTGGTTGTTTTTTGCATAGCCACAAACATTCGATTAAATCGCAGTTTCTCCAATGATAGTAATGCTCTTGAATGGGACAATTATCATTCCTCCAAGAAAATATTTCTGCACCACAATAAAAACATTTACAAATATCTTGTACAGACAAATAGTAAAACCCCAAACGAGCTAATTCTTCAGGATTTAATTTTCCTTTCCAATACTTAAATGAACTAAGTCTTTTGCTATAACTTCTAAATAATTTATTATCTATTTCTTTTTCAAAAGATTCTAAACACATTATTTCTGGAAACTTCTCAGATGTGTATTTTAAACTGATATTTTGAAATTTAATCTAAACTTAAATACTTAAGTTTAATCCATGAAAAATAAAGAGGAATATCTTGGTGCCCCCATGCTAAAGTATCGTAACTGTTTGGAATTTTAAATCTTTTATCGTCACTAGAAGTGAGAGCTAATTTGTTGACTAATTCTGTATAAATATTGTGAAGTCGAGATCTAAACAAATACATAGTATAGAAAGGTTCTACCACATCTTTATAATGCGTTAATTCCAATTATTTTTTAATACTACTTTTCTTAATACCCTTAGTTTTTTTTAGGTAACCCCTGTTCTGATTTAACACAATAAGCTTTTGCTCCTGTGCCATAAAAACATTCTATCGGTTCACCAGCATATTCATCTTTAAACTTTCCAATTACAGACTTGGATATTGGCATTTTATGAATATTATTCACAGGGTAGTTTGATGTATCAAATTTATCAATATTTTTCCTAATATCTTCATAAACATTATCTGTCTCAGTTTCCAAAATAAAGGAATCTGTATCAGTGTAAAGAAGTTTAATATTGTCATTATATAACGGTTTTAAAAAACCATAAAAAAGTCATACATCACAGTTTTTGATGTATCTAAAATAGGAAACCCTACATAAACAGGTTTATCATATTGAACTAGTACTTTTCGCATTTGAATAGTGACTAGTTTTTCAGAAAATACAGTGATATCTTTAAATGATGGTTTGACAATTAAATTTTCCGCACCATTTTTTCTATGGTTTTTCGACTATTGAGTAACTAAACGTATATCGGTTCTTTGGTCAATGTTTTCCATAGTTTTACCGTAAACACTGTTATTTGCCAATTTATACAAATTTTTATGAAATTCATTTGTGGATTCATTTCTTAATTTTGTATTAAGATCAATATATTTTTTTAACCATGGAGACTGTGTAAACTGTATCACTCTATGTATTTTAGTTAATTTCATTCCATATTTAATACACTGTTTTAATAAATGTAGTGAATTACATATATTTCCTTATTTTTTAAATTTGGAATTAATTTGAAAGTTTTAGAATTTTGAGGCTTATAATTTTTTGGACAAAACGGAAATTCATTATGAAAATTATGTAAAATTTCTGGGTATTCTAAATCAACTTCTAAAACATACCCTTTTTCATTAGTATCAGAAATATCCATTATGTCTAAATTTTGAATTTGTTGATTTGTTAGCCAAATAAAATCTTTTTGTGGAAGAAATTGAGACATTGCATATCAGTAAAGATTAGTTGCGTCAAAGTACATAATATATTTAGTTGGTTGTGAGGGTTCGTAATTTGAAAGAAATAAATTGTTTCCTACAGATTTCCTGCATACACAAGTGCTGATTCCTCCTCTTACATTATTAAAAAAAAATGTAACATATCTGGGTCCGTTAATAATTCCAATTCTACTCCAGCATATCTCATACAAGCGTCAAAACTTAAACCTGGAAAAGTTTAATAATGCCCCGGATCTAATTTATAAGTCTCCATACAAGTTTTTCGAAAATTTTGAAAAATATCCGCTAACAGTAATACATCTGATTTAAGATAAATATCAGAATATTGCCCAATTGTATCACAATTAAATATTTTCCAAACGTTTTTAGCTCTTTCATATTCCTCATCGCTGATATGTTCATCCGTTAAATCGTTATGAAATTGTTTTTTATCTGGTAATTTGTTTTCATTTAATTTTGAAATGTCATCCATATATTTATAAGGGAAAACTCCTTTTTGACGAATATAATTACATTTTTCTTTATCATTAAAATATTTAAGCACTTCCTGTTTTCTTATCTAAATATTGATCTACTTCAATGGATTTTTCAAATGATATATATTTTTCTTTATTTTGGGCAATTACAGATTATTGTTCTTTATTAGGACATACATTTTTTATAAATAGATGACTATCATAATTACGCAAATTATGTAATATTACAGGAATAAAATTTGGTAGGTTATAATTTAAATTACATATAGAATGTGCTGGACCTCTGAACGAACCCGTTAAGTGGCAATGGTCAGCAACCTTATCCGAAATTATAGTTTTATCATATATATGGCAAATGTTGGTATATTCATAATGCAGTTGTTCCAAAATATTTAATTTTTGCATTGGTTTTGAATGTTTTAAATATTTATTATAGATCTCAAAAACATCTCTTTCTAGATAAGGTATAAAAATTTGATGACAATTGTGACCTGTATAATTTTGAAATTTTGAAAGTGAATCATCAAAAGAGCATTTTATATAATATGCAAATGAATATGGAATGTGTTCAAATTTTTTTTCAGTATATGAAGAAGTAGGATCTAAATTGATAAGATTATTATTTTCCAAAGGTTTAAGAATACATTCGAAATCAGCATAAATAACGAACGGAACTTCAATTTGTTTTTGTATGTTCTGAAATTTTAAAATATTTCCAGGCATAATATTTCTAAATTTATTTATTTTGCTTTCAATAGAAGGTAGGTTTATTCTCACAAAATCGCAATCCACCGCATTATGTCTAACCAACTGTTGTTCAGTAGTGAAATATTGCAAATAACCATCACATAAAAAATTTTTTCCATTATGTTTAGATATCTGTCGTGAAATTAATCTTACTAAATTTGATATGTAAGAGTAATGAAAATTCCCATTATCGTCTCCAATTAATAATAAATTAATGTGACGATCTCGCTTATTTTTGATATAATGTAACGGTCCTATAATTTCGATTTCGGTTTTAAAATTCCTTTTTATTTTTTCTAAACCATAAACATTAATAGAAATATTATTGAGATTTTCAAATTTAAATATTTCGTTTAAAGTCATAGGAAAATTAATATCTTGAAAGTTTAAAATTGTTGTACAATGAGGATACGATTCCACTCTGTCTATTAGTCCTGTCGGTGAATGCAGAGCTGCAACTACAGCTTATGCAAAGCAGCATTTGTCGTTGTTTTGAATGTTAATCACAGCATTTTTCTGTCTTATTTCCATTGGCAAAGGAATATATGAAGAAGCTTTAAGTGGATTGAATTTGTTTATATTGATTTCCACATGTAAAATTTTCAGTAAAATCCATCCTGAAATGAAATAAAAAAATATTACAAACAATTTGATTTTTAAAATTTAAATTTAAACTTAAATTTAAGAAAAGTAGTGTACCTGAATCTTTTTCTGCCAGTTCATCGGCTTTTCGATCCATAATTGCAATCATTTCATCTAATTCTTGAGCTAAGTCAGTGGTACTACATAAAATCCGAAATGGCGTATTACAAGATTTTACACCATGATTATCATTTGAAGGATTCAGGTAGAAGCCAAAAATTCCATGTTTAGTTTAACACAACTGTTTCTTTGAACTTCATAATTAATTGTATCCATTATTTTTTGCAAAATTTCCGTGAAAAATTCATTAATAGTTATATGGTATTTAGTAGCTGAAACTTTATATGAAATGATTCTTTCCTTAAAAACCGATTTTATTACAGACACATTTTCATACCTAACCACCATGGAATTGGTTTTGTGTTTATTTGTTCTCAAATGACAGAACCATAATGAATTTTTTATAAATATTTTGCAGAATTGACATTATTTTCTTTCACCTAAAATTTAATAACTTCTTTATTAAATTTGCCTCTAATTCATCAAATTAATAACTAATTATTAAACTGAAACAAAATTTCTATTTTAAATTAAACTTACAACTCTTCTTCTTCTGTTCTAACTGGGAGCCATTGTTGGAGTGAATTGTCTTCTTGTGGCGTTTCAAATTGTCTTTTCGGTTAAAAATTTTGAAGCAGTCTTCACATTTAAAATTCATTTTTTTAAAATCAATCTCTTATTGTGAAGCCTAAGTCGATTTTAACAAACTGACGGTAACTTGGTGAGGTATGAATTTAAATGGTAGAAAAGAAATGGTAAGGGATTTTATTGAAATAAAGTTAAGTAATGGGATGGAAAAAACTAAGAGTGGCTTTATAAAGTTCTATCGCCCTTTCCCACATCTTCCTTTTCTCCTGAGCTGTTTTATTAGGATCACAATTAAATAGAATCCAAAACAAATCCTAATGATCTTTGATAAGATAAATGTTTATTTTTAATTTTGGATAATCGTTTTCGAAGGGATTGACATTTCTGTTTGTATTAAAACAGAATTTTGAACTATCTCATCTGTTTGTGTGGAAACAGAATTTAAAATTTCATCGAAATTTGGTGGTGAGTTTTCAAAAATGATTGGAGAATTTGGAATATTAAATTGACAATATGTATTTTGGCCGCACGGAATTGAACTTTGACTGCAATCTTCAATTTTGTTAGGTAGTTCACTTATTATCGGACGAATTTCTTGGGAACCACCACCACTACTAAACGATGCTCCCAAATCTTTACTACAATGTGAAATTTTGTAATTATCCTGTGAACCATCCTCCTCCCCCAAAACATCAACCCTCCTATTTCCACTATTAGTCAATTCCGAAATTTTATTTATTTTTTGATTACTTGAAATTTTGAAGAGAGATAGAGGAGAAAATGAAGAATTACCCGGTATTGCTCCAAAATTGTTTTCACTTTCAAAAGTTTCTAATTCGGGTTCTTTTTTTGGTTCTAAATTTCTAGTTTTCAACATTCCAAAAAATTTTTGTGATTTATTTGAACCCGAATCATTGTCACTGTCATTGTCACTGTTACTGTCATAATTAGTTAAACTTTTATTAATTTTGGGAATTCCCAATAGCTTTTTAAAATTGTCGATATTGTCTAAATCTTGAGTTAATATATCGGGAGTATTTGTAATGGGAGTGTCCGTTGTTAAATCTAAGTCTTGAGTTAAAAAATTTGGGGTTTCCGGCGTTGAAATGTTATTTAAATCTAAATTTTGTGATAAAATTGAATTTTGAAAGTCAAAATCTGTCTCCGAAATATTCTATAGTTCAGGCAAATATTCCAAATTTTCTAAAAATTTTATGTTCATTTCTGAACAACTTTGGAGTAATTTGTTTTCTAAATTTTTTTCTTGCATCATATTAATCATCGCGTTAAAATTTTGGGTTCTCTAACTTAAATTTTGATTTTGATTTTCATTTTCATTTTTCAAAAGAGCAGGCTGAATTATTATATCTGAAATTATATTAATTTTGTTCACTCCTAACTGTTCAGTGGAAGTTGAGGCAAAAGGAAAAGACATTCCTTTTAAATTTTAATACACTTTGACAGCAACAAACTAAAACAAACTAAAATTGGTGAATTTAAATTTAGATTGTTGTAAACTCGACTTAAACTTGATATAAACTGATCCTCAATCATTTTATATGAAAGCAGACCACGGTTTGTCCTTGTAAGTAAAGTGACCTCAATAAAGGTCAATGACCCCCCCCCAAGTCAGTGAAAATTTTTAAACCACAATCTTATTCCGCAAATCACCCCCCCGCTGAGCCCCCTAGAGACCCCCGCTGAGCCCCCTGACTAAGGGAGGCCAAACGCACCCTGGACCCCCTAGGGAGCTACGCCCCCTATAACCCTCCGTGAGACGCCCTAAATGTACTTTAACTATAAATGCAGAAAGCGAAGGGAAGGCTTAAGGCCGCCTCCCCCGCGGGCCTTCGTGAGACGCCCTAAATGTACTTTAACTAGAAATGAAGAAAGCGAAGGGAAGGTTTAAGGCTGCGGGCCGAAGGCCCTCGGCGCCGGTTGTGTTATTTGGGATTGATCGAAAAGTAAACAATAAACAGGGACGAAGAAAGCGAAGGGAAGGCTTAAGGCCGCCTCCCCCGCCAGCCTTCGTCTCGCGGAGGAGGGGGCAGCCACCGGCTGCCGCCCCGGCCGCCTCCCCTTACTATAGATGATGACCGTAGCCGCCAGATGGGCCGAAGGCTCCGATAGGTGCCGGAGGTACCCATAGCCTACTTTTATAGAAACGCCTGTTCCGCAAGGTGATCTTCCTCACTTGTGGCCAACGAGCCGTAGTGTAACAACACAAATTAATATTGAGTTTTATTTTATATTTAAGTATTTAATAAAAATGCTACGTAATTTTAGAGTAATTTTAATTAATAATAACCAGGAACCCACCCAAGATCCTCAACCGACACAAAATCCAAAAATATCTTCTACAACTGACCAAGAAGTAAATGAGGTTGAGGGTCCAGAAAATGAAAGTAATGGTCCCTTACAATCTGCAGAAGTAGATTCTACTACTGAGTAAGTAATTTATGCTAAATGTTTTTTTTTTTATCATTTCAGACTTAGTCTTCGTTATAACTAAAATACTAATTGATTTTTTTATTTTTTTTCCAGTTGTCATTTTAGCAGAAAGACATTATAGGGCCAGTGTTAAGTGGAACTTTTTTAATGTTAAGTTAAACAATTTAGTGAAGTTTTAGTAATAGAGGCTAGTAGCTGAGAGCATTTAAGGTAAAGTAAAATTATTTAATTATTCTAGTTAAACAAGGAAAACCTTTGTACAGAATGGTTAATTTAATATATTTTATATTTTGTTGTAATAATCATTTTTTACAAAATTTAAATAAATTAAAATGAAGGTACAACGCCTTTGCGTTGCCTTATATTAGACCTCTGACTCCCTTAGTAAGCTCCGCCCACGTCACCCGACGTGACGGAGCTCTCTGATTGGACACAACCTTTACGTAAATACAAAAATTCACTGGCTTACAGTTCATTACGAGCGATTTAGCGCAACAGGGAATAGAAGGTCTGGAGGTCGCCAGGATGAAATCCAGGCGCACCAGACAAGAAATCCCACTGGTGCTAATTAAAACGACCAGTGCGAGAGCACTGGTCAACAAAATCGAAAAAATCTGCGATCTCGCAGTAAAAATTGAAGACAAGAAAAAGGCATCTGAGCCAGGACAGTGCTACAGATGCCAACGTTATGGCCACACCCAAAGTAGGTGCACCTTCCCGCCAAGGTGCGTAAAGTGTGGCAAAAACCACGAGACAGCCAAATGCAGGTTGAAAAAAGAGGAAAAAGCCACCTGCGTCCTATGCGGCAAAGTGGGCCATCCTGCTTCTTGGAAAGGGTGCGAAAAGTACCCCAACCCTAGGAAACAAAAGAAGACCGCGCCTATGCCCAAAAATAATAGTCGCCAGGCCAATAGCCAGAATGCTAGGCCTGAACCAAGCAAAGAGAGGAAAGGAATCCCCGCTCCTACTCTACCAAGCAGTTTGGATGAACTGCAGAAGATAATCGCGGAAGCTGTGAAGGCAGCTTTACGCGAGAACAAGAAAAACCCTAACAATATCTAGGTTAAAACCCAAGACAATAGAGATATGTTCATGGAACGTGAACAGTATAAGGGAGAGGAAAAATGAAGTCTTGGAATTCCTGGCGGAATTTGCGCCAGACGTACTAGCCGTCCAGGAAACAAGACTAAACAATTACGACAGAATGACATTCCCAAACTACCATATGTATAGATATGATAGGCCAAATCCAGCATGGACAGGCGGGGGCGTGGCCCTGCTGGTAAAAAGAAACATAAGCCATCATGTCATCGGAGTAAGGGACGTCGACTTAGAAGCAGTAAGCGTTGTTATCAACATGCACCACGGGGATCTTGAGGTCACTTCGGCCTACAAGAATCCAGCGGATAGATTGGTGCGAGAAGACATAGATGACTTGTTACGAGGAAGATCCTCAAAAGTCATAATTGGAGACCTAAACTGCAAACGCCGAGATTGGAATTGCAGAGCAAACAACGCAGATGGGCGCAGGCTAGAAGAGAGAACGGACCGGCACGGTGCTATTGTGATAGCCCCGCCGGAACCAACTTTCTTCAGAGCCGGTAGTCAACCTGAAATACTAGATATTGCAATACTGCATAATGTAAGAGACGACTTCGAAATCAAGAACATGGTCGACGGATCATCTGATCATGACCCGATCATGCTAAAAATTGGTAACGAAGAAAAAACAGAAGACCTAGAAACTAAAAAGAAAACAAACTGGGCATTGTTTAAAGACAAGGTATACGAAAACCTAGAGGCTATCCCCAGGATAAACTCAGTTCAAGAGCTGGAAACAGCCTTACTGAGCCTGGAAAGTGCGATCACATTGGCCTACCACGAAGCGACTCAAGAACTGAGGATCGCGGTACAAAAGTATCCATATGGGCCAACGCCACCAAGGATCAAAAGATTGATCGTAAATAGAAGACGCCTCAAAAGGAGGTACAGAACAATGCGGTCAGAAGCAGACAGGATAGCCCTTAACAGGGCTTCTGCACTGCTAAAGACCGAATTAAAAGATTTAAGTACCAGAAGATGGGAAAATAAACTACAGGAGCTAGAAACTGAGGATCTTTCTTTGTGGAACATGCAAAGAAACCTCAGACGCAGCAAAGATACCATTCCACCAATACACGGTAGGAACGGAATAGTCTACACGCATAGCGAGAAAGCTGAAGCATTCGCTGACGCACTCGAACAAGAGTGTAGACTAAACGAACATCCGGAGGAAGACGACACACATGAACGAGAGGTGCGTAGAGTGGCTAGAGGAGTCAGAGCCAGAGAATGGCAGGACAACATCCTCCCTGAGCCCTCCTCACCTGCTGAGATAAAAGCAGTCATAAAAAGACTGAAAAATAGGAAGGCACCAGGAGCAGACGGGATAAATAATCGCATGCTGAAACTTCTGCCCAGGAAAGGCATAGCAGCGATTACTAACATCATCAACGCAATGCTAAGATTAAGGCACTTCCCAAATGCCTGGAAAAAAGCACGGGTTGTGATGCTGCCCAAACCGGGCAAAAATCACACATTCCCTCAAAATTACAGGCCTATCAGTCTGCTACCTGCTCTAAGCAAAGTAGCAGAAAGGATAATACTGAAAAGGCTAAAAGAAGCGACAACAACAACAACCGATATTATCCCACAGGAGCAGTTTGGATTCGTAGATAAACGATCTACAGAACTGCAACTGTTGCGAGTTGTTGAATATGCCACTGAGGGATTCAACAGGAATCAATCAACTGGAGTCTTCCTGCTTGATGTGGCCAGAGCGTTTGATAGAGTATGGCATGCGGGCCTAATCTACAAACTCCGTAGCTCTGGTTACCCGGCCTGGATATGCGAAATTGTAGATTCTTATCTACAAAAACGTGAGTTCACGGTCAAGGTTGAGCAGGAAATATCGCAACCTAGAAGACCTGAGGCAGGAGTACCACAGGGGTTCGTACTCTCTCCGCACCTCTATTATATATTCACTCACGATATCCCCAAAACCAGGAACACGAATATGGCCCTATTCGCAGATGATACTGCCATCATGGCAAGATCCACCCATCCCATGATGGTCAGCAGATATCTACAGGAAGAAATGAACTTGGTCAACGACTGGTTCATATCCTGGAAAATAGCGGTAAATCCTGATAAAAGTCAAGCAATCCTCCTGACGAAAAGAAGGAGACCACCGGGCGAGATTATAGATATTGATGGCGAAGACGTCGAACGGACGAATCAAGCCAAATATCTTGGAATAACACTAGATAGAGGACTGTGTTGGGAGAAACATACCACAGCCACGATAAAGAAATATAAAATGGCAAGGAAGCTATTATACCCCTTGCTAAACAGAAAAAGCAAAATGAGCCTAAAAAATAAGCTGACGCTCATTAAGACAGTACTCAAGCCAGTGCTGACGTACGGGTCAGTAGCGTGGGGCCACGCTGCTGCAACGTACATCAAAAGGCTAGAAGCTCAGGAAAACATAAGCCTGAGAATGGCCTTAAACGCCCCGTGGTTCGTCAGGAACGAACAAATACGTAGAGAGATGAGATGGACTCCTCTACGAGAAGTCTTAAGACAAAAGGCTGCAAAAGCCTTTCAAAAAGCTGAACTCCATGATAATCCACTGATTAGGCAATCAGTGGATTATGACCCGGAAATAGATGCTAGGAAACACAAAAAACCTAGACTTCAGGTCTAGGTGAAGCAAGCAGATGACTCCAGTGGGAAAAGGAACAGAAGATCAAGGAAAACATCAAGAGAAGAAAGAAGAGAGAAGATCATCTGACAGGTAGGAGTTTCAGAGCCCGAGGAATACCCCTCAAGGGCTGCAACATACATTTTTGCAGGGATGAGTGAGATGAATGAGTGTAGAGCGAATGGCGTAGAGAGACCAACCTTGCATTGTACGCGAAATGCAAGGAAGTGCGAAGCAATAGGAGCACCGGCTCCTGGAGCGGAAACACCAAAGAGTGATGACTGGAGGTTTATAAGGCCAAGGCCCGGAAACCAATGGGACACTCACAGTGCACTTCTGTAGACTATAGCTTCACTATAGGAAACAGAAGATGATCGTGGGGACCCTCAGTCCAGGGGGGGTTTTAGCCGGTAAGAATCCGGCACTACCCGTACACTTCGTGCGGGTGTCTATGCAAGATTTCCCCTCCGCAAAAAAAAAAAAAAACAGTTCATTATGAATTCTTATTTCAAGCGTCGAACCTAGGTTGGGCGCCAAAGTTGAACTTTATAAATAATTTCTAAACAAAATTTTAAATAATTACTTTTGTTTTACTTAGTAAAACTAAGTTTTCCTTTTTCCTTTTTTACTATGTTTTTTACTAAACGCTGATTGGTCAGTTCTGTTTTTTAAGGCGTAACGCTTATATGAGTCGTCATACGTGTATAAATACGACACGAAATTTACACTCACGCTCTTAAAATTCAGATCTGACACCGAGGGATTGCGTATTATTTTTCCGCGGATCTGAATCGGGTCTACAGCCGTTTTGATCGATTACACGCTTTTTAGCTAGTCGATCCCCGTGTCGCAAGATCGCCGTCGTTGGCTAATTACCCAGCAATTGCACTTAGCTGGTGAAAGGCCACGGGGATCTTCAATTGGTGGGCCTCTCGTGTGATTAATTACTCCCCAGTAATTGGCACCGGGATTCCCTTCCAGAAGAAAACCAGGAAAAGGCGTGTAATCGTGGCTAGGGCACTTTAATTTACACGAGCACAAGGCACCTGCTAGTTTCCCTCAGGAAATAGCAAATAACAGGGTAAGCGGGAAAATATTCCCTTAAATTTGCGCCCAAAAGTCCTTGTGCCTCGTTTGTTTAGTTGCAAATTCGGACTAGGCTAACCACAGTGTTCGACACTGTGGGAAAAACCAGTCGTGCAAGTATTTCTAGAAAGAAGTTTTGCCTTTCGTATTGAACTTTGTTTAAAAAGCCTTTAAACATTTTTACAAAAATATTCCTTAATAACTGCACTGTCAGTAGATTTCCGTTTAATCATCATTTCATAAATTTTAATATTTTTTAAATATATATATATATATATATATATATATATATATATATATATATATATATATATATATATATATATTACTTTCAAATTTTCTTGGAAAAGGTTTAGAAAAATATTTTATTTTCTACAACTAGACTTAGAAGTCACTTTCCCCTACTGAAATTGATATATTGCATCATTTGATTCATAAACAAACTAAATTTTCAAACTTTCTTTATATAAATTTAAAACTTTAAATTAGTGGTGAAAAAAGTAATAGTAATTGCAACTCTTGGAAAAAACAGTACGGGTAACTATTCAAAATAGTACGGGTAATACTTAAAAAAAAAGTAATAGTAATACAAAAAAAGTACGGGTTACTACTTTTACATCTCTTAAAAAGTATGGGTTATAGTCAAGACGGCTGAAAAAGTATGAGTAGCTGGACTTAGACGCCGGGGCCAATTTAATATAACTAATACATGTTGAACCAGAACCAGTTAATTAAATATTAACCTTTTAACTTCCTTTAACACATACTAATAACAACTTTTAAATTAATATTTCTAATTTTCTTTAATTAACATTTGTTTTTCTAAACTTTAATAATTAATTTGGCTCCGACGTGCTAAGGAACTAACAAAAAGCTAATCAAATTAGATCTTTTCTCGATTGTGACAATTATTTATTTTTTATTAAAAAATAAATAATTTATTTTTATTTTTTCTGTAAAAGGAAAGTTTTAACTTATCCTTCATAATAATTATTTTTAAGAAACTCAGACTTAGATGCAAGTCTTTTATATAGTAGTTGAACTACTACTTTAATTTTTTTTATTTTGTACAGGGTACAACAAAAGTGTTGTCCCTTAGTTACTTTTAAATTTAGCATTTATTTTAATTTTAGAATTACATCCAACATTCTAAGAATTATTAGAATTGGATTTTTCGTTAATTTTCATTTTTGTTTGTTGAAGAATAAATCAACAAATTTTAATTTTAATAAACAACAAAATTTGTTTATTTTTATTTTGTTTTTACAACTTTCAACTAAATTATTTTTATTGTAAAGGAACAGGAGACGTCCTGAGTATCCTTAGGCTAAGTGCACAAAAAGATTTAAATAGTTCGAACTTAGGGCATAGTAACTTTAATAACTTAATAATTAATTAATTAATTAAATATAACAACAAATAATATCTAACAACGATAGGTAAACAACTTAGGCCTATAGACGTAATACAGACACGGACATTGGACTAGACTTGACGACCCCATTTTATTTAAATTTAAACTTATTAGCCATAATTAATTAATAACAATTAATTTTAAATATTTTAATTCATAGCCCAAATTAAATAAATAAAGCCCACCGTGATTAATAATTTCTTGCATACAAATTTATCAGAAATTTCTGAATCATTTCTCATTAGGAGAAAATTAAACAAGAATAATAAACAAAAACTTCCTTCAGTAAAATGTCTAGATCCCTTTTAAATAAACATCAGTCCGTGTCAAATGAGGCGGGTGGCTTTCGAAGCTCCCCGGGTGGTACTGGAGGGTCCTCTGCGGCGGGTTCGCCCGTCGCCGAAGCAGACACGGCAGTATCCCCATTCATCCCCACAGACAATGACAATGACGTCCTTAGACTTTCCTTTGGCTCTGTCAAAGAATTAATCTCAAAATTTAATCAACCAGGTTTCCTTAGTTTAAGTAATAATGTAGAATCAAGTCAACGAAAACTTATCAATAAACCATACTTTGCTCGAGACACAGCTACAACCGAGTCCTCGCAAATAAATAATTTGTTGCGATTCTCTGATCATTCCATACAGGGAAAGATAAATGAAAATTTAGATTTGCATTCACCCAATCATAATTTTCCAACAACATCTCATCGATATACTACTACTACACCTTATTCGTTTACGCAACAATCTATTCGTCCATTTGCGTATTTTTAATTATTGTTGGTTTTTATATAAATAATATAAACTTATTAATTTTAGGTTTAAAATTCTCTAAAATGAAAAAGGATTAAGAATCTTTGAACAGGGTGGTTAATTTAAAATATTTTTCATTCTATTATGACTAAAAAACTTTTGTATAGAGTTGTTATGTTTGTTCGTTTATTCATATAAATAAAACATTTTTTCGAAATTGTTCAATTCTTTATTCAAATAAGATAAGAATAAATGGATAAATTAAATACAAACAATAATAGTTTTAAAATAATAATTATTACATAATAATTATTAAATAATAAATATTAAATAATACATTTTAAAATAAATGTTCTTGGTCTATAATATCTAGGAATATAATATCTTCATTTTCATATGTATGATGTTTTTAAATATTCTAGGATTATAATTTCTTCATTTTGACATGTATGAAGTTGTTTGCAACACATAAATATTAAATAATACATTCTACAATAAATATTCTAGGAATTTAATTTCTTCATTTTCACTTTTAATTACACATAGTTCATTGCGACATATTGGACAGGTTTTATTAATTAACATCCACATTCCCAAAACAAGGGGTGCAAAATCTGTGATTACAAGGTTCTGGTGAAATCATTTTATTAGATAATATATCTTCAAGACATATAGGATATTCTTCAGTTTTATTTTCAATTCTTTCGTTAATAACTTTTTTTCTTTTTACTCTTCGCGATTTTCTACCTTTTTTATATATTGGTTTTTTACCAGGCATTATAATTATTTTTTATAATGGCACCACTGGAACGTTTGTGTCCCAATCTAAATCAATATTTTTAACGTTATAATTGCAAATTAAACAAACTTTATGGGTAACTATTTGATATAACTGTCTAGAACAAATATCGCAATATAAATCATCACTTAAGCGTTTTAATTTTCTCTTATTATGAGTATTTACGTGTTTATGAGCACCTGTTCTTTGATAATATTGTATAATTTGATAGCATGAGTGACAAAGAGTTTTTCTTTATTTTCCGTCACTAAAAACACTGTGATGTAACTCTGAGTAATACAGAACACCACTTCTTTGGGATCAGTGTTCTTATGTTTCACTAAACAAAATTTAGCACTAGCACTTTCTTCTTCATTATCTTTCTCAATATCGGAGTCACCAGATGCAGCTTCAATTTGTTCGAAATCATTTATATCGTAGTTCAAACAATTTCTGAAGTTCTTCTCAAATTTTTTTTCGTTAAGATATGTGTTGTAATCCAATACTTCAATTAATTCTTCTAGATCTGCACTTTCTTCAATATTATTATCCATAAATTTTTGGAATGAATATTTTTAATATTTACTTTGCAATATTTACTATTAAATATAAAATTATTTACTTCGATTTACAAGCCAAACGGCTTCGCACTCCCTCCAGGAAATATTGACTCATACCAGGTACACAAAAATACCAAAAGTATGAAGCTCTGTGGGAACCCTTTCCATGTTATCGGGTCCTAGGCGACGTGGTCTGCTGTATTTCCTACGAACTTTTGGACGGTTCGCGCGGTTGCTAGGAGAATTGCTTCCTGCATCGGCTTATACAGATGCTCACTAAGGCCCAGTCCCTTGATGTTCTGCAGGAGGTTCTTTGGTATCACTCTAGTTGTTGACAGTACTATGGGAATCGTTTGGACGCTGTTCATTGCCCATTGTCTTCGGATTTGCACCTCCAGATCTCTGTATTTGGCGATATTCTCGTTGTATTTTGGTCTTAGGTTGTTTTGTTAGGTACAGCGATGTCGATTAGTGTAGTTCACCTAGAAATTTTATCTATTAGTATAATATCTGGTCTATTATGAGCAACTGTCTGATCCGTCAGAACTGTTCGGTCCCAGTATAATTTGAAGTGGTTGTTCTTAAGAATAGGCTCCGGATTGTATTGGTAATAAGGCACTTTTCCTACCTGTAATGGGTTTAACTTTTCTGCTAACTCTTGATGGAGTATCTTAGCGGCTGAGTCGTGTCTTTCCTTATACTCGGTTGCGACAAACGCTTGGCATCCTCCAGTTATGTGCTGGATTGTCTCTGATGTTCGACAGCCATATCTGCATAGGTCATTTTCTATTGATGGATCACTAATGATGAACTTCCGATAGTTCTTCGTCGGAATAACCTGGTCTTGGATAGCTAACAAGAAACCCTCCGTTTCCGGAAACATCTGTCCTGAAATCAACCAGTAGTTCGACGCTGAGTTACTTATTATTTACTTATTATTTGTTGGTATTTAATTTATTACCTTTTGTTGCTCCACGTATCTATTTTATATATTTACTAAAGTGAAAAGTCATTGGTGGTAGGACTTTATATCGACTTCATGGTCAAATATAAGGTTATCCATCTCAAGGTCAAACATAAGGTTAGATCTCCTACTATGATCGGATTCGATGGAAGGTTAGCCAGGTTGTTAACTTTAAAAGTATAATGAGAGAACAAAAGAGGAGGAGGATGAAAAGTGTTGATGATACGAGGTTTTTTGAAAAGTATAATGAGAGATTTGAAAAGGATAATGGAGAAGAAAGGAGGAGGAGGATGAAAAATGTTGATGATTTACGCTTCTTACTCCTCATCCTCTTTCCTTCACTACTGTTAGTGATGATGTTAGTATCGTTGTTAGTTCCACTAGTACCTGGAGGTGGCAGAAGTTCGGAAGTTTCGGAAGGTTTATTACGCTTCCGACGTTTTTTCCTTGAAATTACTAGAAATTTATTATTCTCATTTTCTGAATTGCCCTCACTTGCCATCGATCTATCCGAAAGCGAGTTTACTTTAGCATTAGCTACGGTTTTAGAAACTGAAGCATTAACATTAGCATTGAGAATTTTCTCACTCTCTAACCTGTTTATCTGTTCCATCAGTTGTTCATTCATCGATGTTAGCGACTGCGGTTGAGGTTGGATATTTCCTCTAGTAATTCATCCAGTTGTTTTTTCTGATCCTGGAATTCTGTTTTCAGGGCCAAGTTTTCTTCAAAAGCGTTCTTGAGTTGGAATTCGAGACTTTGTTTTTCATCCTGAACTTCGAGGAAATCTCTGTAAGTTGGGATGACGGACAACATGGGTGCGGACAGCTGTCCAGTATCGTCCGACTCCATGCCGGAACAATGAAAAAAGCACTTGGAAACTCGTTAAAAACTACTCAAAGTTTTTGACAATGTACTGACGGGACAAATACATTCTGACACTGGCAGGAGATGTTGCTGCTGTGAAGGTTCAAAGCAGACGATAACCTCCTAAAACAAATTTTAAAATATTTGAGATTAAAACACTGTAATAAAGAATAAAATAATGCGTTAATAACTCTGTTTCGAATACAGGGAATATTTTTCAGTGAAAAAATACCTCTAACTTTTAGAAATGAAATTCGGCATTAAACAAGTCACTAATGATTCGTCATTATTTACTAAATCATACCGTTTTCCAGAAATCCATAAACAAGAAGTAAAGTCATAAATTAATAAAATGTTAAAACAATGAATAATAGAATATCATGGTCAAGCTCAAATTGGGTTATTTCTAAAAAATTTGACGCGTCTGATCGCCGAAAATGAAGATTCGTAATTGATATAGATTATTGAACTAGCGCAGTATTTCAGACATGGCCAAATATCAATGATATCCTTGGATAAATTCGAGAAAACAAATTAGCTTACTTTTTATCTTGTAAGTGGTTTCCACCAAATTGATGTGAACCCTGAAGGTATTAAAAAAACAGTTTTCAGTTCAGATTCAGGTCATTACGAATTTAAACGTTTATATATGGATTAAAAAATGTACCCTCTACCTTTCAACGTGTTATGGATAATATATTACGAGATTTACAACATGAAGTCTGTTTAATTTACTTAGATGATGTTATAATTTTGTCGACATCTCGAGAAGAACATATACAACGTCTAAAATCACTATTCGACCGTTTAAGAAAAAGTAATTTTAAATTATAATTAGTTAAATTTGAATTTTTTCAAAAATCACTTCAATACTTTTTAATTGCATTTAATTACACCAGATGGAGTTCAATTTTCCACTTCCAAAAACACAAAAAGAAATTAAAATCTTTTTGGTCCTAATTGGTTATTATCATTCTTTTATTAAAGATTTTGCTAAAATAACTAAACCTATGACAAAATATCTAAAAAAGAACGCAAAGGTCATTCACGATCAAGACTTTATAGAATCTTTTACTAGTAAAGAAATGTTAACAAATGACCCAATATTACAATATCCGGATTTCATAAAACCGTTTATTTTGATAACAGATGCAAGTAATTATGCATTAGGAGCAATTTTATCGCAAGGTAATATTCCAAACAATAAACCTGTAGCTTACATATCCAGAACATTAAACGAAACCGAATGCAAAGCAACTATTGAAAAAAAACTTCTTGCAATAATTTGGGCATAAAGAAATTTTAGACCTCATCTTTATGGTCCTATATATCCAGACTATCAACTTTTAACCTGGCTCTTCAGTTTTAAAGAACCAAACTCTAAATTCGTTAGATGGAGTTTATAACTCGAGGAATGTGAATACGATATAATATACAAAAAAGGCAAATTTAATACAAACGCAGACTGTCTATCAAGAATTAATTTAAATACTTTAAAAAATGAATCAATAATTAATAATTCCGGAGATGTTAAGATATTTTAGAAACCTTAAGAACCATGAGCGAAAATATACCACCTCTTGAAAATTATCAAAACCATTCTACTTCATTAGATACATCAATAAAACAAAATGACAACGATATAATAAAAATTATATCTAACATAAGAATGCCACATACTAACCCTGATCTAGACAATGTAACTGATACTGAAAGGTTTACGCAGCATTCATTAGCAAACGGGACAATTAAAGATGGAATTAATATCTGTAACTAAATATTTAACAGTAAAATAATGCAAATATTAATATTCCTTAATATTTTACCCAAATTAGGTAACAAATTATGAAAACAATAAAATTATTACAATCAATTTTGACTACATTCGACAACGAAAATTTAATTTTACAATTCTTTAAAGAATATACAGATATTAAAATTACCGATTATATGTTTTTCACTCTGATGAATTTTATAATTTCTGTTCAGTATCTTTAAAACACTTCAGAACAAGGCCTAAAATTACCAAGATGTCTTAAACTTTTTGATATGATTTCCGATAAGAAAGAACAAATTATTTTAATGCAAAATCATCATGAAGGCAAACCTGACCATCGAGGTTTAAATGAAAGTTTTTAATACTTAAAAAGAAATTATTATTGGGGAAATATGAAAGCAAGAATTACCAATTATATAAATTCTTTTGACATATGTCACAGATTTAAAGAATGCAAGAAAGATCCTTATATCCCTTTAATGTAGACACAAACAACTTCTAGATCATTCGAAATATTATATTGTTGTAAATCCGGGAGATTTCGAAAAGCCCTTGAAATTATATGTATATATTTGCCCCTTAATTTCCCGAAAATTGCAAACTTAATTTGATCACAATTTTACAGGCGTGTTTCGTCCACAGTACCGACGGTAGGACTCCTCATTGGAACCGTCGGTACCTTTCCCAGAGACCCTGTTTTACCGTACTATAGTAAAGTTGAATCTAATATTTGTAGTTATTTCGCGTGGGAACTTATCGATAAGATGTTAATTTTTAATTGCCTTGCTCACAGAATATTCTTTTTTTTTAGTTCATGTCCGCCATTTTGTCATCACATTACGACACGCCCCCCACTAGACAACCACTTGGTATTGATTTGAGATTTGTATCCTTATCAGGAATCTATAGCAAGTCGGGTGTCCAGAAATCGAAGTAATGTGACGACGCGCTGCAATATGGTCGCTGCAATGTGGTTTCTACGTGAGCTCAGTGCTACGTTTAGCGACTCGATGCAGGAGAAAACCTAGAAAACCCGCAAAGGTCCCCACCAAGGATGCCATGTTGTAAATCTGGGAAATTTCGAGAAGCCCTTGAAATTACATTTGCCCCTTAATTTCTCGAAAATTACAAACTTAATTTGACCACAATTTTACAGGCGTGTTGCATCTACAGTACCGATGGTAGGACTCCTCAGTGGGACCGTCGGTACCTTTCCCAGACACCCTTTTTTGACGTACTATAGTAAAGTTGAATTTAATATTTGTAGTTATTTCGCGTGGGAACGTATCGATAAGATGTTAATTTTTAATTGACTTGTTCACAGAATATGTCCGCCATTTTGGTCGTCATATAACGACAATATATAGACGTATTTACTTTCGATGGGAAAAATTATTTAACTCCAGTAGATGCCTTTTCAAAATTAGGACAAGCTATCTTTGTCGAAGGAAAGACCACTATTCATATAAGTAATGCTTTATTCAAATATTTTACATTTTACGGAATACCAGAAAATTTAATAGTCGACAATGGAAAATAGTTCAATAATTATTCGGTAAAAGAAATCCTTAAATTACATAAAATAAATGTACATTTTACAACGCCGACACATCATGAATCGAACGGTATAGTCGAGCGATTTCATTCCACATTAATAGAACACCCACTCGTATTACGAGGAATATACCCTAATGATAACAAAAATCTGGTAGATTTTGCAATTATTGGATATAATAATTCAGTTCATAGTTCTACGAAATTTGCACCATTCGAACTTACTTTCGGGTATACAAACTCTAGAAACCGACATGAAATATTTCTTCCAAACTCATTTTATATTGATTATGTAGAACACCAGAAAAACAAATTAAAACATACTTATTCACAAGTTAGCGATAGACTTGAATCTCATAAAACAAATATAATAACAAAACAATATACAGAAAAATATCGCTAAAAAACAGGACAAATAGTCTATAAAAAGAATTCAAAAAAGTTGAAATAAAAAAGATAAGTAATTTTTAGGTTCCTTTGAAATAATTAAAATATTAGATAGGAACCATGCCGAAATAACAAAAATAAAACTAATATTATTCATATCAAAAATTTTAGAAAACGATCTGTTGCTACAGGTCAACCTCTGTAGTATCGCAGCGGGACTCAACACTTCTGTCTACCGTGACCTGAATAACAACCCTGGACTCCTTGCTTTAAAATTAGGAAATGTCCAAAATAAAATTGACTATTGGAATTTTATACAAATATATGATATAGACAAAGTTATTGACGAATTTCTATCATTGCAGAACACTTATACATTTATAAAGCAAGCAATTAATAATAATAATCATGAACATGGCAATGCAAGAATTTTACAATTCATATCACATTATTGATATTTTAGTAAATAAAATAAAAAATCAAATTAATCTACCTGTGCGAGTTTTATCGTGAGATTCAACAAACATGTGTTCAGCAGGTTTCGCCTTGGAAGAATGCTTGGGGTTTTGAGCTACTTGATCAAGCTTCCACAATCTTTTTATAGAATTTTCAATTTGAGTTAAAGTACAAAATGTATCTATACGCAAATTATTTCCAGGGATACTTTTCCCATAAGTTTCCATCCAAAAGACGTATTAACAGCGGAGAGCTTGTGGTGATCAAAACAAATTTGTTCACCTTTTATTAAAGAGCTAAAAACTTCAGCACCGATCAGTATGTCAATATTAAAATTTGGGTCGTTCAAATTGAAAAATTCTTTAAAATGTTTTGCTGGCAAGTCAGCGCATGGCAAATCTGCACAGATTTGCGGTAAAACAAGAAATTCTAAAGTTAGACAAGATTCACAATGAAAATGAGGACGAACTGTGCAAGCAACACCTTGAGTGGCCTTGGTAGCCATAGGTTCTAACCCACCGATAGAAATATTTAGAAAATAAGAATTCAAATCTAGTTGTTTACAACATTTTTTTGTACTAAAATTAGCCTGGCCGGTGGAATCCAATAATACACGTACTTTTTGAAATTATCCCCTAGTATTTTTAACTTCTATTATAGCGGTGGACAAGAGAGCAGTATGGCTACGAGGTAAATTAGCAACTTAAAAGTTAACATTTAGGGAATTATCAGGCATATTGTCTTTATTTTAGTGTGACTGCAATGCACCTGCACTGAGAGAGCTTTCCGCCAAATGGGAAACATGAGTAGGCGCATGCGTCATAGAAGTGGATGTATGAGAAACAACTTGAGAACTTTGAGGATGAGAAACAATATTTTGAGAAGAGGATGGCTTAAATTCTGAATCAAAATGTAAAAGTGTATGATGTTTTAGAGAACAATTACTACAAGTGTGAAGAGATGTACATGAAGGCGAAAGATACCTTGTACCCAAATAATTTAGATACAATCTTTTAGTTTTAACAATATTATACAGTTCTTGAGGGGATTTTGATAAAAAGACTTGATAACTATAAATGTGGTGCAACTTCTTACAAAAGGCGCTTTGCGATTGGTATTGTTCAACAATGTTTTTATTTTATTTTTAGGAGGTTGTGGTTTTCCTAGAGAAGAAGTAACAGAAATAGCATCTAAAGCTGCACAATGAGTTTGTGAAACGTCTTTCAAAATAACAAAATTATTTGAGCGATTTGCTAGGTTTTTTTATTAAGTATGACACTCGATTTCAAAACTTGTGGCTAAATTGTGATTTAGCCATTCCATTAACATATTAAATAGCACAAAATCCTATTGTTTAACTGGGTAATACAAATTATTTAAAGCAGCCAAGTTCTCTTCAAACTTGTCCACAAGATTTCTCAAAGAACTGACCGAATGATCATCTGACAGTTTTTAGTACCCTGTATTTCTTGCCAGTGAGTTATAGCAATAAGTCTAAGGTCCTCATCTCTATGAATCAGAGCATTGTATGCAATTAAATAATTTGCGTAAAGGTGTACATCTAACTAACGCAAGAGGAGCTTTATCGAGATAATTTATCAAATAGTTAAATTTTTCAACATTGCTCAAATGGAATTAGTATGTATGAGCGAGTTAAATAAATCACAGAATGTTTTCCACGTTCTAATATCACCATAGAAAGCCGGTATTTCCAATTTAGGCAACCTACCGTTATTTTGTGATGACGCAGAATTAGAGACATTTAAGTTGACAAGGGGTTCAGATTCAAAAATACTATAGTAAATAGCCTGAATTTCAAAATAATCAAATCGAAAAGGTCGCTAAAAGTCGCATCGGTTTTTAAAAGAACATCTTTATTTTCCACGCTTGCTATTAAATCAACAATATTCGAATGATTCTTATGAAATCATCTTTAATACTGTCGAGGATTTTATAGCGCATCTTAAAATGTAAATGTACATTCTGATCTGTTCTAGCCTTTTCCGTGAAATTTAATAATTCTTTGATTCGAGAATATATATCCAGTTTTGACATTTTCAAATCTATTATTTATTTCTAATTGGGCACTATTTAATAAACAATAAACAATACAAAATATTGTTATATTTTCAATTAAAAACCAGTTAATAAAAATAAATCAACAAAACATATTAGCTTTTAATACTCTAAAATGTGAATGTGAATATGCGGTTTCAGTAGTTTCCGATGCGTTACAAAATTTAAATATTTTGAGTCGAAAATTTCAGGATACTGATTCTGCTGGTCAACAAGCTAGTGATGACAGCAGTATGGAGGGAGTACGACTATGAAATTGCGTGTGACAGGTGCGCCTTCGAGACAAAGAGTAATTAGTGGACTGTATATAAGTTGGTTGAGGAGATAAGAAATTATGCAAATAATGAGCAAATACAAAATACGGCGATAGCGTGACACAAATACTAAAATGGCCTACCTTAAAGTTGAAATCACTTTACTAATTTTTTCTTGGTGGCCACCAGGATAATCCCATACTTCATAATGCAGGAATCAGGAATCGGGAACACTGTCACTATATTTTGCGTAGTTTTTGAGGAGATATCTAGTATATTTGAGAGCAAAACGATAAGCCTTTTCGATAAGGCGAGAGACGTGCAATACGTCGAGTACTATACTATACGACTACTATACTACTCCTGTTCTGTCCTTTTTTTACATTTGTTCAAAATGCGCAAGGGCTAGTAAAATGTGTTACGTAATTAACTATCCTTCACGCTAAACGCTTTGTTAATAACAAGAAACAGAAGAGGCTTAATCGACGGGCTAGGTTCCATTATTAAATCAATTACTTGCAACCTTAATTAAAGTGATGATAAAAAATATGAATAAGTGATTAAATTATTATTGGAAAATCAAAGTAAATTAAAAACAATTGTCAAAGATCAAATTACTTTATTTGAAAAATCATTTAAAATATTTCAAAATACTACAGATGCATTAACACGCAGTTAGTTGGTTATAAACAAACACATTAAGGTGTTGCAAGTAATTAAAGAAACTCATAATAAAATTTGAGAAGTTTATCATTTTATTCATTGACCAATCAATTATATCCCAATTTATTTTAACATGTCAAATTATATGTAATATCTTTGAGGTAGCAATTACATTTTCAAAATTTAATACTTTTTATAAGTCGATAATAGAGCCAAATTATTTATTAATAGAAATATCTATACTTAGGAAAAAAGAAATTTTCATTTGAACCCATATTAAAAAATATCTTACCGTCATTTAAGTGAACTGAAGAAAATTTTATTTTGTGATTCCTTTCCGGATTATGAATTCTATCAAACATCAGAGTTTGCTACAAACAATTTTCCATCTAAGAGACGAAACTTCCTGGCCTTTTTGAGGGCAAGTCTTCAAGAATCATCTTGTTTGAACGAATTATCTATTAATTGAATTTCTGGCAGACGAATCTTTAGCTCTTCTTATGCCGTCATTTCGGAGTGTCAGTTTCATGTTGCACTACCCTCACAGATTAGTGGTCCGATTGAAGAGTGAAAGGGTTGCTCCCGCTCAATTCACGTAGTTTGCAACAAATGCGGGATAAGCTGCCAGAGCGATATTAGTGTGATAAGGAACTGCAGTTGAACATACTCTGTTACATTCATTATGACCAGATATATCGTCATCATATAGGTGGTTCACCGCTACCAATAAAAAGTGTCCTGAGTGTAAAAAATAAGTGAAAAATTATGAACAGTAATTTATAAGAGACAATTAAAAATTATTTGATGAGTGCACTGAAACGGCAAGTAGTTACATGAGTGATGCAATGCAGAATAGGTGTGGCTTTATTGTGAATAGGATTGGCTTCTGAATATCTAGAGGCTGCCTATGCATGTCGATAAATATTGCAGAAAAGCATTAAATTTACCAGAATTTGTTAGTGAAAAAAAAATTGGGATTTAGTGACTGGAAAAATTGATTAGTTTCATAAAATATCCGATTATATTAAATGAAATTAGAGTGTAGAAATTTTGTTTAACGTAGTATTTAATTTTGCAGTCTGAATTTTACGCATATGAAATGCAAGACTCGAAGGCAAACGATTTTATTAAATTTTTTAAATATATGGATTATGTTGAATTATGTAATTTAGCAAGTGTAGTTTGTAAGGAATTTTTAAAAGATAACAATGAACGGAAGTTATTGAGCAAACTAAAAAATCTAGGTTTAAATGATTATATCACACGTATAAGAGAACAACAGAAAAATGTTAATCATTAAAATACATAAAATGTAGTCAGTTGTTTCATTATATTTTGATCTTGAAGTTCTCGTCATACCATTTTAAACGTGTGAAATCATTTGACCTTGAAGACTCGTCCACTGTTGTTGGTGTGTCTGTCGTTAAGCTACTCCCCACGATTGTTATAATTCGACCTTGGATATTCGCTATAAAGATTAGTAGGAAACGAAGTGACTTCAAAGAGTCGCACGTGTCAGTCAAATAAACATCAAATATTGTGTTCATGTGGGGTTCTAAAAGTGCTTTTGTATTCACGGAAATGTTTTGGATTTTTATACCCTTTTTCAATAATGAATATTTCAAAAAAAAACTTTAGATGAAATTAATGAAATGTTCAGCAAAAATTTCGAGGTTTTAGAGAGAAAAAAAGCTACTGAAATGATTGTGGGGAAAGTGTATAAAAATGTAAAAATAGTTTCGATGACTACACGGATTTGATAAAACTCTGCTAATGGCTTTATACGATGACGGTGATAATAGCACATTCCAGACTTTTTTGCCAGAATTTCTTGCTCAAACACTGTCAGACGATAGCCGAACTGGACCCCTTATATACCCTTTTTCCGGATACCGGAAGATTCTGCATCTTTCTAGAAGGACTTTCATACTACATGGTGTAATAAAAATTAAAAAAAGGAGTAATCTGGCAATTTCTAGACCTTCTGTCATAGGCTTTCTTTGTAAAAAATAAAAAAATAGAATTTTCTAAAAAGTTCTAGACCTTCTTTCATAGACGTCTCATCAGGAAATTAAAAGTTAAAATTAATTAAATAAATTAAGAACTCGTAGAAAATGAACCTAAAACCCTACCAACTACAAACAGAAACTAATATTATGATATGTATAATGCTATAAAGTCCATTACATTGCCCCCTTCCAAGTCTCCTGGATCTTGATAATGGGCTAATCTGTCAAGATGCACGACTTTCATCTTCGTATGAGGGATTTTCTGAATTCAGTACACCAGATCGTTCAGTCGGATCACTACGTGATAATGACCTTCCCTTGACTTTTGAAGATTTGGTGAACGCTATTTTGTTCATTTCGGATTGTATAACCAAACTTTTTCACCAACCATGAATCTACCAGTATTGGCTTTGATGTCATAGCAGGTCTTCATTCTGTCATGTTATATTTGTAATTTTTGAAGGACTTCTCCATGTAAGACCTGAAGCTGTTACTAAGTTGATTAATGTAGTTTTACCAAGTTGCTTCAGTATCGGGCGGACGTCCAGTAAGCAAATCGACTGGAAGATGTAATTCTTTTCCAAAAATTATACGAGCAGGTCTTTTTTTCCAGTGGTTTTGTAAATGGCTGAACGATAGGCTGGTAAAAATGACTAAATGCATTTATCCCAGTTATTTTGTTGTTCACTTACTTGTATTTGGATGTAATTCTCCAGTAGAAATAAAAAAATATTTGTACTCACATTTATTAGTATGTTTTATTTTAATCTATAATTTTTTGGGGGGTTGCGCAAACTTGCAAACTTAAGGAAAAGCCGCCACTGTTTTGTTGTTCATTTACTTGTATTCTGATGTAATTTTCCAGCGTTCTGTTAAATCTCTCAAGCAGTGTATTTCTCTCGGCATCCTATATCTACAAATCCACAGTTCAAACAATATTTCAGAAACGGTGGTGGTTTTTTGATTTGGTATCGTATAGACTTCTGGCCGTCTGCTGAAGTAATCCATAGCTATCAACATATAGCAATTCCCTGACTTACTAATAGGAAATTGTCCTGCTATATCGATTACAGTTCTTTCAAAAAGTACTCCTAAATTGTATTGCTTCACTTTACCATGGCTACGGATCTTTGGTCCTTTACTGGCAGCACAGTCAGCACAGGTTTTGCACCAATCTTTTACATCTGCGCGGCTCCCCATCCAATAGAATCTCGGTCGAATTTTTTCAAGAGTTTTCATAACCCCCAAGTGCCCGTCACCTACACCACTATGTATAGCTTGCAGTACTGCTGGAACCCTTTTGGTGGATAATATAGTTTGGTATTTGTAGTCTATGTCATCAGAGATCTCCCAAACTCTTTTTAATAGACCATCGTGCATAATCAAGGAATCCCTTAAGGCCCAGTAACCTTTAACTTTTTGATATTTTGTGGAAAGTGAGCCGATTTCACTTATTATTCTTTAATTTGATGATAATATTAAGCTCTGGATCTTCTTGTTGTTCCTTGGAGATGATTTTGGGATCCCAATCCAAAGAGTATTGCAGTTGTGTCTTTTGACAATGGAAATCGTCAGAATTTTCTCGCTCTTCGTGTCTGTTACAGTGCTTGCATTCTTCTAGACATGGTCTCCTTGACAAAATGTCTGAATTTTTGTGGTACAAGACTTTTCTAAGTTCAATTTTAAAATCGTACTCTTGCAAGCGTTGTAACCATCGTGCTATTTGACCTTCAGGATTTTTAAATTGTAAAAGCCATTTTAATGATGCGTGATCCGTTCGCAGGACAAATATTTGGCCATATAGATATTTGTGAAAATGTTCCAATGTCTTTATTACGGCGAATAGTTCTTTTCTTGTTACACAATAATTTCGCTTTGCAGAGTAATTTGCTAAAATTAGCAATCACCTTCTCTTGGCCATTTTGTATTTGGGACAAAATTTCACCTATAGAGGAGTTACTAGCGTCAGTATCCACAATAAACATCTGGTCAGGTTCAGGATACGACAATATTGGAGTATTAAAAAGTGCCTTTTTTAGTTCATCAAAAGCGTTTTCGCAGTCTTCGGACGATTCATAGTTGTTGCTATTTTTAATCAGTGGATGTAAAGGTCTTGCATTATCGGCGAATCCTTTTATGAATCTTCTATAGCAAATACAGAGACCCAGAAAACTTCTTAATTCATGCTTGTTTTTTGGTATTGGCTAAACTTGAATGGCTCCGTCTTCTCCGGATCGGTTCGTACACCAGCTTCTGTTCTGTGATTATATGCCCCAGTCATTTCACTTCTTTCTGAAAAAACTAACATTTCTTCGGACTGAACTTTAATTGTGCATTTCCCAGTTTTTGAAATACATCTTCGACATTTTTCAACTAATCGTCAAATGTTTTTCCCAGAATTATGATGTCATCTAAGTATATTAGGCATGTTTTCCAAGTTAATCCATGTAAGATTCGTTCTTTGCTACGTCATTAAGTCACAGTGTTTATTCGATGTTCGATTATATTGGTCCTTCCCAAGTCGCTATCAGATAAAGAGAAACCATCTTGATTTGTTCTTAAAAGGCTTTCCAGTCGAGCCACCTGAACTAGACATAGTATTACCTCGATCAAAATATCAGCAACAATAATCACATGTCTGAAAGTGGTGCTTCCCAGGGTTATTTCTGCTTCAAGTATCCCTCTCACTGGTATTACTTCGCCATTGGCGGTTTTCAGGGCATAATGTTTTTTCAGAAAACAAATTTTACATTGAACCACGATGTTCGGCTTTACAATGGTATGAGTAGAACGAGTATCTAATACCATTTCACATACCCTACCGCAATACCTTTCCTGGTAGTACCAAGCTGAAACCATTGTTTTGCAGCCGGGATACCTTAGTTGTTATTGTTGGTAGGGCTTAGTAGCACCTATCCAGCTTTTACCCCTTTAAGCTGGCTACTGGAGTTTTCCTAATTTTTATCACTGTCAGGAGCAATTCTGCTAGTACAGCGGCTTTATAAATGCCCCTCTTGGTCACAATTCCAACAACGAATTGTATTTCTGCTATTAAAGATTGTGTTTTTGTTGCCATGTGTCTCTTGTTTGTTTAAAAACTCTTACACCTCCCTCATTAGCTTCATGAAGAATTCTTCGTTGGTCTTGCGATCATCCTTGGAAATGTGGACCCTTCTTATGATTCTTCCTTGGTTCCTTGAGGTCGATTTCAAACTGACGGGCATAAGCCAGAGCCTCAGTCGGACGATTCTGAGTTTGACTTGTTTCTGGGTCGCGTAAACCTTTGTTGAAATTATTTACTGCTAACTCTTGCTTTATTTCTTCCGGATATGTTGGGGAAGTCAGATTTATTAGCCTCATTATATCCGCCTTATATTGTTGCAGACTGGTATTTTTGTCTTTTTTCCTTGGAGTTGGGCCGTATAAACTTCGTGGAGGTGGGCTTCCCATAACGCATCTCCAGAAAAGTAATAATAAACTCGTAATATTCTGTTTTTCTTCGGGAATGTGAGGTAGAACCTCTATAGCTTTACTTCGTAGTGCTGGAACAAGGGCATGTGCTTTCTCTGGTGAACTCCAATTATTGCCGGGTTCGAATTGACGGCTATAGGTACTTTGCCGTCGAAGGTAGGTGGCTTCGTCATACTAGTTACAGAAATACTTTTATTATACCTGTTATATCCAAATTTACCCAATATTATTAAATATTCTAAGTTATTGTTTATCATTTAACTGTTGACCTTGCAGGTGCAGTAAATGAATACTGTAACATAATATGTTATTTATCCAAACGGATGCAGGTGTTTAATAAAGACGCTGAATTTACTAAAAGAACAATAATAGTTTCAGATATCATAAATAAGTCTAGACGCTGAACTAACTAAATAAACAATAAAGAATAATATCATATTTCATCAACAAAAAGCTCATGGGAAAAGCTCATGATACTATAAATACCTGCACTCGCCCTGCGCTCGTTAGTCAGTTAAGCATAAGAGTTAATAGACTATAAGTCAATCGAGCATAATCTATTGTTATTCTCTTATTTTAAATCTTAACCTCTAGTGTAAAGTCCAAATCAAATAAAATTATTGTTAGTCGTGTGACTGCAAAATAAAGTGTTTTTTTAAAAACCCTTACCACTCGACCACGACCTAACATACCTGTACTTGTTACGTTTTCAATTTGTAAATGTAATTGTTGCACTTGTTTTCGGATTCTAATCACCTCATGTTGTACTTTACCATGTACGTTTTCTCTAATTTTGCTAATCTTCTGTTGCATTTCTTGTTCTGTGCGCTTCATATCCTCTTGATTTTTTTAAGTTCCTATCCCATGTCCTCCAGGCTTGTTTTTAGTTCTTGTTTTATACTTTCTTGACTTTTCGTCATATCTTCTTTCAATTCTTGCTTCATCTCTTCTTGGATTTTCTTCATATCTTCTTGGCTTGTTTTCATGTATTGTATCATCATCAGTATCTGGTTTAAACTAGTTTGAAGTTATACTTCCATTTTCGCCTTGTATTTTCTAGTTTCCACTAGCATATAATTCACTTTTTTCTTTTTTTTTTCTAATTTTCTAATCTGAACTAACCTATTCTAGATTTAACTTCTTACAACAATTTGTTCCGGGCGGCCGGTATTTATACACACTTTCCAAACTATTCAAGCTGCATTGACGAACTCTCAAAGTAAACTGTCTACGAAAGCTGATCTGGTGTAGTCAGAACGCATCCTCGCGCGGTTGGTCGGAATGTGTTTCGTATCTATAACCAACTTCAGGGTTCAGACTTTTAATTAAATTAATCCGACTTTCCGCGGCTACCGATATGTCAGAGGACAATTTTTGTTGTTGGTACGGGACAAGCGACGTTCCTCCGCTCTTGCTCACAATTTTACTAGCGTTGTCGACGAAGAAATTACAGCTATTATTATGACTAATGTTCTTATCTATTAACGAGGTTGAATTAAAGAAATTAATAAGTTTCTTCACAGATCCGACAGATGCAGACGTTTCGTCTTTTTTATCAAAAGACATCTCAGTCATCAGTTTCATATTGTAAGTCAAGTTCGGTATGCCCATTTGTTAGAGATTCTTTTGTATTTTTGAACAATTTATTTTAAGTTATTTTATATTTGTCACAATGGCAACAGTGACTTAATTCTTAAGAGTGGCAACATTGTTTGTCTCGCTCTCTCTACAACTAGAAATTTGTCATAACATGTTGGTTTGGGAATGTTCCAAAATAAAGTAAAATATTGGAAACAATATTGTTTAATTATAAAAAAGTGTTAACAACAAACAACTGCAACTCAGGCAAAGTCCTGACATATTAGTGGTCCTTTGAGTCGAATATTAAATGGAAAAATTAGTTTATCGGAATGGTATAACGTTGGATTTGAAAAACTATTGCCCTTCGTAACAAGCAAAGGTACTTTTTTTTATTATATTTTTACCCATAGAAAACCATATTTCCCATAAATTTTAATTAATTTCCATAGCCTATTTTCATTTAAAACCACCCTTTTAACCATTCTAATTAATTTACAAGCTATAATAACAAAAAAAAAATTCTCCCCTTGTGAACAAACAAACTATCAAAAAACCATTTAGCATAAAATCGGGACAACGCTTTGCGTTTACTGTGTAAATGGCGGGAAGGTTCACCAATAAACCCCGCCTATGCTCCCGCGGCGTAAACAGTGAACCCCGAAAAGTATAAATACCGTCACATGTTGCGTTATCGCGTTTTCGCTGCAGTCGGGCGATTTAGTTTTTTTGCGTATGGCGGTGGCGCGCTCCTTCGTCATTATCGAAAAATGGCATTTTTCGTGCGAAATCCGCTTCCCGGTTGATATTAAGGATTTCAGTTGGTCTATGACCCTCTTCAAGATTTTTATAATGTTCATTCAAAATTTCAGTGTATGTTAATAAAGCGGGTTTATTGATTTTCTCGCGAATTCCTGACCTAATAATTTTGTCAGCTCCAGCCGAGTTCGCGAATTTAGAATATTCTTGCCCTTCTGGCAATCGCGCGACGTGCGACTTTATTTGTTTCTCTGGGGAAGCAACCAACCGCTCGTGTATCGGTTAAATTTGTCTTCAGACGTGTTACGCAGATTTTTAAATAAACTACTATTTTGCGCTGCTATGCTCGTTGACTCGAATAAAATTGATTAATTTTTTATTAAACCGAATTCAATTGACGACGTGCTGTTAGTTTTTACCGGGTCTCAGGGGATAAGGGTGCCGTGCCTCTAGGCGCGCCGATCAAAGCCGGCGCAGACGACCCTCCATTACCACCCCGGGAATCTGAACGACCACCCGCATCATTTGACACGGACTTGAATAAATGGTGAGTGGACATTTTAAGATAGAAGAAGAAAATTGTTTATTATTAAAAAGAATCGGAATTATTTTAATAAAAAATAATTTTATATTCGGAGTCCGTGATTTTATTTTACGTGTTTTAGGCCTTTGATGTTTCGATGTTAATCGACTCTAATGAGCTCAGAATTTCTTTTATGATTACTTAATTAAAAAACTTAAGAGCGGCGTCCCGCGAGTTTTTTTACAAAAATGTTTTTTGGACAAATAATAATTTATATTTAATATGTAATAGAAATACTATTTAAAAATTAACAGAAGTTGGTTTTTTATCCTAAGAACTTATACTCTAAATTATTAGTAAATATTTAACGCTTGTCTTAAATTGCAATTATCATTAAATCACTAATACAATGTTCTAATGAACAATAAAAATTTGTATGATTTCAAAGTCTTGGGTTTCACAATTTATATCAGTTTTCAAATCGCCCTGGTATTCACTATTATTCAAAGTCTTCAAATTTCTCAAGTTCCGGGAAGGACGGTTACATACTAATAACTCGTCATTAACTTAGTTTTCTATCTTTTATAAGTTTACAATTTGTCTTATAATCAATCAAATCTGACTTATTGGAGTCATTTCTATTAACTGACTTTTAATGATAATGTCGTAATCAATTATTCTTTAATAATCAATTTCGCTTGTGTAATAGTCTTATCGCGGTTAGATAATGAAAAAATAATATTAATTCTAATGAGCGATAATTAGCCGTGTTATGAATTAATAAAATTGACTATTGTTATTTCCAATAAGCGCGATTTCATTTGAGATTTAAATGAGGAAATTTAATTCCTATTACAAAAGTCTAAATAATTTTATTTCTTAAAATTAGAATCTTATTATATAGATCCGAAGTTGTCCGAGTTGTTAGAGTCTAGACAAAGGGTTCGGTTTACGACCTCGGCCTGGCGCCAAGGTGTCGCTGGCTGGCGACTCGAGCGTTGAAAGATATCGAGGTTACTGCTTCTTAGCACCAAAAAGTTTCTCTCTCGCACTCACGATAAGATTTTTGCTGTCTTTCTTCACTGTTCTAAATTTAGTTAATTTACGTTGAATTTTGAATTTATTATTTATTAACGTCTTGATTGTAATTATTAAGAGTTCGTAAAATAGTTTGTTCACAATTTTTAGTTTTTGAATAACTTAAATTGAAACTCGCGGACAAATGGCATTTGATTATCTGCTGGGTTTTGTATAATGTTTTTTAAAGTTTTTAAGTCTTTTCACTCACAATAATTAATGATTAATATTTTAAACAAGATATAATTTAAATTCACGAGAATGTTACTGGTGGTTTCTCCCTTGGCCATGAATACCAAGGTTAGCCGTGCCACTGTCTGAATTAACAGAAATTGGATTGATCAGGACTTCTCGACACACACATGTGGAAATAAAAGATCTCCACGCGTCTTACCTTTCTGATTTTCGCATGGAAATTCTGGGAATTTTTTGCCTGACCAACCAAAACGCAATTTACAAACTGCCCTACTCGCGATTCGACGATTTAATATAATAGTGCTTCTGGTCGAGAATTGGCAATTAATTTCTTGGCTAGAAATTAACTACTGAAAGCTCACCGATTGAAAATCTCCCCGGCTTTTCGTCACCCAAGTGCAAATGGTGAGTACTAATGCCGTCGATGGTGATTTCGCGACGCGTGATGTGCTCAGCTAAATGCATGTAAACATACTAACGACAGAAGGTGTTGAAAACCTGAAAAAGATCTAAGTTAGTTCTTGCTCCCTCGTTGGTAGATCTATGTAAGAGAGAGAGAGAGAGAGAGAGATTATAGTTTTTTGACAGTATTTAAACGTTTTTTCAGCTCTTTTTTAGCTCCGCCTCATTTTTTATCTTCGTCCAATGACAACGGGCTCAGTTTCGCTGTAATTTTCCTGTTTTTTTTGTTTCGCTAATTTTTTGTTTATTATATTATTAATGAAATAATTAGCGCTCCAGATCTTTAGTAGACCTTTAGCTCCCAGTACTTCCGTGACAATTCTCTAGCAGAAAAATTTTATTATATATATATATATATATATATATATATATATATATATATATATATATATATATATATATTGTCACGGAAGTACTGGGCAGTAGTTCCATGATCCAAAGTACTGCGGGGATCTTGAGGTCACATCGGCCTACAAGACACCAGCGGAAAGATTGATGCAAGAAGACATAGATGAGTTATTACAAGTCAGATCCTCAAAAGTCATAATTGGAGACCTAAATTGCAAACGCCAAGATTGGAAACACCAGAGTAAACAACGCAGATGGGCTCAGGTTAGAAGAGAGAACGGAGCGGCACGGAGCTATAGTGATAGCCCCGCCGGAACCAACTTTCTTCAGAGCCGGTAGCGGCCAGATATACTTGACATTGCAATACTGCATAATATAAGAGATGACTTACAAATTAAGAACGTGGTCGATGGGTCATCTGACCATGACCCGATCAAGCTAATAATTGGAAACGAAGTAAGAACAGAGGACATAGAAATAAAAAAGAAAACAAACTGGGCATTGTTTAAGGACAAGGTTTTTGAAAACCTAGAGGCTATCCTCAGGATAAACTCAGTAAGATAGCTGGAAGCAGCCGTGCTGAGTCTGGAAGGGGCGATCACGTTGGCCTATCATGAGTCGACTCAAGAACAGAGGATCGCGGTACAAAGATACCCATATGGGCCAACTCCACCAAGAATAAAAAGTCTGATCGCAAACAGAAGACGCCTCAAAAGGAGGTACAGAACAACGCGGTCAGAAGCAGACAGGATAGACCTTAATAGGGTTTCTGTTCTGCTAAGGACCGAATGAAGAGACTTAAATATCAGAAGATGGGAAGAGATTCAATAGGAACCAATCTACTGGAGTCATCCTGCTAGATGTAGCCAGAGCATTTGATAGAGTATGGCATGCGGGCCTGATCTACAAACTCCGGAGCTCTGGATACCCGGCTTGGATCTGCGAAAATGTTGACTCATATCTACAAAAACGTGAGTTCACAGTCAAGGTAGAGCAGGAAATATCGCAACCGAGAAGACCAGAGGCAGGAGTACCACTGGGATCCGTACTCTCTCCGCACCTCTATAATATATACATTCACGACATCCCCAAAACCAGGAACACGAATATGGCCCTATTCGCAGACGATACTGCCATCATGGCAAGATCTACCCATCCTATGATGATCAGCAGATACCTACAGGAAGAAATGAACCTAGTCAATGACTGGTTCATATCCTGGAAAATAGCGGCCAATCTTAATAAGAGCCAACCACTCTTCCTGACGAAAAGAAGGAGATCCACCGGGCGAGACAATAGATATTGATGGTGAAGCCGTCGAATGGACGAATCAAGCCAAATATCTTGGAATAATACTAGATAGAGGACTGTGTTGGGAGAAACATACCACAGCCACGATAAAGAAATATAAAATGGTAAGTAAACAACTATACCCCTTGCTAAACAGAAGAAACAAGATGAGCCTAAAAAACAAACCGACGATAATCAAAAGTACTTAGGCCAGTGCTGACATACGGATCAGTAGTGTGGGGCCACGTTGCCGTAACGCACATCAAAAGGCTAGAAGCTCAGGAAAACATAGTACTGAGAATGACCTTAGACGCCCCGTGGTTCGTCAGGAACGAGCAAATACGTAGAGAGATGAGATGGATTCTTCTATGAGAAATCCTAAGACAAAAGGCTGCAAAAACCTTCCAAACAGCTGAACTCCACGATAATCCACTGATTAGGCAATCAGTGGATTATAACCCGGATATAGAAGCCAGAGAACATAAAAGACCTAGACTACAAGTCTAGGCGAAGCAAGCAGGAGACTCCAGAGGAATAGAAGACCAAAAGAAAAAGAAGAGAAGAAAGAAGAGAGAAGGACACAAGGATAGGTAAGAGTAAAACAGAGCCCAGGGGAATACCCCCAAGTGCTACTTCGAACGCACTAGGGAGTTAAAAGCCCCAAGTCCAATTTCAGGCATGTGTGAGACGGAGTGAACGATATGCGAATGGCGTAGAGAGACCAACCTTGCATTGTATGCGAAATTCAAGGAAGTGCGAAGCAATAGGAGCACCGGCTCCTGGAGCGAAAACACCAAAGAGTGAAGACCGGAGGTTTATAAGGCTGCGGCCCGGAAACCAAAGGGACACTCACAGTGCACTTCTGTAGACTATAGCTCCACTATAGGAAACAGAAGCGGATCGTGGAGACCCTCAGTCCAGGGGGGGTTTTAGCGTGTAAGAATCCGGCACTACCCACACACTTTGTGTGAGTGTCTATGCAAGATTTCCCCTCCAAAAAAAAGCAATAAGAGACGTACGGAGCACTTTACATCGAGAACAACTAATAAACTAACTAGCGCTAAAGGTCTACTAAAGATCTGGAGCGCTAATTATTTCATCAACAATATAATAAACAAAAAAATAGCGAAACAAAAAATAGGAAAGTTACAGCGAAACTGAGCCCGTTGTCATTGGACAAGGATAAAAAATGAGGCGGAGCTAAAAAAGAACTGAAAAAACGTTTAAATACTGTCAAAAAACTATAATCTCTCTCTCTCTCTCTCTCTCTCTCTCTCTCTCTCTCTCTCTCTCTCTCTCTTACACAGATCTACCAACGAGGGAGCAAGAACTAACTTAGATCTGTTTCAGGTTTTCAACACTTTCTGTCGTTAATGTGTTTACATGCATCTAGCTGAGCACATCACGCGTCGCGAAATCACCATCGACGGCATTAATACTCACCAATTGCAATGATTTAAATGATGATTTCTTGTTTAGTGTTCTTGCATTTCAATATTTCTATACCAACTTTTCTTTTTTGTATGAGAAGTACAAGATTCTGAATTTAGATAAGGGAGAAAAAGTCGAAAATTGGCCATTTGTGTTAATTTACTTCTTGAAACTTATTTTTCAGGGAAATACGAAAAAATCTTTGATACTTCTGTTAGAACTTTTCTTGGAAATCAAGGAAATTGTAGCATTAAATAAGAAACAATCATTAAATTTAGACATCGTGTCTTTATTTCCAGTTAACTATGCTGCATTTATATGTTTTAGTATTAAAAGTACAAGATTCTCTACTTAGTTTCTAAACACAAAGGCTGTATGTATTAATTTACTTCCAGAAGTCAAATTTTATGGGAAATACGAAAATATCTCTAAGGTTATTAGTTCTATTTTGTGTAATATCTTAAATATTCCGAATTTTTGGTACTTTTGTTATAGCTTCCCCATTAAAAGGAGAATATTGAATCACTAAATTCGAAATAATCTTTGAATTTGACACTTTTTCCTAATATCGATTCAGTTTAACAAATATTTCTTGATTATTGTTAATGAAGTACTAAATTTTCAACTTAGCTTATAGACACAAGTTCGCAAATGGGCTGTTTATATTAATTTACTACCAGAAATCATATTTTTAGGAATATACGAAAATATCCCTAAGATCAATAGGTTTTTTCATATATTATTGAAAATTCTTAAATTTTTGGTAGATTTGTTTTAGATTCTTTAGAAAAAACAGAAAATTACATTAACAAATACAAAATAATCGTTAAATTTAAATATTTGGTCCTTATTTGGACTTAATTTAGCTTATATTTCTTGGTTTTGTGAAAGAAATACAAAATTCTAAGCTTAGAGCAACAAAGTCGCAATTGAGCTCTTACTTATTTCAAGAAATACATTTTCTTTTGGAAAATATGGATGATTTAATTATTGCATTTAAATACAAAATTCTTAGCTTAGAGCAACAAAGTCGCAATTGGGCTCTTACTTACTACAAGAAATACATTTTCTTTTGGACAATATGGATGATTTAATTATTGCATTTAAAAGTTGGTAATTAATAGATTGCCAAAAATTTTTGGAAACCAATTTTTATTATTGGTATGTCAGAACTTCCAAAAAAATTGAAATGCCTAGTTCTATTGTAACAGCATTTTAATGGAACTCCCTTGTTACGGTTAAAAATTGGGTTTAAATAATAAATATTTTTGTTTACATTTTTCAAGATTAAATTACAGGTTCAAATTGCTAAAGTCATAAATAGATTTTTGTTTTGTACGTAAATTTACAGTAAACGATGTTTTCTACTATAAAACTAATGATTACCTTTTGTTTTTCATTCATTAATATTGGTTTCATTTATATTCAGATCATTCCTTTTGTTTACATTTTGAAATTTTGATTGACATCGAAACTTAACATATTTCTGTAATTTATAAATTTCAATAGGTACCTCGAGACAATGTATCACATATTGGGAAAAGCGTTTTCTTAATGTTTGGATAAACATAAATAGGATTATTTGCTTTCTTGTTGATTTTCCTTTTTCAGAAAATATTTATTTATTGTCACATATCAGCTGTTGAATGGTCAGCTCCACGAGATTGCGTGAAAGTTTTTAGGATTGCCTATAAGATGGCCCATCAGTTGAATATTATCGAAATGCTAAATTTAAAATGAGATGGTATTGACTTTTTTCATTATGTTGTTTTTAGTTTATTAGTTGAATATTTCCCTTTGCTTTACTAATTAGAATTTTTGGTAAATAAAATATTTGAAATTAGACCCTCGAACTAAGTTGAACTAATTGGATTTAATTTTTGAATATTTCGAACCCATTAAGCAGTTTGTTATTGAGTATTCATTTTGTAGGACGAGGCAGGTTAGATTATTAAGATATTGGTTGTCTCGGTCTGATTTTAGTACTGACCAGTTTAAAATTGAGATAGAAGAATTTTTGCATATATTTTCCGGAAGTAGTTCAAATTGTATGATAAATTTCAAGGGTTCGAGATTATGGCTACGAGATTAAGGTTATTTTTTTTGATAGATTTTTGATAGACGTTTTTATAAAGTTTTTTTGGTAACTTTCGTTGGAAGAAATGTGCTAGTGATTTGAGAGAAATCGTTTTTTTTTGGCTATCTGACGCAAGAGCGTGAAGAAGTGGTTTTAGTTTTACTGCTTTCCCAAGTTAAGGGACCTGGTCATAATTGGCCGATTAATGTAACAAAACCGAGTCGGGGTGCAAACAATTTTTGGTGATTTTGGTCGTTTCACTCTACAGCCAGTTTGGCGATTATTTTCTTCAGCCAGCCAGAAACAACGGCTTATCAGTTAGCAGATGCCACCATCTTCTTGAGTTCGAGGTATGTACATATTTCTTTTGAAACAATCAGTTTTTGTGTTTATGCAAAATTTAGCTAGGCTTTGCGTAGGCCTTTTGTACGACTGATTGAGTAGGAATTTTTATTTCTTTATTTTAGGGTCTTAGGAATAACTACAGTATTGTCTTTGGGATAAGTACAATATGTCTTTGGAATAATTACGTCTTTGGGTAAACTATAGTATGTTTTTGGAATAGTTATAATGTACAGTTTGGGTTTTCGTGCTGCACTTCTGGGATTGTGAGCCTCTGAAAGGGACAATCTCCATATTGAGCCAGGTCAACGTCCTTACTGGGGAAGCCGTCTATGTCACAGGCCTTGTTCAACCACCTGTTTTAAAGTGATTCAGCTAAGTGCCTAATTTTAGCCAAAGTATGTACACAAGAGTTTCTGATTGTTAAGCCTAATGGGTATTAAACCTGTATTTTGAATCGTTTAGTTATCTAAACACAGTTTTCTGTTCGATTACCTAGAGGGCTAACAGGTAGGGGATTCTTGTGTATATGTTTTTGAACCTTTCTAATTAATAGACTTTAAATATCTGGACTTTAATATTTTTTTTTAATGATATTTATCTTTTGGTAATTTACCATATCATATATTTGCGGCGAACCAGTAAACTATGTAAGGTGAAACGCAGTCGACTTCGTTGTGCTACAACCTCAAATTTAAATGTTTTATTTTTGCCATACTCTACTGTAATTGAGGTTTTTTTTATGGTTCTGTTTTAGAGTCCCAGAGTGGCCAAGTACCCATTTAATTATTGTTTAAAATAATGATTATGATAATGATACCTTTATTGAAAATTTTAATTGCTTAATAATTGAATATTTTGGAAACTAGTTATTTTTTTCAAAATTGTAACATACTTTTCAGAAAAATTTTATTAAGATTTTAACCACTTGAGCGACAGTTATAAATTGATTTCTATGATCTAATTTTTGTAATTATCTATCACTTTTTTTCTAATTTTCTATTGCTTATATTTTTTATTATTGCCAAGTGATTTCACTGGCGCCCACGGGATTCTTTTTCCATTATTTTTTTAAATAAATTGTGATTTTTGATTTTTTTTTTAAGACTGATTTTGGTAAATTTTGCTGTTGTAAGTTTACTGGATTTGACATTTTTTTTTATGGTATAGTGATAATATTTGATATATTGGACTTATATTTGATTGATTTATTGACAATTGATCTTTGATTGAGCATATTTTATTTTTGATTTAATTATTTTTATTAGAATATTTTTGTAAATATAAAATATTAAGATGTATAGATTAAATGTTGACCGTTTAACCAAAGATGAACTAGAGTATGAAGTTCAGGTTAGGGGTATAGATCCTTCCGGTACGGTAGATTCCTTAAGAAAGTGCTTAAGATCTTTATTAAGTTTAGAGAAATCTGGGAACATAGTGCAAAGTTCAGTAGTTCTTGATAATGAGCAGGAGATTGCAGAATGCACTCGGAAACTTACAGAGTTAAAAGATTTTATTTCAAATTTTTCTGGAACTAGCAAACAAATTTCGAAAATTGAATCAAAATTTGTCCATTTAGTAGGTCGAATTAATAGAATTTCAGATGAGGATATTACTTTTAAAGATAAACATTCAAAATTATTAATCGAATTAACTTCTCTTTTAACTGATTTTGAAACTAAAACAAAGCTGCTTTCTACAGATACAGGATCAGAGCCACCATTAAATCCAAATTTTTCAGATCAATCGGATACTAGTAATTTAGCAAATTCTACAATGGCTTCTGGTCAAAACTCTCCAATACCCAATGTTAATATTGTTAGCAATCAGTCTTCTACAAATACTTTAAATTTTAAAAGTGTACCAGTTTATAAATGGGGTATTAAATTTTCAGGGACTTCAGGGTTAAGTTTTAATGCATTTTTGCAACGAGTAGATGAACTTTGTATTTCAAGGGGTGTTAATAAAATAGAATTATTTCATTCAGCTTCTGATTTATTTGAGTCAAATGCATTAAATTATTATCATTTAATTTCTAAATATGTTACTGATTGGGATTCTTTAATAAAATTAATGAGAGATGAATTTTTACCAGCTAATTTTGAGGATAAATTATGGAATCAAATTTTAAATAGAACTCAAGGATCAGATGAACCTATAGGTATTTATGTTGCGGCAATGACACAGTTATTTGATAGAATGCCAGCTAAGGTATCTGATTATTTACGCTTAAAAGTTTTACGCTCTAATATGTTACCTTTTTATCAAGAACGATAAAGCTTACATGAAATAAATACTCCTTTTAAATTGATTGAATTATGTAGAAAATTAGAAGAAACTAGGTTACGCGTAGAAGAGTTTAAGCCGCCAAAAAAAGGGAATGTCTCTCTTGAACCAGATTTAGATTACCAACCGGTAAAACGTGATTTTACTAAACCGGCTGCTAGTGGAACTGTTAGTGAAGTTCATTTTTCAAATGTTGATAATTTTTCACAAAACTCTAATGCAAATTTTAATAATTTCAATTTTAGAAACAATAATAATAGACAAAATAATATTTCTCAAAATAATAGATTTTCTACTTCACAAAATAATAGAAATAATTCACAAAATGTTAGACAAAACTATCAAAACAATAATGGACATAACCAAAGAAATTTTAGAAATCAAAATAACTTAAGAAATAATTCTCAAAATCAAAATAATTACCAAAATTTTAGAAATAATCAAAGTAATGTTAGGAATGTTAATGCTTCTTGTAATTCTAATCAAAATAATTTTAGAAATAATAATTCTTGTTTTTATGGAAATAGCAATCAAAATAATTCAGGAAATTTTCAAAATTATTCTGGTAATAGACAAAATAAATCAACCTAATCATTTTGCTAAGAATTGTACAGCTAAAGATAAGAAATGTTTTAATTGTGGAAAATTGAACTGCACTAAGAGAACGTGTCTTAATTGTAATAGTACTCAAGTTTCGAGTCAGGGAAACGGTTCAGGAAGTCAAGTTTAGGTCGAGGTTTGACTTCTGACATACAATCGACCACAGATGATTTGGATTTTAAAGATAAAGTTGTTTTGGATTATGTATTGACACATGTAGGTCCTGGGGAATGTCCTTATTTAAAAGTAGATATTTTGGGTTTAAATTTTTATGGACTTTTGGATTCTGGGGCAAATAAAATTTTTGTAGGTAATAAAAGTTGGGATAAATTGAAAACTTTGGGAGTTAAATTGGATGTAAATAAGAGTACGCTTTGTAAAATAGCTAATGATAGTTCTTGTGAATGTATAGGCATAGCAACCGTTCCAGTAAAAGTTAGGGATATAGTGAAACTTGTAGATATTTATGTGGTACCTGAACTGCGACATGAACTTATTTTAGGTATTGATTTTTGGATAAAGTTAGGTATTGTTCCGGACATGCGCAGAGGCGAATGGTATTTTTCATCTGAAGTTTTAGGTAGTCCAGAGATTTCTTTGATGCAGTGTGAATCAGACTTGACAGAGGAGCAGAAAGTTAGGTTGAATAATTTAGTTACAGCTTATTTTGATAAAATTGGAGATCGTTTAGGTTGTACCTCGATGGTTAAACATAAAATTGTTACAAATAGTGAGCCTATTAAGCAGAGATATTACCCAGTTTCACCCTTTAAGCAAAAACTTATAGACGAGGAGGTAGACAAGATGTTAGCAAACGGGGTCATTGAACCTTCAACTTCTGCCTGGTCATCTCCAGTGCTTCTGGTGCCCAAAGAAGAAGGAAAACAGCGCTTTGTAGTTGACTTTAGGAAGGTTAATAATGTCAGTCAGAAAGACGCCTATCCTTTGCCCTATATTTCTTCCATTCTAAATAAATTAGAGGGAGCTCGTTATCTTAGCTCGTTGGATCTTCAAAGTGCGTATTGGCAAGTAGAACTAGAGGAAAATAGTAAGCAGTATACAGCGTTCACTGTTCCTGGACGAGGACTTTTTCAGTTTCGTAGGTTACCGTTTGGTTTGCACAACGCTCCAGCTACATTTCAGAGATTGATAGATACAGTTTTAGGTGCTGACTTACAACCTTATGTTTTTTGTTATCTGGACGATATAATTGTAGTCACTTCCGATTTTGATAAACATTTAGAAATTTTACAGCTCGTTTTTGATCGTTTAGACAAGGCAGGGTTAACCTTAAATAAGGAGAAGAGTAAATTTTGTCGAGCAGAATTTAGATATCTAGGTTATGTTGTTAATAGACATGGTATTTCAGTTGATCCCTCGAAAGTTGAAGCCATCACCAATATTCAGACTCCAAAAACAGTAACAGAAATTCGCAGAATTATTGGAATGTTATCATGGTATCGTCGTTTTGTTCCAAATTTTTCAGACTTAATATCACCTTTTACTCGTTTACTTCGTAAAGGCGCTAAATTTGCTTGGGATAAAAATTGCGAGGATGCTTTTCAAAAAATTAAAAATGTCTTAGTTTCAGCACCCATTTTAACTTGTCCAAATTTTGATTATGAATTTATTCTTCAGACAGACGCAAGTGCATATGGTGTTGGCGCAGTTTTATATCAAGTATACGATGGAAGAGAACACGTCATCTGTTATATATCTCGCAGTTTGACTCGTCAGGAAAAAGTTTATTCTGCTACAGAAAGAGAATTGTTAGCTGTACTTTTTGCAATCGAAAAATTAAGATGTTATTTGGATGGTGCAAAATTTTCTGTGGTTTGTGATCATTACAGTCTTCAGTGGCTGGATAATCTTAAAAATCCTCAGGGTAGATTAGGTCGTTGGGCTTTGCGGTTACAACAATTTGATTACAAAGTCATTCATCGTAAAGGCAGAGAAAATATTGTTGCGGATGCTTTGAGTCGTTCTGTTCCAGAATGCGATGCCTTGGAGATTTCTAATATTGATCTACAGGAAGTACAAGACAAATGGTATATTGACCTCAGGAAACGTATATTGAAAAATCCTTTAAATTTTCCGCGTTGGAGAGTAACTGATGGTAAGATTTATAAATATTTTCAGCTGGATTTTCCGGACTTGCGTGATACTACGGATTATTGGAAATTGGTTGTCCCAAAGGAAAAGCGGCGTGAGATTATGGAATCTTGTCACAGTTCTACAATTGGAGGTCATTTTGGGGTTCAGAAAACTTATTTAAAAATTTGTCGTTTATATTATTGGCCTTGCATGAGAGCTAACATTACCAAATTTGTTAAACATTGCTTAGTATGTCAAAGAGTAAAACCTGAACAAAAATTGCCTAGTGGTTTATTACGCGATAATTTAATTCCAGAACATTGTTGGCAGGTTATTAGCATGGATTTATTTGATCCATTACCAAAGAGTAAACACGGTAATATGTATATTTTTGTAGTAACTGACGTTTTTAGTAAATTTAATTATTTCTTTCCTATTAGAAAAGCAAATTCAAAAACAATAGTTAATCTTTTAGAAGAGCGTATATTCTTGGTTCATGGTATACCACAGGTCATTAGGTGTGATAATGGGGTTCAATTTGAAAGTCAGGAATTTCAGGGGTTAATAAAAAATTATGAGGTTAGAACACTTTTTAATCCAAATTATCATCCATCGCCAAATGTTACTGAAAGAGTTAATAGGGTTTTAAAATCAATGCTTTCGGCTTTTATCTCAGATAATCAAAGAATTTGGGATGAGAATTTAGCAGCATTAGCTTGCGCAGTTAATACTGCCGTTCATGAAGCTACAGGGCGTACGCCATATTTTGTTAATTTTGGTAAAGATATGATACTTCATGGTAGTGAATATTTAGGGTAACACACTTGAGCGACAGTTATAAATTGATTTCTATGATCTAATTTTTGTAATTATCTATCACTTTTTTTCTAATTTTCTATTGCTTATATTTTTGTTAACTGTCATTTAAACACTCATTATCTCTCTCCTTATCAATTTTCTAATTCTTTCTCTTTGCAGATATTTTTGTAGTTTTTTTTGATATTGCTTATTTTTTATTACTGCAAAGTTGATAGTCTCCGGCATTGTTGGGCTTATGGACCTTCATAGTCTAGTTTAAAATAGAGTGTGTTATTTTCTTCTATAACTAGGCTATGTCGACGTAAACCTTCCAAGTGTAGTTGATTTGTTTACTATTGGATCGGTTTGCCGTTCACGGTGCAGGACACTGTCAAGTTTAATTTACCATTCTTTTGTTTTAATATTCACATTTGGCTACGTCATAGAAAGACAATAACTTTCGACTAAGTCAACAAGGTTTCTCTATTGCAATTTAACATTTGTAATCGCACTTCTATTAGATAGCCCCATTAGAGGAGCTTGCAATAATTCACACTGGTGATAACTTTTTCCAGGGGTTGTACTTATTATCTGGGAAGGGGTATACCGTGAGGAATAAATGTATTGGCCTCTATTTAATTGGTTTTATTTTCTATAATTTTAAACTAGGATACTTTTAAGTACTTAGACTCTGCGATTTATTTACCCGGATATGTCATATTAAATATTTATTCTTTTCCAAGTTTTCTTTACTACAATTGCTCGTAGTATAATCATTAGGGCTCATTCTAAAGTAAAATTTGGTGGCGCCTTTTTCCCGATTTAGACATTTATAAAACTTACACAGGCAATATATTAAAAATAGTGGAAAAATATAAAAACAACGAATCTACCTGAGATGAGCTAGCGTATAGGTAGACTCCAGTCAGCATTAGGACAATCATTAGGTAAGTCTGAACTGAGGTACCTTACAGGGTGTTGCCAGGATTTGGTAAGGCGTTTATAGTTGGTAAAATTTTGAGATTTCATTAGACAGCAAAAATTCGTGATTTCACTCTACCGAATTTTCAATATACTATGCTGGGTGTTTCTAATTCGAATAATTTGTTTTCTAGGAGAAGTTAAAACAGAAGCATCAAAAATTCAAGACTTTTAAATATTATACCAGATAATACTAATAATCTTGGAGATCTTTTCGTATTTCCATGAAAAATGTGTTTTGGAATGTAAATTAATGAAAACGGCCCATAATTGACTTTCAATCTCTAAGATATACGGGAAGATCTCTAAGACCTTTTAGGTTAATTTTGTAAAATAATAAAGAGTCCTGCATTTTCGATATTTATTTACAAATATTCTGGGAAAACAAGGGAATAACGGCATAAAATGAGAAACAATTTTAAAATCCAAAAATTTTGTTCTAATTTTGATTCAATTTATTTGCGTTTCTTTGATTTTGTAAGAAAAGTACAAAATTCTAAAATTAGATTATAGACAGAAAGTCGAAAATGGGCCAATGGTGTTAATTTACTATTCAAAACTGATTAATACATAGAAATACGAGAATATGCCTAAGATCGGTTTAATTTAGTAAAATATTAAAAAATCTTCCATTTTCAGAAGAATCTTGCATATTGTATAAATAACGGGCAAATATACCAGGACAAATTATGTTTATAAATAACAAACTGGCAATCAGAGCACCACAAATTGTGTAAATCATAATAAAACGTATACCGCATTCTTTTAAATTGCGAGAATTAAAAAATAAAATAGGAATCACGTACCGAAAATTGGAATAATATACCGAAAATCATAAAATATAAGTTGTAAATATAACTATATGCCTTCTGTGGTAAATATTATTACAAACTGTCAATATTTGATATTCTTTTAATAATCTAAGTTCAGATTCTTGTACTTCTAGTTTGTAGGCTTAATTTTTATAATTTCTAATAAATTTCTTCAGCACAACGACAAAAACCACTGAAAGTTTTAATTTTCTATTATGTCCCGAATGTCGAAATATTTTTCCCAGGCAAGGTGGCCCAGTGACTACTAGGATTTTTGGAGATTTCCAAAATAATGCATTTCTTGAAGTATATTATTACAAACGATCCATTTTTACCTTTATGTCTATAATCAAAGTTAAGAATCTTGTTGTTCTAATATAGAAACCAAGAAATGTCAGCTACTTAAGATGAAATAAATTCTTTGATTATTTCTTATTTTTTGTTGTAATTTCGTTGTTTTCCTAGTGAAGTTAAAACAGGAGTATTAAAAATTTAAGATTTTTAAATATTATATAAAATAATACTAATAATTTTAGAGATCTTTTCGTATTTCCCGGAAAAATGGTTTTTGAAACGTAAATTAACAAAAACGGCCCAATTTTGTCTTTTAATCTCTAATCTGTGTTCAAAATCTTGTACTTTTCCTACAAAAAGCAAGATATCCATGTAATTAGATTTCAAATTAAAACAAAATGTGTGACTTCCCTGATTAATTCGGATTTTGTGATATAAATACCTTGTTTTTCAAAAAAGTTAGAATAGATGTGTCGAAAACGCAGCATTCTTGAATATGTCAAAATTTAATGGATTTTACAAAAATTAGTTACTTCCTGATGTTCTTATATTAACAGATTTCTTTGAAGATTTTCGAAATGTGTCGCTAAACATAAAAAATTAGATCTCGCACCATACTTTACATTTCCCGATTTAAGTTGGGATGCAATGTTACGATTCACTAATGTTAAATTAGATTTCTAACTGATAATAACATGTTACATTTTCTTTAAAAACAATAAAAATTGCCCATTTTTGATTTTCAGTCTCTAATCTATGTACAAAGTCTTGTAGTTCTCCTACAAAATCCAAGAAATCCATGTACATTTATTCCAAATAAGAACAAAATGTGTGACTTCACTGATTATTTCATATTTTGTGATTTAATCATCTTGTTTTTCTAGAAAAGTTGGTATAGAAATATCGAAAATGCAGATTATTTAAATAATAAAAAAATAATATCAATAATCTTAGAGATCCTTTAGTATTTCTTTGAATAGAAAATTTCGGCATTGATATTGACACAAACGGCCCATTTTGGACTTTCTGACCCTAGTCTAAGTTCAGAATATTGTTCTTCTACTACAAAAACCAAGAAATGCAAGTAAATTTAGTCCAAATTAGCACAAAACTTCTAAATTTAGTGATTATTTCGTATTTTATGCTGTAATTCTCTTGTTCTCCTAGAAAAGTTATTATAGAAATATCGAAAAAGCAGGATTTTTAAATATTATTCCAAATAAAACAAATAATCTTAGAGATCGTGTCGTATTCCTCTGCGAAATAGGTTTCGAAAAGTAAATTAATAAAAAAAGGCCCATTTTTGTCATTCAATCTACAATCTAAGTTCAGAATCTCGAACTTCTAATACAAAAACCAAGAAATGCGACCTAATTTAGTCGAAATAAGAACAAAAACTTCAAATTCAATGATTTTTTCCGTATTTAGAGTTGTAATTTCCTTATTTTCCAAGAGTACTTATAAAGAATTATCAAAACTGCAAGACTTCTAAATAATATACAAAATAATGTTCCCAATATTAGAGATCTATTCATATTTCCCTGAGAAATGGGTTTTGGAACGTAAGTTAGTATAAACGACCTATTTTGGACTTTCAATCTCTAATCTAAGGTAAATTGTATCCAAATTAGAACAAAATGTCTATATTCAATAATTTCTTCATATTCTGTGCTGTAATCTCATTTTTATCCATTTTTAATGGAAATACGAATATATCTCCGAGATTATAAGTTTTATTTAGGGTCACATATTAAAAAACCTGAATTTTCGGTTCTTTTATAACAAAAGTTATAACAACTTCTCCATTAAAATAAGGAAATACGAAACAATCATCGAATTTAAGTGCTTTGTTATTATTTCGAAAGAATTAAGCTGCATTCTTGGTTTTCCTAGTAGAAGTACTAAATCCTGAACTTAGATTATAGACAGAAAGTCAAAAAGGGCTATTTGTGGTAACTACCATTCTGAGACATATTTTTCAGGGAAATACGGAAAGATTTTTAAGATTATTGTTTTAATTTTCTAAAATATTTAAGAATCCTGCATTTTCGATACTCCTGTAATAATCTTTCTAGGAAAACAAAGGCAATTACAGCTCAGAATTAGAAATAATCATTGAATTCACGTATTTGATTCTAATTTAAACTTATTTTCCATACATTTCTTGGATTTTGAAGTAGAAGTGCAAGATTCTGAACTTAGATTAGATGCAGAAAATCAAAAATGGGCCATTCATGTAAATCTACTTACCAAAACTTATTTTTCAGGAAAATCCGATATAATCTCGAAGATTATTGGTTTAATTTTATAAGAAATTTAAGAATCTTGCACTATCGATATTTCTATACTTTTCTTTTTTTTTTTGTGAGAAGTACAAGATTTTGAACCTAGATTGGAGAGACAAAGTCGAAAATTGGTCATTTGTGTTAATTTACTTTTTGATACTTCTGTTAGAACTTTTCTTGGAAATCAAGGAAATTATAGCACTAAATAAGAAATAATCATCAAATTTATACATCGTGTCTTTATTTCCAGTTAACTATACTACATTTATATGTTTTAGTATTAAAAGTACAAGATTTTCTACTTAGTTTCTGAACACAAAAGCTGTATGTATTAATTTACTTCCAGAAGTCAAATTTTATGGGAAATACGAAAATATCTCTAAGGTTATTAGTTCTATTTTGTGTAATATCTTAAATATCCCAAATTTTTGGTATTTTTGAATTACCAAATCCGAAATAATCTTTGAATTTGGACATTTTTCCTAATATCGATTCAGTTTAACAAATATTTCTTGGTTTTTGTTAATGAAGTACGAAATTTTCAACTTAGCTTGTAGACACAAGTTTGCAAAAGGACTGTTCATATTAATTTACTATTAGAAATCAAATTTTTAGGAAAATATGAAAATATCTCTAAGATTAATAGGTTTATTTCATATATTATTGAAAATTCTTATATTTTTGGAAAATTTGTATTAGATTCTCTGGAAAAAACAGCAAATTACATTAACAAATATAAAATAACTGTTAAATTTAAATATTTGGTCCTTATTTGGACTTAGTTTAGCTTATATTTCTTGGTTTTTGTGAAATAATTAAAAGATTCTTAGCTTAGAGCCACAAAGTCGCAATTGGGCTCTAACTTACTTCAAGAAATACATTTTCTTTTGGAAAATATGAATGATTTAATTATTGCATTAAAAAGTTGGGAATTAATAGATTGCCAAAAATTGTTGGAAACAAATTTTTATTATTGATATGTCAGAACTTCCAAAAAAATTGAAACGCCTAAGTCTATTATAAAAGCATTTCAATGGAACTCCCTACCGAATTTTCAACATACTATCTTGAGTGTTTCTAATTCTGATAATTCGTTTTCTAGGAGAAGTTAAAACCGAAGCATCAAAAATTCAAGACTTTTAAATATTATACCAGATAATACTAATAATCTTGGAGATCTTTTCGTATTACAATGAAAAATGGGTTTTGGAATGTAAATTAATCAAAACGACCCATAACTGACTTTCAGTCTCTAAGATATACGGGAAGATCTCTAAGATCTTTTAGTTTAATTTTGTAAAATAATAAAGAGTCCTGCATTTTCGATACTTATTTACAAATATTCTGGGAAAACAAGGGAATAATAGCACAAAATAAGAAATAATTTTAAAATCCAGAAATCTTGTTCTAATTTTGAATCAATTTATTTGCGATTCTTGGATTTTGTAAGAAAAGTACAAAATTCTGAAATTAGATTATAGACAGAAAGTCAAAAATGGGCCAATAGTGTTAATTTACTTTTGAAATCTGATTAATACATAGAAATACGAGAATATGCCTAAGATCGGTTTAATTTAGTAAAATATTTAAAAATCTTTCATTTTCAGAAGAATCTTGCGTATTATATAAATAACGGGCAAATATACCAGGACAAATTATGTTTATAAATAACAAACAGGCAATCAGGGCACTACAAATTGTGTAAATCATAATAAAACGTATACCGAATTCTTTTAAATCGCGAGAATTGAAAAATAAAATAGGAATGACGTACCTAAAATTGGAATAATATAACAAAATCATAAAATATTAGTTGTAAATATAACTATATGCAATCTGTGGTGAATATTATTACAAACTGTCAATATATGATATTCTTTTAATGATCTAAGTTCAGATTGTTGTACAGGGTAAGTCAACGATTGGATGAAGTAAGTTTGTGCCTTTTCGGTGAAATTAACAAAGAAACTATATTTATTGTTTGATACAGTTTATTTTTACGCAGATTTTAAAAATATTTAGGACTCTACAGGGTGAGCCAAAAAACTAGGACAGCATAAAGTTGTATTTTTTTAAATAGAACACCCTATATACGAATCGTATTTTCGATTTAGCTTATAATTCTAAATCTTTTTTATTAAGGGTTTACTATAACAAAACTTTATAGTTTCTGAGATAATTAAGTTTAAAGAAAAAAAGTCACATTTTCAAGTATCAATTCAATCCTAAATAACGTTTTCAATTTTGTGACAAATATATTCAAATTTGGAATTTAGCAAGGCCAAGGACAAGTTAACATAATTTTTACCTAATATTTGCAATAAAAGCTACAGGGTGTTGAACACATCGGCTCAAATTTGAACAAGTTTAAATAAATAAATATCTTTTTTTTTAAATGGTACATCCTGTATATTTTCATGTTATTTAATAGAGTAATAAAAACCCTAAAAGTTTTTTTCAATATATCCTATACCTATTTATAATAGTTTTTGAGATATTTCAGTTTTTATAATTTTCCATACTTTTTTACAGAAATAGTCTTCATTATCATAGTAGCCATGGCAAAAACAATGTAAAAGAACATTTTTCTGTGTGTCAAATTTATAACCGCAATCGCTTCTTTTGATTTTTATGTAGTGTAGTTTGGTTTTTTTTGCATTCATCTTATATTGTAAAATGAATTTTCCAAAGAATGAGTTAATAGATATGATTTATACAATAGGAGAGGCTCAAAAAAATTGCCTTCTTGCCCAAAGAATTTACAAAATGAAGTATCCTGATCGACGCCAGCCTAATACCCATACTTTTCAAAACTACAAGTATTGTTAAATGTTCAGGAAAATCCTTATATTGGTAGCCGTCAGTTAGCAGCATTATGTGAAACATCACAATCCACCGCTAGTCGTACTACCAAGAAATATAGGTATCATCCATATCACATGGAATTACACCAAGAATTGCATGGACAGGATTTTGAAAGTCGTGTAAACTTTTGTCGTACAATAAATGCGGAGATTCAATTAAATCCAAATTTATTATGCAAGGTAATGTTTAGTGATGAAGCTACTTTTAGAAGTAACGGTGCCGTAAATAGACGCAACATGCATTATTATGCCACAGAAAACCCATTTTGGATTAGAGAGGTGCAACATCAAAACCACTGGTCATTAAATGTTTGGTGTGGTATTCATCATAATCGAATTATTGGACCCCACTTTTTTAATGAACCACTAAATGGCCATAGTTACCTGAACTTTCTACAAGAAGAACTACCCCAACTGATTCTAGGTCTCGATAGGAGTGAGCTCGACAGTATGTAGTTCCAGCACGATGGTGCGCCTCCGCATTACCATCGTGAAGTTCGTGCGTTTTTGGATCAACGCTATCCGCAAAAATGGATTGGACGTGGGGGTTTCATTGAGTGGCCACCAAGGTCTTGCGACATCACCCCATTAGATTTCTTCCTATGGGGTTATATTAAAAATAAGGTGTATGTTAATCCACCAACAACAGTGGAATATATGCGAAACAGGATTAGGGATACCTGTAGAACAATAACGCCACTAATTTTGTCCAGGGTCCGAGAAAATCTGCAAAAAAGACTAAATTTGTGCATTGCACAAGAGGGTCGTTTATTCGAACACTTATTAAAAAGAAATAATTAATCTCAGTATTTAATAGGTAATTTTTTTGTTTCAATTTAGTATAAAAGTAAATATGTATTTGCTTTGTCGTTATTGTTGTGTTAATTTTTTCACATTATGTTTAATTAAACTATGGCCGTTGTAATATAACGAATAATGTATTTCATCATATTTAACCACATTCTGTTTGTTTCTGTAGTTTATTTTTATTATTTTACATGGCTACTATGATAGTGAAGACTATTTCTGTAAAAAAGTATGGAAAATAAGAAAAACTGAAATATCTCAAAAATTATTATAAATAGGTATAGGATATATTGAACAAAACTTTTAGAGTTTTTATTACTCTATTAAATAACATGAAAATATACAAGGTGTACCATTTTAAAAAAAGATATTTATTCCTTTAAACTTGTTCAAATTTGAGCCGATGTGTTCAACAATCTGTAGCTTTTATTGCAAATATTAGGTAAAAATTCTGTTAACTTGTCCTTGGCGTTGCTAAATTCCAAATTTGAATATATGTGTCACAAAATTGAAAACGTTATTTAGGATTGAATTGATGCTTGAAAATGTGACTTTTTTTCTTTAAACTTAATTATTTCAGAAACTATAAAGTTTTGTTATAGTAAATCCTTAATAAAAAAGATTTAAAATTATAAACTAAATCGAAAATACGATTCGTATATAGGGTGTTCTATTTAAAAAAATACAACTTTATGCTGTTCTAGTTTTTTGGCTCACTCTGTAGAGTCCTAAATATTTTTAAAATCTGCGTAAAAATAAACTGTATCAAACAATAAATATAGTTTCTTTGTTAACTTCACCGAAAAGGCACAAACCTACTTCATCCAATCGTTGACTCACCCTGTACTTCTAGTTTATAGGCTTAATTTTTATAATTCCTAATAAATTTTTTCAGCACAACGACGAAAACCATTGAAAGTTTTAATTTTCTATTATGTCCCAAATGTCGAAATTTTTTTCTCAGGCAAGGTGGCCCAGTGACTACTAGGATTTTTGGAGATTTCCAAAATAATGCATTTCTTGAAGTATATTATTGTAAACGATCCATTTTTACCTTTATGTCTATAATCAAAGTTAAGAATCTTGTTATTCTAATACAGAAATCAAGAAATGTCACCTACTCAAGAAGAAATAAGAATACAAATTTTAAATTCAATGATTATTTCTAATTTTTTGTTGTAATTTCGTCGTTTTTCTAGTGAAGTTAAAACAGGAGAGTAGTGTATATATGCGAGAAGGAAATAGGAGGAGAAAGAAGAGTAAATCAGCACTTTTCATCCTCCTCCTCTTTTCTTCTCTCATTATACTTTTCAAATCTCTCATTATACTTTTCAAAAAACCTCGTATCATCAACACTTTTCACCCTCCTCCTCTTGTTGTCGAATTATCTCGTATACATTCGAGTTACTTCATGTATATGTTAACATGACCTTGTATCCCTTCTTTAAATTTTGATTATAAAAGCAACACTTTATCAGCTTAAAATATACTAAAATTAAATATGTCTTCTGCTTCTAACGAAAGTGAATTAAATTTATTAATTCAAAAATTTTATAAAAAATGTAAAAGTTCTGCTTTTGAGTTCGAACATTATGCAGTTGATAGTGGTCCATCTTGGTTTCAATATTATTTGGATATATCCAAAAACCATATAGAGGCTGTGAAATTGTGCGAACGTTATTTTTAAAACAAAGATATTGTACAGGTTATACGTGAATTAGTGAAGTTAAGTTGATTTCATGATGAAGTTCGTCATTTAAACCAATATATTAGAGATCCCGTTGTATTCAAAGAACTAATCAAATGGCATGGTGAAGATGATGCCTAAAATTGAAAATTTTGTGAAGGACCTTTATGAAGAGTTCATTATGAACGAAGCATGTTCCAGATATTTATCTCTTTTAGTTGAAGAAGAAAGTGAAGGTCAAGATTTATTGTTATATATAAAATATGTCATGATCATGCAAATTGTTGTAAAAAAGCAGCAGAATTGTGTAGTGAATTTTTGAAGACAAAAAATGTGTTAAAATTCTTTGATGAACTTAAAAAAATTGGACTCAATAAAGAAATAAATTTATGTATTGATTTATTGGTTAATTAAAGTTAGTGTGAAATAAAATATTTAAATGTTTATAGTTGTTTTATTATTGTGTAACGGCTGTTATGTTTAAATATTTGATTATGTAAAGATAGGAAAATACAATTTTCTGTTAGTAATGTGGGGATGTGAATAAATAAAAAAAATATTATTACATTCATTGTAAATTTATCCATTCATAAAAAAAATTTTATACATAAAGAATACATTAGAAAGGGCACACATTGAAGGTGATTGAGAATGATAAAAACATTTAGGAGATGATTTAATTAAAACAGGTTGTTCGTCCAATTCAATTATTGGCTTAGTACAATATTTTGTAATAAAATTAGCTTTCTCTTCTCCTTTAATATAAATGAATTCTCCTTTTTCTATTAAGTTTTTTACTATAGATGAAAAATTATGAAGAGGAATATATCCTGTATTCCAATTGATGCAGTGATGAAATTTCATTAACCATTCTGCTTGCTTGTATGTTTCTGGTGAAAGGATACGGTGGTTTAGAAATATAATGACTCATTTTATGTCCATCAAACATTGCAAGTTCTCTAGGAATAAACTTGTTGTGTTCATCCTTAAATCCTTGAACATCCATAACTATTCTCATTTTTATTTAGCAAATTTTTAAAGTACTAAATTTTTCTATTACAAATTGTTTTTCGAATAGTCTTCAATAAGATTTTTAGATGTTTAATTTTTTTAAAAAATAGTTCTATTTTTTCTTTTTGTATTTTGTACATTCCATTTGATGTGCAACAAACCAAGGTATAGAAACAACTGATCTTATTCGATATATTTTCATTTTAACAATGATATTTGATGTGGTGGGAGAAGTTAAAGTTGTTTAACAATTTTTGTTAATGGATTATAGCTAAATACTTTATCATGTATTATAACAAAATACGCAGCTGTTTTTCCCGATATTTTTTCTTTTGTCTCAAATTCAATTCTCATGGTTACTGGGCCGCATTGTAATAAATCTCTCTGATGAGAGCAATTAATGTAAGCAATAGGTGCATTATCTTTAAATTCTTTGGGATTAAATATTGGTTCTATTGGAAAGTTATAATATACTTGACTAAATTCAGAAAACATTTCATACAGGGTAGCAAATTTATTATTTTTAAAATCAAGCTGAAGATCCTGGTAAGGATATCTTTCTGAATTTCTTCTTCTTCTTCTTCTTTGCGAAAGCCTAAGGCTTGTTTCTACCCATTTCTTTGTCCCTCCTGAGATGCCGACGACCAGCTATCCTTCCACCTCTTGGGGGGCCGTCCCGGCGGTCTGCCGGATGCTGGTTTTCCATTTCTGGCGATTTTTACCAGTCTGCGGTTCTCCATCCTAGATATGTGCTCGTTCCAGAAGCGTCTCCTAGCGCGTGTCCATCTTACCACGTCTTCCGTCCTGCATTCTTCCCTTATTTCGCTGCTTCTTCTTTGATCCCAGAGTGTGTTTCCTGTGATCGTTCTCAATATTCTCATTTCATTGGTTCGCATCATCCTCTTAGTCTCTGCTGTGTCAGCTCGTGTTTCTGCCGTGTATGTCATTACGGGCCTGACACATGCTTTATATATTCTAACTTTTGCTGGAATTGATATGTGTGCATTTTTCCATATGGTTGTTCGTAAGGCTCCCGCTATCCTGGTTGCCTTGTTTACCTGGTCTCGTACGCCCTTCTTGAGTTCACCATATGGTGATATTGTTGTTCCCAAATAGTTGAATTCGAAAACCTGGTCTATTATTGTGTTGTTCAGTTCTAGTTTGCATCTCCGTGGTTCCCTGGCGATCACTATACTTTTTGTTTTGATGGTAGATATTTCCATGTTGAATTTCTCGGCCTCTTTTTTAAATGCCTGTAAAAGCCATTGCAGTCCGTCCTCGGTGTCCGCGAATAGCGTTGCATCGTCTGCGTAGCATATTATCTTGATTTTTTGGTTTCCCATCTTGTATCCTTGCTCCACCCTACACACTCGCTCTATTATTCTGTCCATTATTATGTTGAACAGCAGTGGACTGAGACTGTCTCCCTGTCGTATCCCTGTGCTTTGCTCTATTTTTTCTGTTGTTGTTGATTTTGTTCGTATTATTGTGGTGTTGTTTGTGTTGAGCTTTCTAACCGTCTCTATGATGCTTAGAGGCACTCCCCTGCGGTCCAGCTCGTTCATTACGTCCTCCAGCCTTATTCTGTCGAACGCTTTCATCAGATCTATAAAGCACAGGTATGCTGGTTTGTTATACTCTATTGCTTTCTCTACAACCTGTCTGACAACGAACACTGCGTCAATCGTTGAACGGTTTTTCCGAAAGCCTTGTTGCTCCTCGCTGATTGTGGTGTAACTGAGAATACGCTGCTGTAGTATACGGGTGAACAGTTTCATGGTCGTGTCTAGGAGTGATATTCCTCGGTAGTTCGCCGGATCTGAGGTTGTCCCCTTTTTAAATATCGGGACTGTAATGCTGTGTCTCCATCTCGTTGGTGTGTTTTCGTCCTTCAATATTTTGTTGAATAGTTCGGCCAATTGTCCAGCCAGAGCCTCTCCTCCGCACTTCAGCAGTTCGTTTGGGACATTGTCCGGGCCTGGAGATTTACCGTTTTTCAGGTGCTTTAGTTCGGCTGTTACTTCCTCCACCGTGCACTGTTCTACCTCCTCGATGTCTATGGCTTCTCCTCGGTTCAGCCTCCCTCGCTCCTTGGGCCTTAGTTCTTCCTGTTTGTCCTGGTCTTTATACAGGCCCTGAAAGTAGGTGGTCCATTCGGCTGTCGAGATGTTGTTTAGTTGCACTGTCTCATTTATTTCCTTCCTTGTTGCTCTGAGCATTTTCCATATACGTTTTTGGGTTCCATAAAGGTCATTCTCCATTTCTCTACTAAAGTTTTCCCAATGCTCTCGCTTTATTTCCCTTATGCGGTTGTTTACTCTGTTCCTTGTTTCAGTGTATTTGATGTAGTTTATTGGGGTCTTGTTGGCTGTGTATGTTAGGTGGGCTTTTTTTTTCTCTTGAGCCAGTATCTTCACCTCTGGTTTGAACCATGGTTTTTTATTTCTGTTTGTTGTCGTTGTGTTGATTGTTCTTTTGCCTAATGCTTCCTCCGCTACTTGGTTTATGTTGTTTAGTAGGGTGTCCCAAGCTTGGTTTACTGTGTGTTGTTGGAGAATGGGTTCCCTTTCAATTTTCTGGGATATGCGCCGTTTGTACAGATCTAGTGTGCTCTCTGTTTTTAATGACTCGATATTAAACTTTGTTGTTGGGTTGTGCGGTTTTTTCCTATTGGCTGGCGGTCTTGCCATGGTAATTATTCCCATCACTAAGTGATGATCCGATCCGATATTTGCCGATGTTAGTGATCTTACGTCCTGTTTGTTTTGGTTTTATGGCTCTATTCGTTATTATATAATCTATTGTGGACGTTGCCCCTCTATTGCCCTGAAACGTGACTTTGTGTTGGGGTTTGTGTTCAAAGTATGTGTTGTTAATCCTTAGTTCCTGGTAGGCGCAAAATTCAACAAGTATCTCACCTCGCTCGTTCACTGTCTCCTCGTTAAATCCATTCTTGACTCCAGGTATCACCTCTCTCCCTACTCGTCCGTTCAGGTCGCCCATTATTATTATGCCCTCATGTTGTGGTATTGTTTCTATCATGAGTTGGAGTTGTTCGTAGAAGTCGATTGTCTCCTGGACCGGCTTTCCAGTGTCCGGTGCGTAGACGGACACTATATGAAGATTGTGTTTGTCTAATTTCAGGGTTGCCTTCATTATTCTGTCGTTTGTGTACTTAATATCGGTTATGTAGTCCCTGAATTTTTCGTTGATCAGCATTCCAACTCCCGACGTTGCTCTTGTGTTTTTTGGTTTGCCTGAATAGATCAGAAAGTAGTCTTCATATTGTTCTGTTCCTTTTCCTCTCTTTTTTGTTTCCGATATTGCACATATATCTATTTTATGGTGTTGCAATTCTAGAATGATTTCCTGGTCCTTTCCACTGAATGATCTTACGTTCCAGCATCCCAGCCTTATTTGCTTTTCGTGTTTATTCTGTCTCATTTTCCTTGTTCTAGCCCGTGTCGTCAACATTAAATCCGTCCTGTTCCGAGGCAATGCTTGGGTTCTGTGAGCATGTCGGCTGTTTTATGGAGGGTAGGTTGCTAGCCTCGCCCTCCAACCCTCCTCCTTTATCCGGGCTTGGGACCGGCAGTTGCACCCTCTGAGTTACTCAATTCTCCCAGAGAGGTACCCCAGGCGGAGTTTTCTGAATTTAAAAACACATTTATATTCCTTAGGTCACAATGACCAAATTTACTCATATCTGATTTTAAATTACCATGTCTATCCTTTTGAAAAGCAATTAGTACATGTCTTGGTGTTTCAATTTTTGTGGAGGTTTTGACAGGCCAATTATGTCTTGTATTTTCTAATAACTCTGGATATTCAATTAATTCCCAACTTCGGAAAGTAAGAAGAATATCATTGTTTTTATCAATAATTTTCGTTAGTGCCAATTCTTGGGGAATGGCCACAGTAAGATGTGGAACTCGCCAACAAAGTTTGGTTATTTTAATTTTCGGTTTTTCATCATCACTTGTGGTTACTAAAGCGTTAGTGTCATCATTGCTTCTTATTAGTATTAGTTCTTGTTGTGAATTTAAAATTATTTTGTTATAATCTTCAAAAAATCCCTAGTACATTTTTAATGGGACGCATAGGGAAACGTTTCCTTTTTCATCAGTCATAATTTTTTCTTTAGCTTCCGTTTTTGGATACCAGCCTGCATTTTCCAATTTAGCACTTTCGTTTTGATTAAATGATATGTATCCTTTAAGAGTTGAAGTAATTCCTACATCCCGAACTGAATCAATTGTAACACCATTTAAAATATAACGTAATTCTTTAAACAAGAATGCTGGAGCATTGTTGATTAATACCTTATTAGCCAATGGAGTATCATCTTCTTTGGTAACTTGAAATTCTAAATATAATTCACTTTTGCAAGGTAAAGGATATTTTCCTGTTTGTTGTAGAGCAATTCTAATGTCATCATTTAATCCAAGTTTTGTAGGACTAAAAGGTTCAAATGATAGTACTTCCCAGCTTAATATTGATTCATCTACAAGAATATTTTGTTTTACATTTAAATATTCCATTTTATTTTAATTTGAAACCTAAACTTATCAGAAATTTTTTATTAGAAGGTTAACCTTTGAGAGTTTAATTTATTACTAGTTAAATGTCGTTTAGTATCTTTTTTATTAATGTTTGTAGAGTAAAATTTTTTTGAAAAATTATAATTTGAGGCTTTTTTATTATATAAAATAACCATTATTCATCTATTTTTTTAAGGTGTAGTCTTACTGTTACCGTTTCTCCTCTGAAATTGATGAGATCACCATCTTGATCTACTATTTTAATGTTTATATTGTCTATTACCTTTACAGTAACAGGAAAGTAAAGAACATTTTGTGGTGATTCTATTATTTTAAAACCAGGAGCCACACTAGGAAAAAATTGATGTATTATATAAACAGGTTTTCCATTTAAATATGATCCTTCGGCAATATTACAATCGATGTTTATGGCGTTTACTTTAATAATTTCCGCTGGAAAATCTGAAATGTGCTCCTTAAGACCTTCTAATTCCTTATTTTTAAAACCTAATATTTTTTCTATAGTTCCATCACGAAAAGAGATAGGAATATCTGTTTTAATATGTGTTCGTAAAGTATTATTATTGACATAAATATGAAGAAAAGTACGATTGTCCAAAAATTTTTGAATAAAATTATTTACATCATCTATTTCATAACTACCTGGTGGTATTCTTATTTCTTTATTTAAGTCATAAATTAAAAGATTATTAGTCTCATCAATATTTGGAATAGCATTAAAAGTTTCAAAATTTACAAGTCCGATGGAATATTCAAAATTTTCATCTAAATATATTGGAGGATGAATATTAACAGAAAGCGTGGGGGAATTACCACTAATAACAAAACTGTACGACATATCTCTTTAAAAATTTTTAACAAAATGAATTAATATTGTTTTTCAACCATTATTATAAAGAAATTTAAGACAGAGCTCACCACAATTTGTTTTGTTAATTGATTGATAATGGTCGTAGTTATATTTCATAATATTTTTCTTTTTATCGCTGAAAAAATATTTTGTTAATTCGGTAGATGGTCGCAAATTGCCATAACTATCAAAATATAAAATATTTTTCCCTTTTTTTATGTATGCAGTCCAATGAGTTCCATCACCACTCTTATTATCGAAATTAACAATACCACTTTCATTTTTATTAATTTTTTTTGGTAATTTATCTCTCATGAATATACCTCGAAAGTTGGGAATTTTAAGTACATTAATATATTTACTTAAATCATAATTTGTAAGTGGTTTTCGAGGTATTTGTTTTAACAGTTTTTTGAATAAGGTTTCAGATATAATCCACATCCAGTTTTATATGGTTTTAAATAAAGACCACTTCCTTGTTTTCCTACTGCTATAGATTCCATCATTTTATTATGTCTTTTGGATTCTTCTAACTTTTCTTTAGCAGCTTTTGCATCGTTGCCAGCTTTCGCAATACCTGCTGCTCCTCCTCCAAAGCGGACAAACCAGCAAATAAAGGAATAAGAGGTAGAAATCCACCAGTTCTTGGAATTGGTATGATTTTATTTTTTGGTGATAATATTCTACTATCTCCGATAGATCTAAGTGCGGTTTGAATAATATCAGTCAAACTTTTAAATTGTTTTCCGTTTAGTGCTTGTCTTGCTTTTGAAATAACTTGAGATAAAGTTATTTCTCGTCCTAGACGAGTTTTTCGACTTCTGTTTTTCCTTCTTTTTTTTTAATCCCATACCAAATTTCCTTTTAATTTTCATTGCACCTCTTATTCCAAGTGCAGCAGTTTTTTCTCCAAAAGTGGCGTCTTTTGCTCTGAACCTTTCGGCAGCTTTGTCACCTAATAATTTATCAGCAGCGTGTCGGCTTTTTATATCATTTGATTGTGCATAGGCAAATCATGCTTTTTACAAGCTTCATCCAATAAATTTATACCTTTATCGCTTCTAGCTAGTATCTTTTCTAGTTTGGTTCCAGGTCCACAGAAATTATACCCAGGTAAATGTAATTCAAAAGGTAACTTATTTATTAGAGTATTAATTAAACCACTACCTCTTTTTCTGGCCCTTCTTTTATAAATGGATTGTTGTTTATATAAAATTGGCATTATATAGGTCCATCAGGGTGTGGTAAAACTAATATCATTATAAGTTTAATTGAAGATCCTAATGGTTTACGGTTGGAAAATTTATATATTTATTTAAAGTCTCTATATCAACTAAAATATGAATATTTGAGATTACTTTTTAAACCATTGCGAGAAATTGGATATTATGAATCCGAAAGTGAAGAAAATATTGTTTCTCCACAAGAAATAAAACCAAATTCCATAATAATATTTGATGATATAGTGTGTTGCAGTCAGAATGTTGTAAAAGATTATTTTTGTTTCGGAAGACATAAAAATACTGATTGTTTTTATTTGTGTCAAACATATTCTTCGATTCCCAAGCAATTAATTCGTGACAATGCGAATTTGATTGTTATATTTCAGCAAGACAAAACGAACTTAAAACATATTTATGATGATCATGTTAATGTTGATATGTCATTTAATCAATTTAATGAGTTGTTTGATGTGTTGGAAAGATAAATTTGGATTTTTGGTAATAGACAAGGATTCGAATTTAAAATCCGGTCGATATCGAAAAGGATTTGATTCATATATTTTCTTATAAAAATAAAAGTTTTGTGAAAAATTTAACTAATCATGTATAAACGCTTAGCAAGAGAGCTTGCTAAGTCAAGGAAAGCTGTTAAGCAAAAATATCAAAGTTTAAAAAATGCTGAATTTGAAGCACAATCCAAATTGGAGGAAATCTATAAACCAATAACTCAACCTATACAACAATTAATTTCAACAATTGGTAAAATTGAATCGGCTGAGGTAAAGGAAGAGCTACAAACACCCATAAAAAAAATTATGAAACACCAGAAAAAAGATTGTTTCCAACACTAACACCAAGAAAAAAACTACAGTATGGAACATCAACACCAGAAAAAAGAAAGACAGGGAAAGATCCAATTCTTTCTACAGAAATACCAACAATTATTGACTGGGAAACCAGTATAGCTTCACTTAGTCAGATGCCATCTTTACAACAAACAAGTCTCATAGCAGAAACCACTCCTTCTTTAAGATCACAATCTACGGAGATAAATATTTCGGATATATTAGAACAAACACGCCAAACAATTCAAACATTTGTCAGTACACCTTTATATCAAGAATATTTATCAGGATTTCATGAATTACCTCGTCAGTATATTGACGGGGGTGTAAAAGATGTGGAACATAAGTTTGATCACCTCTATGGAATAGTACATGATTTTGAAACTGAGAAATTCTTTTTGGGTTTAACACAAAGACCTGTAGAAATTACCGGTGAAAACAAAAGTTGAAAGTATAACTTATACAGGTACACCAGATCTATATGAATTATTATTTAAAAAGGAACCAGTAGGTTATAAAAAACAAGATTTGGAAAATTATATGGATATTTTAAAGAGAACCAATGCATACCGTAGAAATTATGATCCAAATGAGCAGGTACAGGGAAATGGATCACAAAAATATATTTCTATAATAGGGCCTTATTTACGAAATAAAGGAATTGCAAAAACTAAAACCATAAATCTCGAAACGCATAATATAGTTCAAGGATTTTTTGAAAGACGAAAAGCTCCATACAGAGAAACTCGAATATCTTCGAAAAGAACAGGATTCGGTATAACTTTAAAAGTTAATAAACCTTATACCGATTACGTATATTGGGATAACGTAAATGAACTTGTTGATAGACTTCGACTGTTGGTAGTATCTATGATGGCTGGGAATACAGGACATAACAACGAAATTATTTCCATTATAGAAGAATTGAAAGAAGCCAATATAATTGTATAAAAGAATGTAGTAAATATTGTTACATAACATTGTTAAAATGAACATTGATAAATTTGGACGTCATATTTCTAAAAAGTATACAGTAGATATACCTACCATAGAAAATAAAATACTACCCAAGTTCCAAGAATTTACGAACAAACTTAATAATAGGGTTTCTGAAGATATAGGTAATTTTCAAAACATTCATGATGGTATGAATAAAAACATACAACAAATAGAGAGAGCTATGAATACACACTTTATAATTCTTAAAAAAGATAGCGATAATAATAATGAAATAAATCAGAAAATTAATTTAATTGAAAATAATGCTGAAATAATTCTATTAAGCTTGAAAAATTTGGAAAAGAAATTAAACACAGATTTACAAAATGTAGATGAAAAAATTGAAAATAAATTTAAAAATGAAATTTTAAAAAATAGTGAACAAATCAAGGAGATAATCTCACAATCAAACAATCTAAAAACAAAAATAAAAACCACTGTTGACGATGAATATTTTCAAAAGATGTTGAATAAAAGATTAGAAAAAGAATTAGAATCTTTAGCAGAACTAATACAAGCTATGTTTAAGACCTCTATCCATGATTTAAAAAAAGGACTTGCACAACACAGTTCAAAAATTGAAGAAATTTCAACAAAGTTAAATGATTACGAAAAATCTTTGAACGATGTAAGAATTGAAATTGAAAAAGCGATTTTAGATATAAATAAAAAAGAAAAAAAATTGGTAGAAATAAAATTAAATTTAACAAATGTAGAATTTCAATTAGGAAATGATATAAAAAATCTAGAAGATAAATTGGTAAAAGAAATAAAATCATTAAATGAATTAGTTCAAAGAGCAGCTGAAGTTTCTAGAAAAGAGTTTAATGACACAATGGCATATGCTAGAGAAGAATTGAACACAACAGTAAGAGAAATGAGAAACGAAAACATAAAATCACTTGTTCTTTTTGAAACTAAAATTAATGTAAGAATTAGCAACATCGAAGATGAAATCAAAAAAGTCAAAGATTCGAATAATGCATCTTTTAAAACTTTGGAATATAAAATCGAAGATGAAATCAAAAAAGTCAAAGATTTGAATAATGCATCTTTTAAAACTTTGGAATATAAAATTGAAGATTTACTTAAAAAAGATAACAAACAAATAGAATAAGTTATTTAAAGAAGGTATTAAGAAATTTTATTCTATTACTATAAGTAAAAATATTAAAGAAACAGTTGTAGATGAATTACATAAACCGGCAAGAAAAAATATAGAAGAAGACCAACTATTGTTAAAAGCCTAAATGACTTATGGCAAACTGATTTGGTAGAGATGCAACCCTATTCCAAATTTAATAAAGGTTATAGATATATTTTGGTGGTGATCAATGCATTCTCAAAGTATGTTTGGACTCAACCACTTAAAAGTAAAAAAGGAAAAGATGTAACTGAAGCTATGAAAAAAATTTTAGAGAAAACAAATAAACCGCAAAATTTGCAGACAGATTTGGGAAAAGAATTTTTCAATAAAGATTTTAAAGATCTTATGAATTTTTACAAAATTAATCATTATAATACTTACTCTAATCTCAAAGCGAGTATTGTAGAACAACGCGTAAATCGAACTTTAAAAAATATAATGTGGAAATATTTTAGTAATAGAGGAAATTACCAATGGTACTCTATTTTACCCACCATTATTGAAAAATATAATAATAGTATTCATAGAACTATCGGATATAGTCCTGTTGAGGTTAATAAAAAAAAATGAGAAAACTATACTGCAAAATTCTTTTACTTTTAAGAAAACGTTTGATTTAAAGCGCACTAAATTTAAAGAAAATGATTTTGTTAGAATTTCCAAACAAAGAGAGGCTTTTGAAAAAGGATATACTCCAAATTGGTCAACTGAAATTTTTCAAATTAGAAAGGTTCAGTTAACAAATCCACCCACCTATTTTTTAAAAGATAGGAAAAATGAATATATTGAAGGAAGTTTCTACGAAGAAGAGTTACAAAAAGTTAAACATCCAGATGTATTTTTCGTTGATAAAATTTTAAGGAAGAAAGGGAACCAAGTTTTTGTTAAATGGTTAGGATTGGATAAATCACATAATTCGTGGATTCTCAAAAAAGATGTACTGTAATTAATTTTATGTAGTATTGTATATCAAATTTTTTAAATAAAAGACCTATTTATATAACATTTTTTTTTATTTACGATAATCCTTTTTACAACAAATACTAACAATATAATTTTTAAGATGTTTACAACTGAGATTAACCATATAAATTTATATTTTTACATTAAATCTTTCAATATATATTTTTTTCTATGATCTACATCAAAAATACTTTTAAGAATACTTTCACATTGTTCAACTCGTTTTTCAAATCTTAGTTTGTCAAGATAAAATTTCTGATATTCACTTTTTCGAGCTTGTCTAAATGCAAAGTCCCATGTCACTAATATATAAACTTTATTATAGTTCTCACAGATTGTCACTGATTTCTTCATATTTCTGTTGTAATGCACCGGACTTTCTTAACTTGTTTTCTAATTCCTGTTTATGTAGAGATAACATTTCTAAAACAGTTCCGACATTCTCACTATTTAAATTCTCATTTGGATCCAAAACATTATAAATATAAGAGAACACATCTCCTGACTGATAATTATAGTGATAAAACAAAATTAAAATATTTGGAAAATTCTTGCTTTTTAATTATATGAATTCTGTAGTCAACAAGTTCGTCGATTTCAACTAATTTATCTATTGATTCTTTTCCCAGAATCACATAATGTTCATCCTTTTGAATTCTGATAACAGGAGAATGACTTATTTTTTCAAAAAACACTGTGATTTTTTCAATTTTTATTGGGTATGCATATACTTGAGAAGAATAAAAATAATTCACCAACACTCCTTGATTTTTTTGAAGTTCTTTCCATTCTTCTTCATTCAAGTAAATGTGAAATCCATTTTGACCTCCAATTAGAACTTTTGGTGTAAAATCATTTATACCAATTCCAACACAAACAAATTTTGATAAGGAATTGTTAAGATAGTAGATTTTTGAATTTAATAATTTTTCACTACACTGACTAATGTTATCATTGGTTTCACTAGAACTGGATTTATATCCATTAAAATTGCTACTATTAAACATGATGTCTTGATGCTAACTGAAAACTAAAATACTGTGTCTGAATATATCTTATCCACCCCATTTCTCTATAAATTTCAAGGTCAAGCAAGTTTATTAAACTTTTATGACCTATCTTGATAAAACAAAATTGTCAAGAGCGACAAAAGTGAAAAACTACCTATTGATAAAATTATATTGAAGATAAATAGAATTAAACAGTTTTTACCTTCCTCATCATTTTTAACATGAGCACAGCTAGAAATCGTAAATGGTTTTTTATTTTTTTTAATCCAGTTAGTGTCAAAAATTGTATTATTTGGATAATGAAAGTAAATTTTGAAAAAATTACTATTAGATTGACTAAAATTCATATTATATGCGAAAGCAGCTGAATAATTATTAATATTCATAGCTTTCATATAATTACATATTTCAGGTTTAATAGTAGAGGTATCGTTTTCAAAACACACCCTTGGAGGATAAAGTACATATAAAGTATTATTTAAAATTGATTGCAAAACAATGTAGTTGATAAGGGATGCCATTAAAACACTTTTCAATTTTAATTGTCTATTAACAAAACAATAAGAGATTGAAATAAGACTGAACAGTTTTAATTAATTTTCTACAATACATAGACATTTTTTTTCAAAATATTAAATAATTTGTTTACAAATTAGAGATACAAACATGGTTATTAAAACTATTAAAAAATGAAAGATGTTGACATATTTTCTTTGACTTTAAGGACAACAGGTTCACATTCTTTATTTTTTTCACATAACCACAAACACTCGATTAAGTCACAGTTCTTCCAGTGACGATAATGTTTCTCAATTGGACAATCATCAATTTTCCAGGCAAATATTTCTGCACCACAGTAAAAACATTTACAAACATCATGAATACCTAAATAATAAAACCCTGATTGGGCTAACACTTTAGGATTTAATTTTCCATTCCAGAATTTCAATGAGGAAAGTCTTTTTTCATATGTTCTATATAATTTGTTATCAATTTCTTTTTCAAAAGATTCTGAATACATATTTATTCTAGACGGTGGTATATTTTATACTGATATAATCTTAAAATTTACCATGTTCTTAAATACTTCAATTTTAGCCTTGAAGAGTAAAACTTTTAATCTTTAAAGAATTTTTTATAATTCATTTTCATGGTCAATTAACCACTGAAACAATGGAATATCTTGGTGACCCCATGCTAATGTATCATAACTATTGGGAATTTTAAATCCATTATCATCATTAGAAGTGAGAGCTAATTTGTTAACTAATTCTGTATAAATATTGTGAAGTCGAGATCTAAACAAATACATTGTACAGAAAGCTTTTGAATTTTGTTCTACAACATCTTTATAATGTGTTAATTCTAATTGTTTTTTAATGTTTCTTTTCTTTATCCCCTTAGCTTTTTTAACAACCCATTTTCTGACTTAACACAATAAGCTTTGGCCCCTGTGCCATAAAAGCTTTCTATTGGTTCACCAGCATATTCATCCTTAAAATTTTCAACAACAGATTTGGTTATTGGTATTTCATGAATATTATTAACATCATAATTTGAAGTATCGAATTTATCAATATTAACCCTAATGTCTTCATAAACATTACTTGTCTCAATTTCCAAAATAAAGGAATCCGTATCTGTGTAAAGAAGTTTAATATTATTCTTATATGAAGGTTTTAAAAACACAAAAAAAAGTCATACATCACCGTTTTTGATATATCTAAAATACTAAAATCCTACATAGACAGGTTTATCATATTGCACACACCTTACGCATTTGCACAGCTACTAAATTCTCTGAAAATATTATTACATCCTTAAAGGATGGTTTAGCAATTACATTTTCTGCTCCATCTTTTCTATGATTTTTTGCCCATTGTGTAACCAACCGTATATCTGTCCTTTTATCCACATTTTCCATTGTTTTACCGTAGATGCTATTATTTGCCAATTTATAAGAATTTTTCTGAAATTGATTTTTAGATTGATTTCTTAAATTTGTATTTAGATCAATAAATTTTTTTAACCATTGAGATTGTGTAAACTCTACAACCCTATGAATTTTAGTTAGTTTAATTCCATATTGAATACATTGTTTTAATAAAGTATAGTGAATTACATATTTTTATTTATTTTTTAAATTTGGAATTAATTTAAAAGTTTTAGAATTTTGAGGCTTATAATTTTCTGGACAGAATGGAAATTCATTATGTAAATTGTGTAAATTTTCAGGATATTCTAAATCAACCTCTAGCACATAACTCTTGTCATTAGTCTCAGATATATTCATTATATCTAAATTTTGAATTTGTTGATTTGATAACCAAACAAAATCTTTTTCGGGCAGATATTGAGACATCGCATATCCGTAAAGATTAGTTGCGTCAAAATACATAATATATTTAGATGGTTGTAATGGATCATAATTTGAAAGAAATAAATTGCTTGCTATAGATTTCCTACATATACAGGTACTGATTCCTCCTCTTACACTACCTTTAAAAAAATGTAACATATCTGGGTCTGTTATTAACTCCAATTCGACTCCAGTATATCTTAAACAAGCGTCAAAACTTCAACCTGGGAAGGTATAATAATGTGCAGGATCAAGTTTCTAAGTTTCCATACACGTTTTTCTAAAATTTTGAAAAACATCTGCCAAAAGTAATACATCAGATTTAAGATATAAATCGGAGTATTCACCGATTGTTTTAGATTCAAATAAATTGCAAACATTTTTAGCCCTCTCATATTCTTCATCAGTAATTTGTTCATCCGTGAGGTCATTATAAAAATTGTTTTTTATCTGGTAACTCCGTTTCATTTAATTTGGCGATATTATCAATATATTTATAAGGGAAAACGCCTTTTTGACGGATATACTTAAATTTTTCTTTTTCATTAAAATATTTGAACACTTCTTTGCATTGTTCATCATTAAGAATGGAAGCTAAATTTGACAAAAAATATGGTAGGAACTGAAATGAATCAATAAACTTAAGATATAGAAATTTTGACTTGGTGACACCAGTTTTTTTTTTATCTAAATATTGATCTTCTTCAATAGATTTTTGAAATGAAATGTATTTCTCTTTATTCTGGGCTATGACAAATAATTGTTCATGATTTGGACATAAATTTTTTATAAACAGATGAGAATCATAATTACGCAAATTGTGTAAAACTACTGGAATGCAACTAGATAATTTATAATTTAAGTTGCATATGTGTGACGGACCTCTACAGGAACCTGTTAAATGACAATGATCAGCAACCTTATCCGAAATTATAGGTTTATCACATATATGACAATCATTCGTATATTCAAAATGTAATTGTTCCAACACATTTAATTTCTTCATTTTTATTAACTTTTTCATATATTTATTGTAAATATTAAGAACGTCTCTTTCTAAGTAAGTTATAAAAATTTGTGCACAATTGGGACCCGTATAATTTTGAAATTTGGAAATTGAATCATCAAATGAACACTTTATATAATAAGCAAACGAATATGGAATATGTTGACATTTTTTTTCAGTATATGGAGAACTTGAATCTACTTCATTAATTTCATTTTTTAAAGGCTTAAGAATGCATTCAAAATCTGCATATATAACAAATGGAACTTCAATTTGTTTTTGTATATCCTGAAATTTTAAAATATTTTCGGGAATAATATTTCCAAATCTATCTATTTTGGTTTCAGTTGAAGGTAGATTTATTCTTACAAAATCACAATCATCTGTGTTATGCCTGACTAATAATTCTTCAGTAGTAAAATATTGTAAACAACCGTCGCATAAAAATTTTTTCCCATGATAATTGTTTACAAATTAATCTAGATAATATAACAATAATGGAAATTTCCATTATCATCTCCAATTAAGGTGACGTTCTCGCTTATTTTTTGTATAATGTAAAGGTCCTATAATTTCGAATTGAGTTTTAAAATTATTTTTGATTTTTTCTAATCCATAAACATTAACCGAAATATTGTTTAAATTTTCAAATTTACTTATGTCTTTTAAAGTTAAAGGAAAATTGATACCTTTAAAGTTTAAAATAGTGGTGAAATGTGGATATGACTCCACTTTTTCAATTAGTTCGTTAGGTGAATGAAGAGCTGCAACCACAGGTCAGGCGAAACAACATTCATCATTGTTTTGAACGTTGACTACAGCATTTTTCAACTTGATCTCTGACGGTAGTGGTATATATGAAGAAGCTTTGAAGGGGTTGTACTTGTTGATGTTAAGCTCAACGTGTAATATTTTTATTAAAATCCATCCTGAAATTAAAGAAGAATAATTAACAACAAATTTATTTTTGGTTTAAGTTTGCTTACTAAATATTTAGTAAAAAATAACTTACCCGAATCTTTTCCTGCCAGTTCCTCAGCTTTCCGGTCAATAATTTTAATAATATCTTCTTGTTCTTGCGTTAATTCTGAACTATTACATAAAATCCGAAATGGGGTATTGAACTTCATGACTTTCATTGGGAGGATTTAAGTAAAGACCAAATAGCTCCATATTGAGTTTGATGCAGGTGTGTCTTTGGATTTCATAACTGATTACCTCAATTATTTTTTGTTGTATTTCGGAGAAAAAATCTTAAATGTAGATTTGATATTGAGTCGATGATATTTTATATGAAATGATTCTTTCCTTAAATGCCGATTTTATTACAGACACATTTTCATCCCTAACCACCATTGAATTGGTTTTGTGTTTATTTGTTCTCAAATGACAGAACCATAATGAATTTTTTTATAAATATTTTGCAGAATTGACAATATCTTCTTTCACCTAAAATTCAATAACTTCTTTATTAAATTTGCCTCTAATTCATCAAATTAATAACTAATTATTAAACTGAAACAAAATTTCTATTTAAAATTAAACTTACAGCTCTTCTTTTTCTGTTCTAACTGGGGGCCATTGTTGGAGTGAATTATCTTCTTGTGGCGATTCAAATTGTCTTTTCGAGTAAAAATTTTGAAGCAGTCTTCACATTTAAAATTCATTTTTCTAAAATGAATCTCTTATTGTGAATCCTAAGTCGATTTTAACACACTGAAGGTAACATGGCGAGGTATGAATTTAAATGGTGGAAAAGAAGTAGAAGGGGAGTTAAGTAATGGGATGGAAAAAGCTAAGAGTAGCTTTATGAAGTTCTATCGCCCTTTCCCACAACTTCCTTTTCTCCTGGGCCGTTTTATTAGGATCGCAATTTAAAATAGAATCCAAAACAAATCCTAATGATCTTTGATAAGACAAATGTTATTTTTAATTTTGAAATTTGATTTAGAATGAAAACTTAGTTTCGGATAATCCTTTTCGAAGGGGATTGACACTTCCGTTAGTGTTAAAACAGAATTTTGAACTGTCTCATCTTTTTGTGTGGAAACAGAATTTAAAATTTCATCGAAATTTGGTGGCGAGTTTTCAAAAATGATTGGAGAATTTGGAATATTAAATTGACAGTATGTATTTTGGCCGCACGGAATTGAATTTTGACTTAAATCTTCAATTTTTTTAGATGGTTCACTTATTATTGGAAGAATTTCATGAGAATCACCACCACTACTAAAAGATGCTCCCAAATCTTTACTACAATGTGAAACTTTGTAATTATCTTGTGAACCATCCTCCTCCCCCAAAACATCAACCCTCCTATTTCCACTACTAGTCGATTCCGAAATTTTATTTATTTTTTGATTACTTGAAATTTTGAAGAGAGATAGAGGAGAAAATGAAGAATTACCCGGTATTGCTCCAAAATTATTTTCACTTTCAAAAGTTCTTAATTGGGGTTCTTTTTTTGATTCTAAATTTCTAGTTTTCAACATTCCAAAAAAAAATTTGTTATTTATTTGAACCCGAATCATTGTCACTGTCACTGTCACTGTTACTGTCATAATTAGTTAAATTTTTATTAATTTTGGGAATCCCCATTAGCTTTTTAAAATTGTCGATTTTGTCTAAATCTTGATTTAATATGTCGGGAGTATTTGTAAAGGGAGTGTTCGTTGTTAAATCCAAGTCTTGAGTTAAAAAATTTGGGGTTTCCGGCGTTAAAATGTTTTAAAATCTAAATTTTGTGATAAAATTGAATTTTGAAAGTCAAAATCTGTCTCCGAAATATTCTCTAGTTCAGGCAAATATTCCAAATTTTCTAAAAATTTTATGTTCGTTTCTGAACAAGGAGTAATTTGTTTTCTAAATTTTTTTCTTGCATCGTATTAATCATCGCGTTAAAATTTTGGGTTCTCTGACTTAAATTTTGGTTGTCACTTTCATTTTCATTTTTCAAAAAAGCAGGCTGAATTATTATATTTAAAATTATATTAATTTTGTTCACCACTCCTAACTGTTCAGTGGAAGTTGAGGCAAAAGGAAAAGACATACCTTTAAAATTTTAGTACACTTGACAGCAACAAACTAAAACAAACTAAAATTGGAGACTTTAAATTTAAAGCGTGGTAAACTCGACTTAAGCTTGATATAAACTGATCCTCGACCGTTTTATATGAAAGCAGACCACGGTTTGTCCTCGTAAGTAAAGTGACCTCAATAAAGGTCAATGACCTTAATTCTGCGCGTCACACCCCGCAGAGCCCCCTTCCCCCTTTCCCCGCAAAGCCCCATTCCCCCCTTTTCCCCGCTGAGCCCCCGGCTGAGCCTCCTCCGCTGAGCCCCCCAGCTGATTCCCTTCGCTGAGCTGCCTAGGGAGCTACGTCCCCTAAAACTCTCAGTGAGACGTCCTAAAATGTGCTGTAACTATAAAAACTCGAGAGGTTTGCGGGCGTATAAAAACACAAAATTCTTTTCGGGGCATCTTACCTTTGGGGTCCTCTATAATTCTCAGTGAGACGTCCTAAAATGTGCTGTAACTATAAAAACTCTAGAGGTTTGTAGGCGTATAAAAAACACAAATTTTTTTTCGGGGCACCTCACCTGCTGGGGGGGTCCAGGTGGGTGCACAGTCCCCCTGGTCAGGGGTGCTCAGCGGGGGAGGGGGCAGAATGCCCCCCCCCCCCCGGGAAAACCGGTTGGAGGCCCTCTCCGCGATTTAAAAATCGAAATTTGAACTTGACCTACTTTCATAAAATGACTGTTTTGCGAGATGACTTTTTCATTTTTGGTTCATCACCACTAGCGTTCACATAAATTTTAATTTTTTTGTTTTAAAAATGTTCAGAAATTTACAAATTCAGGTTATGGATGGAAATAGAATTATAATAAGAGTGCCAGTACCATCCATAACCTCATCAACCAACCCTGAGGAAAATGTGGAATCTCAAGTGGAACCTCAAATAAATCCTGAGGAACCAGTGCATTGCGACGAAATAGATTCCACTACAAAGTAAGTAGCTTATATTAAGCTTATATTAAATGTTTTAATTTATTATTAGTCTTCCTAATATCAAAATACTAATTGATTTTTTTTTCAGTTGACAGAGAGACAAACAATTCACCAAGTTTAGGGACAGTGTTAAGTGAAACTATTTTTAGGTTAAGTTAAAGTGTTTAAGTGATAGTGAATAGTAACAGAAACGATTTAAGGTAATGTAAAATTTATTTAATTGATCTAATTATAAAGGAGTATGAAGATAACTGTACCTAAATTTCCTATAACATTTTTTCTTTCATATTTATAAATTTATTAATTTTAGATTTAAAACTCTCTAAAATAAGAAAGGATAAAGAATTTTTGAACAGGGTGGTTAATTTAAAATATTTTTTCATTCTATTATGACTAATAAAAACTTTTGTATAGAATTGTTATGTTTGTTCGTTTATTCTTATAAATAAAACGTTTTTTTTCGAAATTGTTCAAATCTTTATTCCAATAAGATAATAATAAATGGATAAATTAAATACAAACAATAATAATTTTAAAATAATAAAAATTAAATAATAATATATTTTAAAATAAATATTCTAGGATTATAATTTCTTCATTTTCACATGTATGAAGTGATTTGCAACACAGAAATATTAAATAATACATTCTAAAATAAATATTCTAGGACTACAGTTTCTTCATTTTAATTACGCATAGTTCATTGCGACAGATTGAACATGCTTTATTAATTAACATCCACATTCCTAAACAAGGGATGCAAAATCTGTGATTACAAGATTCTGGTGACATTATTTTATTAGATAATATATCTTCAAGACATATAGGACATTCTTCGGTTTTATTTTCAATTATTTCGTTAACAACTTTTTTTTACCCTTCGCGACTTCCTACCGTTTTTATATATTGGTTTTTTACCAGGCATTATATTGGCACCACTGGAACATTTGCGTCCCAATCTAAATCAATATTTTTAACACTACTATTGCAAATTAAACAAACTTTGGGGGTAATAATTTGATACAACTGTCTTGACATATATCGCAATGTAAATCATCACTTATGCGTTTTAATTTTCTCTTATTATGAGTATTTACATGTTTATGAGCCCCTGCCCTTTGATAAAATTGTATAATTTGATAGCATGCGTGACAAAGAGTTTTTTCTTGATTTTCCGTCACTAAAAACACTGTGATATAACTCTGAGTAATACAGAACACAACTTCTTTGGGATCAGTGTACTTATGTTTTACTAAACAAAATTTAGCACTAGAACTTTCTTCTTCATTATCTTCTTCAATATCGGAGTCACCAGATTCAGCTTCAATTTGTTCGAAATTATTTATATCGTAGTTCAAACAATTTCTGAAATTTTTTTTCGTTAAGATATGTATTGTAATCCAATACACCAATTAATTCGTCTAGATCTGGACTTTCTTCAATATCAGTATCCATAAATTTTTGAATGATTTTTTTTAATATTTACTTTGCAATGTTGACTATTAAATATAAAATTATTTATTTATTATTTACTTATTATTTGTTGGTATTTAATTTATCATCTTTTGTTGCTCCACGTATCTATTTTATAAATTTACTAAAGTGAAAAGTCATTGGTGGGAGGACTTTATATCGACTTCATGCTCAAATATAAGGTTATCCACCTCAAGGTCAAACATAAGGTTAGATCTCCTACTATGATCGGATTCGATGGAAGGTTAGCCAGGTTGTTAACTTTAAGATTAAACTCAAGGTGATGTGTACGAGGCTTTTTGAAAAGTATAATGAGAGAACAAAAGAGGAGGAGGATAAAAAGTGTTGATGATACGAGGTTTTTTGAAAAGTATAATAAGAGATTTGAAAAGTATAATGAGAGAATAAAAGAGGAGAAGGATGAAAAGCGTTGATGATTTACTCTTCTTACTCCTCCTCCTCCTCTTTCCTTCTCTCATATATACACTACTCGGGAGTATTAAAAATTCAAGATTTTTAAATATTATATAAAATAATACTAATAATTTTTAGAGATATTTTAGTATTTCCATGAAAAATGGTTTTTGAAACGTAAATTAACGAAAACGGCCCAATTTTGTCTTTCAGTCTCTAATCTGTGTTCAAAATCTTGTACTTTTCTTACAAAAAGCAAGATATCCATGTAATTTGATTTCAAATTAGAACAAAATGTGTGTCTTCCCTGATTAATTCGGATTTTGTGATATCAATACCTTGTTTTTCAAAAAAGTTAGAATAGATGTGTCGAAAACGCAGCATTCTTAAATATGTCATAATTTAATGGATTATACAAAAATTTATTTACTTCCTGATGTTTTTATATTAACAGATTTCTTTGAAGATTTCCGAAATGTGTCGCTAAACATTTAAAATTAGATCTCGCACTATACTTTACATCTCCCTGTTTAAGTTGGGATCCAATGTTACGATTCACTAAAGTTAAATTAGAATTCTAACTGATATTAACATGTTACATTTTCTCTAATCTATGTACAAAGTCTTGTAGTTCTCCTACAAAATCCAAGAAATCCATGTACATTGATTCCAAATTGGAACAAAACGTGTGCCTTCACTGATTATTTCGTATTTTATGATTTAATCATTTTGCTTTTCTAGAAAAGTTGGTATAGAAGTATCGAAAATGCAGAATATTTAAATAATATACAAAATAATACTAATAATCTAAGAGATCCTTTCGTATTTCCTTGAATAGTAAATTTCGGGATTGATATTAACACATACGGCCCATTTTGGACTTTCTGACTCTAGTCTAAGTTCAGAATATTGTTCTTCTTCCACAAAAAACAAGAAACGCTAGTAAATTTAGTCCAAATTAGCACAAAATTGCTAAATTTAGTGATTATTTCGTATTTTATGCTGTAATTCTCTTGTTCTCCTAGAAAAGTTATTATAGAAATATCGAAAAAGCAGGATTTTTTAATATTATACCAAATAAACTAGATAATCTTAGAGATCTTCTCGTATTCCTTTGCGAAATAGGTTTCGGAAAGTAAATTAATACAAATGGCCCATTTTTGTCATTTAATCTATATTCTAAGATTAGAATCTTTTACTTCTAATAGAAAAATCAAGAAATGCGACCTAATTTAGTCGAAATAAGAACAAAAACTTTAAATTCAATGATTTTTCCCGTATTTAGTGTTGTAATTTCCTTATTTTCCAAGTGAACTTATAAAGAAGTATCAAAACTGCAAGGCTTTTAAACATTATACAAAATAATGCTCTCAATATTAGAGATCTATTCATATTTCCCTGAGAAATGGATTTTGAAACGTAAGTTAGTATAAGCGACCTATTTTGGATTTTCAATCTCTAATCTAAGGTAAATGGTATCCAAATTAGAACAAAATGTCTATATTCAATGATTTCTTGATATTCTATGCTGTAATCTCATTTTTATCCATTTTTAAGGGAAATACGAATGTATCTCCGAGATTATAAGTTTTATTTAGGGTAACATATTAAAAATCCTGCATTTTCGATTCTTTTATAACAAAAGTTATAACAACTTCTCCTTTAAACTTAGGAGATACGAAAAAATCATTGAATTTAGGTGCTTTTTTATTATTTCGAAAGAATTAAGCTGCATTCTTGATTCTCGTTGTAGAAGTACTAAATCCTGAACTCAAAGTATAGACAGAAAGTCAAAAAGGGCCATTTGTGGTAACTACCATTCCGAGACATATTTTTCAGGGAAAGTGGAAAGATCTTTTAGGTTATTATTTGAATTTTCTAAAATATTTAAGAATCCTGCATTTTCGATGCTTCTGTAATAACCTTTCTAGGAAATCAAAGGCAATTACATCTCAGAATTGGAAATAATCATTGAATTCACTTATTTGATTCTAATTCGATCTTATTTTCCATACATTTCTTGGATTTTGAAGGAGAAGTGCAAGATTCTGAACTTATTTTAGAGGCAGAAAATCAAAAAAGAGCTATTTATGTAAATCTACTTCCCAAAACTTATTTTTCAGGAAAATACGATATAATGTCAAAGATTATTGGTTTAATTTTATAAGAAATTTAAGAATCTTGCACTATCGATATTTCTATACCAACTTTTTTTTTATGAGAAGTACAAGGTTTTGAACTTAGATACGAAAGAGAAAGTCGAAAATTGGCCACTTGTGTTAATTTACTTCCTGAAACTTATTTTTCAAGGAAATACGAAGAAATCTGTAGGATTTTTGGTTTTATTTTATATAATATATAAAAATTCTGCATTTTTGATACTTCTGTTAGAACTTTTCTTGGGAATCAAGGAAATTATAGCACTAAATAAGAAATAATCATTAAATTTAGACTTTTTGTCTTTATTTTGGTTGATATTGAAAGTCACCCGGTTCATTGGACCTGTTCTGCTAGAGATATTAAAATAAAAATATTGAAAATTCAGGATCTTTGAATAGTTACCAAGTGATGCGAACTAATTTAGTCGAAACACGAACAAAAAGTATTGTTTAAATGATCATTTCTTATTTAGTGTTCTTGCATTTTCAATATTTCTATACCAAATTTTCTTTTTTGTATGAAAATTACAAGATTCTGAATTTAGATAACGGAGAGAAAGTCGAAAATTGGCCATTTTTGTTAATTTACTTCCTGAAACTTATTTTTCAGGGAAATACGAAAAAATCTGTAGGATTTTTGGTTTTATTTCGTATAATATTTAAAAATTCTTCATTTTTGATACTTCTGTTAGAACTTTTCTTGGGAATCAAGGAAATTATAGCACTAAATAAGAAATAATCATTAAATTTAGACATCGTGTCTTTATTTCCAGTTAACTATGCTGCATTTATATGTTTTAGTATTAAAAGTACAAGATTCTCTATTTAGTTTCTAAACACAAAGGCTGTATGTATTAATTTAATTCCAGAAGTCAAATTTTATGGGAAATACGAAAATATCTCTAAGGTTATTAGTTCTATTTTGTGTAATATCTTAAAAATCCCGAGTTTTTGGTACTTTAGTTATAGCTTCTCCATTAAAAGGAGAATATTGAATCACTAAATCCGAAATAATCTTTGAATTTGGACACTTTTTCCTAATATCGATTCAGTTTAACAAATATTTCTTGGTTATTGTTGATGAAGTATAAGATTTTCAACTTAGCTTATAGACACAAGTTCGCAAATTGGCTGTTTATATTAATTTACAACTAGAAATCAAATTTTTAGAAAAATACGTAAATATCTCTAAAATTAATTGGAGTAGTTGTAGTAAGCGGGGTTCTGTTTCACTCGATGGCACATTCCATCGACTTTTTGTAAAGTTGATGACACCTTCCATCGAGCTGTCGCTTCTTCGCCATGTCTTCAGCATTGACCTTGGAAGACATTGGTGAAGAAGTGGTTGACTGTCGAAGGGGATGAAAGAAATTTTCCAGGAATATCTGAAGAAGTAATTTCAAAGAAGAATAGATTACAAGAAGTGACGTAATCCGAAGATATTGGCGAAGAACAGGCTGATTCTCGAAGAGGTGATTCATATTTTCAAAGAATATCAAAAGACGTAATTTCCAAGAAGCCGAAGAGGTTGAGTAATGTATTAGAAGAAGTGACGTAATCCGAAGACATTGTCTAAGAAGTGAGCTTGCATTATTTTGTATGACTGTAGACGCCATCTATAGTTGGTTGTTGTAAGTGGATAAAAGTTTGATTAAAGGAATCTAAGTAAAGCTAAGGTGTCCATCTATAGTTAGTTGTTGTAACTGGATAAAAGTTTGATTAAAGGAATCTAAGCAAAGCTAAGCTAAGCACTTTATGTTTTAGATGCTGCTATCTGATATTTTTGGTGATGATTATATATATATATATTTTTATTAAAGGAATTTAGCTTAGGGTAGGTAATAAATAAAGCAACAAAAAAAATTATGATATTATTTATTAAAACAAAAAAAATACATTTTTTATAATAGTTCAATTTTAATAGGAATGATATATAGTATAGTATTTAATTACACAAAAAAAATACATTTTTTTTATAATAGTTTAATTCTAACGGGTAAGTTATTATTTGGTCAAAAGTATCTTTATTGATCTCGAATATACATTGTAGTTTGGTTTCAAATGTGTATACAATTTTTATGATAGTAAGTGTCGAAATTGCCTGCGACTATGGGTTCATCATCATCAAGCGTAATTTTACATAAGTTACACCTATATATAATATTATGGAAAGTATCAAATCTTCTATATGAATGTTCTGGAGACGGATTTGGATTCATAATTTAAAAAAATATATTTATATTCTGTTTATAAAAAATTTAAGGAAGAACCAAAATCTTGTTCTCTTCTAAATGTTTTCGATAGATGATCTACGTTAACAAATTCACAATTTATTGATTTTTTTATAATTAGTTGAGCAATTTTAGTATTTTTTAAAATTTTAATTGGTATTTTTGACTGATTAAATAATATAACTTTAATATCGCCCCTATAATATTGATCAATTATGCCTGCTCCAACTTCGAGACCAAATTCTATACTGAGACCCGATCTAGAATGTGTTTGTGCATAGTAACCTGTGGGAATTTCAAGTTGGATACCAGTGTTTATACATTTTCTAGAGAATGGTTCAATGATGCATTCCTCGTCTATGCTAAATAAGTCAAAACCAGCTGCTTCAGGAGTATGTTTTTTGGGTTCACAGACCTCAGGATGATTTTTTCAAAATTTTATCTGAAAACAAAAAAAAATGAAAAAAGTTTTGTAGATACACACACATCTAAATATACATTTATAAAAATTTTTAAAAATTTGTTTTATATAAATTACCTTTTTAAATTAGTTGACATTAGAATATGTGTCCTATTTAAGTACAGTAAGCAAATTAATTATTTTTTAAAATGAATTTTTATTTACGAATATCCCCTTGGTAAAGTATCTGTACATTTATAATTGACAATTCTTTTATCATCATAAGGAGATATTGCAATTCTCTTTTGATTGACTGTATAAACTTTATGTAATTTAGATGTAATAATTTTTTGATTAATTTGATTATTAATATTTTTAAAAATGCATTGATAATAATCTTGAATAGTAATAGTTTTAAGAGCACCCTTAGTAATTCCCTTTGCTTTTTTAATTTTATCATAATTTTCAGTAAAAAAAGAGACCTCTTTGGAATTTAAACCTTGTTCTTTTAATATCTTTATTTCCTCATTTAGGTTTAATTTTGATTTATAAACTTTTAATGCATACATTTTCGATCTAATTCCTATAAATTCTAATAGAATTATTCCATTAAGTTCATTCTTCATTAGACCAAGAACTTTTTTATTTTTTAATGGTATATTATAAACATTATTTTCAGGATAATCGGAAATATCAAATAAATGAATATTTTCTTTAATATGTGTATAAATATCGTTAATAAAAAAATGATATATTAAGAATCTGTATCAGGATATAAAAGTTTTGTATTAGGTCCAAATTTTTTCTTAATATAATTGTAATGAAACTCAAAAAGAAATGTTTTTGAAAGTTCTAAAATACTGAATCCAATAAAAATAGGTTTGTTAATTTTTATTTTTAGTTTGGACATTTGACATTTTAACATCTTCGGAAATACGAGTACAACTATGAAAATTTGGTTGTGAAATATAATGATTGGCTCTAAATCGATTTGACCATTTAGTAACAAATTTAATATCTTTGTCTTTACGTACATTTTCAATAGTTTTTCCAAAAAATACATTATTTCAAAGCTTGAAGAAATTTTTTTCAAAATCGTTTTTACTTTTCTTTCTTAAATCTGTGTTTAGAACAATATAGTTTTTTAACCAACATGATTGATTGAATTTTAGTACTCTATGTATTTTGGAAATTTGTAAGCCTAATTGAAGAGCTTGTTTTAAACTTCGATAATGGATTATGTAATTTTTTTTGTTATAAAATGTGGTCAATAATTTTGTCAATTTCGATTTTCAATTTGGTGGACATAAATGTTCTGCGCAAAGTGGTAAATCTTTATGAAGTTCATATAATTCTTTTGGATAATTTAGATCTATCTCAAATATGTAACCAATGTCGCTATTATCTGAAATATTTAAAATATCGATTGTTTTAAAATTATTAGGATGATCCCATTTGAAACTTTTTTCCGGTAAAGGTAGACTTATAGTAGCTCCATATAAATTATTAACATCAAAATACATTAAATATGATGTTGGTAAATTTGGATTGTATGAATTTTCCATATATTTATTATTAGCTTTACCATATCAATTTGAACATTGTGAAATACCACCTCGAATGCCTCTTTCTATGAATAAAAGCATATCAATTTCGGTGAGTAATTCTAATTCAATACCTTGTGATAATACAATTTGATATGTTAAACCTGGAGCTGTATATGTCCATAAAGCGTCCAATTTATAGGTTGATAGACACATTTCTCTAAAATTTTCAAATATGTCAGCCAAAAGTAATACGTCAGTTTTTAGATAGAGTTCTGCATATTCTTTTAAGTTTTTAATGTTAAAAGTATTCCAAATAGTTTGAGCAAATTCATATTCATTTTGTGTGATATTTTCATTATTAAGAGAACTATAAAAATGTTCTATTTTTGGTAAATTTTTATCTTGTATTTTTTCCCAACAATCTAAATATTCATATGGGAAAATTCCTTTTCGTGATAATAATTCAAATTTTTTTTCATTATCTTAACTTTTTAGAATAGTTTATTTCTCATTAGGTAGAAAAGAGGCTAAATTTTGAATACTTGAAGGCATAAATCTGTACGAGTCTAAAAATCTAAAATTAATAGTTGTATTTGGTAAAAGAAATATATCGTTCTTTATTTATAGATATTAATGTAAGTTTTCCTTTAATTTTTAAACTAAGCTGTTGTACTATAAAGTGACTGTCATAACCAGAAAGGTTATGGAATAAAACAGGGACCATATGATCAATTTTATAGTTAAGATTATAATATTGATGAGCTGCTCCTCTAATTTTTCCAGTAAAATGAGAATGATCACTTACTTTTGTTTCGTATTCCCGGAATGGTTTCAAACAAATAAAGCAGTTGGTTGCTTGAATAATTTTTTTTTCCTCTTTATTTAATGGTGACATTGGAATAATTTTCTTAAAAATGTTATCAACTTTATACTCTATATTTTCAAGTTCTTTAACGAACCATTCACTACAGTTTTGTCCAGTGAATAATCGAAAATAGGATAATGAATCGTTATAGGAACATTTAAAATAATAAGCAATACTAAATACTTCATGTTCTTGATATACAGATGAATTAGCATTATTTTTAAATAAATGTAAATTTTGATTTTTTTTCAAAATACTTTCTAAATCAGCATAAATAACAAAAGGAACTTTTTGTTTAAATTTAAAGTTAGTAAATTTTAGAATATTTTTATCTTTAGATGGTAATTCAATTTTAGTTGTATTCATATTTTTGCAACAAATAAAATGTTTGTTAAGATTTTCTTCTGTCAGAAAATGATTTAAGCATCTTTCACAAAACCATTTTTTATTGTGAACATTTTTCATTTGTTGATGTAAAATGCGCGATAAATTGGTAATTAAAGCAAATTGATAGATATTTAAAGGCTTTTTTTTCTGATTATTTTTATTAATAAGAATCATTAGTAGATTTATTCGAGGCGAAAAATCTTCTTCACTTAGACATAATGGAACAATTTCACGATTTTTAAAAGTAGTAAAAACATTTATAGCTAATTTGTTTAATTTTTCAAAAATTGGTATCTCTTTAAGTCGTATTGGAAATTGAATATGGTCATATTTTAATACTTCACTAAAATGGGGATAGGATGAGGTTCGAATTTTATTTCTACGATTAGTATTAACTGGATATAAAGCACAAACAATTGTTCATAGAAAACAATATTTATCATTATTTTTTATATTTATAATTCCTTTTTTATTTTGAAGAAATTTAGGCAGCTCAATATATGTCGAATTACCGCAAGTTATAGGGTTAAAACTATTCATATTTATTTTTAAGTGTAGAATTTCATATAGTGCAATTCCTGAATCACGCTCTTGATATACTTCTAATTTTTGTAAAATTTTGTTTTTAAGATTTTCTCGAAACCAATCTTTTAAATTTGATATTCTATCGATAACTTCATTTTTAGTAGAAAAATGTTTTAAATCCGTTTCCAAAGTTTGAGATTTAATAAATATGGCAGTAAAAGTAGTATTTACTTTTAAAAGCGATTTTTTCAATGCCTTTTTAATTTGAATCGAAAAGCTTCTATAAGCTTTGTTTAAGAAAATTTTTGGATCTTTAAAACTTAAATTTATAATTACACCCGTTCGTATTCTACCTTTAAAACATGATTCTATTTCTTGCCAAATTAGATTCCTTTTTCTATTTTTTACTTTCAATGAATTACTAAAATTAATTCGTTTTTGATTTTTAAAATTTTCCTTATAATGCTTTAAAACTGACAGACTTGTTTCAATTTTTGAAAAATTCCCAATACATTTCGATTTATTTTTTGACAAATTTTAACTAATTTTATTATTTTATTTAAATATTGGATCCAAAAAAAAAATTCATTTTGTTTTTTAATTAATTTGCTTACCTGTTTAATTTTTGCCACTACTTCAGTGCATAATCGATCAAGCGTTTGTGAACTAGACGGTGGTGAATTATTTTTGTTTTCCATTTTTCTTTCTTCTTTTAGTTATTAACTCTAAAAACAAATACGAAAGCTAATGTAATATGTTGCAATATTTATATAGAAAATGACTAAATATTTATATTTGCCTAATATTTAAATGAAATGATTTAAGAACTTAAAAAATATATAATTTTTTAGGAAATATTTCTTATTAATTTAGAAGGCTAATAGATATTTACCTATTTTTTTTTATTAAATAGTTATAGAAATATGATTTGCAAAGTCACTCTATTCGGGATTGCAATAATAACAAAAAAGGAAATTATCATTACTATTTACTATATTTCCATTCATATATTTACAGGGGTGCCACATTTTGAACAAAAACTATGATAGATACACATTTTTTTAATAATATTTTGTGATTTTATATAACACATAAAATTAGCACTATATAAACAACCTCGTATTTTACATCGTTCGTTTGTTTGCTGTTTCATTATATTAATTAATACTTAATATGATTATTCTATACGTGTTGAAGTTATTAACTGAACTGCTGAGTACAATGAAAATAAAATATTAAATATTAAAATTCAAAAAAAAACGCAAGGGAACGGTAATTTTCTAAGAAAACAATTTTTGTGTCTTAAGAAATGTATGGAAAGTTAATTATTTTATTATTTTTTAACTTAAAATCGAAATACTATTTGATAAAAATTAAACTTATTTTTGTTTTAAATTAAAAGTTTTAGAAAAAAAACAAAATAAAATGGTAATTTCAAATTTATATAAATATTTTCTTACCTTATTGAATCAAAGCAATGAGCACAGATTTCTTGTATGTCTTTACCTGTTAGACAATTATAGCAATAGGGACGATACAATGCGCGAATACACAATAAAAATATGTATTATATTTATGCTCATACACAAAATAGTGGCAAATTAAACACAAAAATGCTACCATTTTAAAAATTTAAAAAATAAACGTACTGTATGTTACTAAAAGTGAAAATAAATAACACTTATTAAATGCATGCAATTTATATACATAATTTATAATGGGATCTTTTACTAAACATTTAAAACACAGTACTTGTCAATTGAAAGTCCTGTTTGATTTGCATAATATAAAGTAAATATTAGCACTTAACAGTTCCTCGTCTCTGCATAAATGCATGAAATTCACATTGTTTGACTTTCAAATAAAAGTTGATGTAATTTAGGTGACGATTTTTATTATTTGCAATGAAATAACTAGATAAATCGAAAATACGTGATTCGAGACATCAATTTATGTATATATTACAAAGAAATACTAATTTTTAAAATAAATCATTGCTTTTTGGATATTATTTTTTCTCGAGAGGTACTTAAAAAATCTTGTTTGTTTAATAATTAGATATACCTAATTTGCGGCTATGTTTGTTATTCGGTGTCATTTATTGTAGAAAAGTATAAAGAGACATATCGTAGCAGAACGTTTTAATATCTGTTTTACAGTGTTGTCTGAATTATTTTTCATTTGGTAAGTACTATTATTTTTTTTTTTGATGTTTTGTTTTTTAAATATTTTGTTTTTTAAATTAATATAACATATTTATATATTCAATTTTTTATTCTTCAGATAACAAGAAAAAAAATGTGTCTCAAGAAATGACGACTTTTAACAAACAAATTTTGTACACTAATTTAGATTTTAATTTTCAAGAAAAAAATATAAATTGGATAAATTACGATCACCAAATTTTAAATTTAATATATCATATTTGCACACATTTATTACCAAATCAAATTTGCTTTTTAACGGGACGTTTTGTGGCACATTTATTGGATCGTACTGAGGACTTTGGATTTCCTAATTTGTGGATAGATTTAGATGGGCAAAATACTTTTGAAAAAGTGGGTAGTATTTTAAATATAATTGAATGAGGAACTCAAGTACCTGATTATGGAAAAATAGGACATCACAATGGTTATTTTTTTTTATTGGGAATCTGATCATTTTTATGTTTCTTTAGTAATAAATGTGGATTTAATTCTTAGAATTCATTTTGTAGGTGAAAAAAATTTAAAACTTTCAAGGGAGGAAAATATAATAAATCAAATGCTAAGGATTCAATACGATGCTTTTAAATGCGCGTGTACGTTTTTGAATAAAAAATTTTGTATTTGGGCTTTTAATATTAATGACAATACACACGGTAAAATACCTGGTATTCAAAATTTTTAACCTCAGTCATTCAAAATGTTAGCTATTAAAGTAATTATAGATCAAAAAAATTTAGATCCTATTTTTTATACATTTTATCCAAATCAAAATAATTTAGATCATTTTTTTCCTACATTTTATTGACGCAAGTCAACTTATGAATATTTGGAACGGTAATTTTGTGTACTTCTATTTTATAAGTTAATTTATATTTATTAAATAAGTTAATTTTTTTAATTTTTACTTTTTAAAATTTTTACATATAATTAGTGTACAACAATAGCAAAATGTCCACCACTTCATAAACTATAATTGTAAATGTCAAGGACAAAATAGAGCTACATACATTTCATAGTTGTTTTTTCGAGCTTGTCTATATGCAAATTGCCATTTAATTAATAAATGACATTGGTTCTTATCTTCTCTAATACATACGGATTTTTTCATAGTTTAACGTTTTAATTTAATAATAATATCATATATATATATATATATATATATATATATATATATATATATATATATACCGGGTGTCAACGAATCTATTAGACAAGTCATAATTTTTAGAGTATTATGTGTATCAAAATGAAAATTGGTACAGGTAAATGGTATGTGAAGAGAAGAGTTTTTGCATATTTTTCACTTTCCGGTCACTTCCGGTTTCGTCGGAAATGGCCCCGGTTTTGAATTTTTAAATGGAACACCCTGTATATTTTAACATTTTTGGATTTCTGAGGCAATTCTAGATCAGAATGTGACATTTTAAAAACTTTTTATGTCTTCTTCATTTTTTTAGAGCCACTTTTAAAATTGCATCTAGGTGGCCATGATCGGACGCAAACTAATCTAAGGGCCTTAGGTGATGTCAAAAAAATACAATCGCAAAGTTTTAGTTACTAGTATGAAAGACAGGAATAAGACAAGTTGACAAAATTACGTTTTCATTTCTAACTATTAATTTTCAAATGGCGACCCCTTTTTGACAACTACTTTTCGAAAAAAGCATTCTTTGACGAATCTAGCGGTACTAATTTATTTGCGATTGGATTAGACAAAGAACAGAAATTAAATATTATTAAGCAAAATACTGGATAATTTATTTACTTATGGCAAGTGCGCCATGGACAGCCATGATGCATAATAATTTGCAACTGTTTTTATCAAGTCTTCTTTGGAAAACAAAGCACTCACTTAAGTAGATAATGACAGTGACATACGCTCTAAGAACAGACTTAAAAGTTTCTTAATTTTCGTTAAGTTTAGTTTAAATTTTCGTTAAAATAATGTATACTTAAAGTGAAAAAGTGGATATGTTATTAATATTATACAAGAAGAAGATGAAATAGAAGATGAGGAATTTGTTACTCTTTTTCTAAATAGTTATCGTAATATTTTAAAATGTGAAATTAAATGTAATAAAATAACTGACTTTAGTAAACAAAATTCTATTGGAAGTCTATTGGGATTTAAAAATCAAATACTTGAGCCAAATAAAGTGCACGTTTCCGAAAATTCAGTTGACATTTCCAAAATTAATTCTATGTATATAGAATGTAATTTGATAACAAATTCCTATAATAATGGAAAATCAGTTCATATTGCGCATATGTTCTATCCTACTGCCCTTCCAGGATTCAAGATAATTGAAAAACCTACAAATGTAATTTATCTACCAATAAGCACACGTTATATTGATGAAATTGTACTTAAAATAACCGATTAAGATGGAAATTTAATTAATTTTAGAAAAGAACTGATAACGATACGGTTACATTAAAAGAGAAATTTTTAAGTTTAGTTAAAAAAAAGTATGGTATTTTTATATGATCAAAATTCGTTTGGTACTCCTTTTGAAAAGAAAGAGTTCAATAGTTATAAAAGCTCTACAATAAAGAAAAAACATTTTAGTTCACGAAATCAATTTAAACAATTAACATTTAAAAATAAAAAACTACTTTTATATTTAGGATTTCGTTTAAAAAAGAAAAACCAAACAAATTAAAAAAAAAAGTTTCTGGTATAGATTTAAATTAAGCTGTACCACATATACAAATAAGTTTTTTATTAAGTGTAAGTGTAAATTAAATTTATTCAAAAAAGGAAAAAAAATGAGTTTTAACGTATTAAAAATAAATGATAGTATTATAATTGATGATTCAATTATAAGTTATCAATATCACACACATCAACCATATTCATCTACAACTTTTAATAATAACGATAAAATTAGAATACCCATTCAAACACAAGATTTTTATACATTGCCAAGTGAAAGTTTTCTATATATTGAAGGAAAATTAACAAAAGACCATAATACATTTTCAAAAAATGTTAATTTTATAAATAATGGAATTATGCATCTTTTTGAAGAAATACGCTATGAATTAGGTGGAGTAGTTATTGATCGTATTAGAAATCTTGGTATAACTACTTCAATGAAAGGATATGTTTCATTTACACCAGATGAAAGTAAAAATTTACAAAATGCTGGATTGAATACAGATTCGCTTCCCGCTCTTCTAGATAATAATGGTAATTTTAATATTTGTATACCATTAAAAATGATAATGGGATTTGCTGAAGATTATCATAAAATAATAATGAATTTACGTCAAGAATTAATATTAATAAGAAGTGCTTCTTATTTAAATACAATTCATCAAAAAGAAGACGAGGAAGAAAACTATAAAGTAACTATTGATAAAATTTTTTGGAAAATACTACATATAATAGTGAATGACAGTCAAAAATTACGTTTTCAAACAATTTGAAAGCAATATAGATTTGACAATTGCTTTTCGAGAATGGCAACTTCACGACTATCCTCAACTAAAATTAACGAAAAATCACACTTGGAATGTGAAGTCATTTAATTTATTACAACGCCCTAGAAGCATCCTAATTGGCATGCAAACTGCTTTAAAAAATTATATTACCAAAGATATGAGTCACTTCAATCATTGTGATTTAGTAAATTTAAAAATATATTTAAATTCAGAAATTTTTCCATATGACAATTTAAATGTTGACTTTTCTAATAATAAGTATGCAATACTTTATGAAATGTTTCCGCAATTTCAAAAATCCTACTACTACAAACAAAAAAGTCATCCATGTATAACTCCTATAAATTTTAAAAACAACACACCACTCATAGTTATTGATTGTTCGCGACAGAATGAAGATATTACAAAAGGTGGTTCGATAGATATTCGAATTGAATTTGAAACTAATAAAATAATTCCTGATAATACTGTCGCATATTGCTTAATTTTACACGATCAATTAGTGAAATATAATCCATTAACAAATTTGGTGAAAGTTATTTGAAGACAAATTTGGTAAGAGTTATTTGCAAAGAAAATTTTGAAGAAGAAATTAAAGAAAAATGTATATTGTTGACGTACAAGGATTTCAATATCAAACAAGCGACTTTATCTGCAAAGAAATAGCCATAATAAATATTCAAACTGGTCAAATATATCATCGTCTAATTAAGTTGCCAATACCACTTCATTGGTTAAAACCTGAAATTGAAAGTCATGTTGCTTGGACTACAAATTTTATACATGGAATTTCTTGGGATTTTGCTGGTTATCTACCCTATGAATAACTTGCATTATTTATAAGATGAATTATCAAAGATCGACATGCTAAAGTTTTTGTAAAAGGTTTACCCAAAAAACAATGGTTGTTAAAACATATAAATAATGAAATTTTTGATTTATTAGATTTTAATTGTAATAAATTAGATCAACTGATCAAATTGAATTTATATTAAGGAAATGGTTTTTAGAAAATAAAACAAATATATAATTAATTATGTTTTTTATTTTTTTAAATTTCTATTAACATATAATCAATATACAATACAAATATGTTAGGAAAGTAATCTAATCGATATATAATAATATATAATATATATTTTTTAAATTAAAGTAGTTAAAATTAACTATAAAATAAGATAACATATTTTAGAAAAAATATTTAACTATAAAATAAGATAACATATTTTTTTAAAAAAAAATGTATATCTAAATATTAAAAAAAAACGTCGTCATTTTCATCCTCTTCAATATTTATCATTTTGGAAGATGATGGAGACACAGCTGGTGGTACAATATTAAAAATATTTTTAAACATTTCTTTAATTTATTTTTTCATTTCAATTATTTCAGATTTGGAGTGAAAGAAATTACTTTGAAAGGGGATAAAATATTTATTAGGCTGTCCTATTCACCGAAGACGAGTACCTTATTGAAAAAATTCGGTAATTTACCAATACATTATTTGCGTGCAAAGTTAGAAGATGAAGAGCAATATATGCTTTTCGAAAAGGCTGTGAAAAAATTTAACTTTAATTCGGATGATGAAACGTATGAATTCTAGCAGCCTGCGAAAAAATATTCAAACTAGATGCAAAAAAACTTCCACCTCCACAATCAATACCAGAACTACCAGCTGTGTCTCCATCATATATATATATATATATATATATATATATATATATATATATATATATATATATATATATATATATCGATTAGATTACTTTCCTAACATATTTGTATTGTATATTGATTATATGTTAATAGAAATTTAAAAAAATAAAAAACATAATTAATTATATATTTGTTTTATTTTCTAAAAACCATTTCCTTAATATAAATACAATTTGATCAGTTGATCTGATTTATTACAATTAAAATCTAATAAATCAAAAATTTCATTATTTATATGTTTTAACAACCATTGTTTTTTGGGTAAACCTTTTACAAAAACTTTAGCATGTCGATCTTTGATAATTCATCTTATAAATAATGCAAGTTGTTCGTAGGGTAGATAACCAGCAAAATCCCAAGAAATTCCATGTATAAAATTTGTAGTCCAAGCAACATGACTTTCAATTTCAGGTTTTAACCAATGAAGTAGTATTGGCAACTTAATGAGACGATGATATATTTGACCAGTTTGAATATTTATTATGGCTATTTCTTTGCAGATAAAGTCACTTGTTTGAAATTGAAATCCTTGTACGTCAACAATATACATTTTTCTTTAATTTTTTCTTCAAAATTTTCTTTGCAAATAACTCTTACTAAATTTGTCTTCAAATAACTTTCACCAAATTTGTTAATGGATTATATTTCACTAATTGATCGTGTAAAATTAAGCAATATGCGAAAGTATTATCGGGAATTATTTTATTAGTTTCAAATTCAATTCGAATATCTATCGAACCACCCTTTGTAATATCTTCACTCTGTCGCGAACAATCAATAACTATGAGTGGTGTGTTGTTTTTAAAATTTATAGGAGTTATACATGGATGACTTTTTTGTTTGTAGTAGTAGGATTTTTGAAATTGCGCAAACATTTCATAGAGTATTGCGTACTTATTATTAGAAAAGTCAACATTTAAATTGTCATATGGAAAAATTTCTGAATTTAAATATATTTTTAAATTTACTAAATCACAAGGATTGAAGTGACTCATATCTTTGGTAATATAATTTTTTAAAGCAGTTTGCATGCCAATTAGGATGCTTCTAGGGCGTTGTAATAAATTAGATGACTTCCCATTCCAAGTGTGATTTTTCGTTAATTTTAGTTGAGGATAGTCGTGAAGTTGCCATTCTCGAAAAGCAATTGTGAAATCTTTATTGCTTTTAAATTGTTTGAAAATACGTAATTTTTGACTGTCATTCACTATTATATGTAGTATTTTCCAAAAAATTTTATCAATAGTTACTTTATAGTTTTCTTTCTTGTCTTCTTTTTGATGAATTGCATTTAAATTAGAAGCACTTTTTATTAATATTAATTCTTGACGTAAATTCATTATTATTTTATGATAATCTTCAGCAAATCCCATTATCATTTTTAATGGTATACAAACATTAAAATTACCCTTATTATCTAAAAGAGCGGGAGGCGAATCTGTATTCAATCCAGCATTTTGTAAATTTTTACTTTGATCTGGTGTAAATGAAACATATCCTTTCATTGAAGTAGTTATACCAGGATTTCTAATACGATCAGTAACTACTCCACCTAATTAATAGCGTATTTCTTCAATAAGATGCATAATTCCATTATTTATAAAATTAACATTTTTTGAAAATGTATTATCGTTTTTTGTTAATTTTCCTTCAATATATAGAAAACTTTCACTTGGCAATGTATAAAGATCTTGTGTTTGAATGGGTATTCTAATTTCATCGTTTTTATTAAAAGTTGTAGATGAATATGGTTGATGTGTGTGATATTGATAACTTATAATTGAATCATCAATTATAATACTATCATTTATTTTTAATACTTTAAAACTCATTTTTTTTTCCTTTTTTGAATAAATTTAATTTACACTTACACTTAATAAAAAACTTATTTGTATATGTGGTACAACTTAATTTAAATCTATACCAGAAACTTTTTTTTAATTTGTTTGGTTTTTCTTTTTTAAACGAAATCCTAAAGATAAAAGTACTTTTTTATTTTTAAATGTTAATTGTTTAAATTGATTTCGTGAGCTAAAATGTTTTTTCTTTATTGTAGAGCTTTTATAACTATTGAACTCTTTCTTTTCAAAAGGAGTACCAAACGAATTTTGATCATAAAAATACCATACTTTTTTTTTTAACTAAACTTAAAAATTTCTCTTTAAATGTAACCGTATCGTTATCAGTTCTTTTCTAAAATTAATTAAACTTCCATCTTAATTGGTTATTTTAAGGACAATTTCATCAATATAACGTGTGCTTATTGGTAGATAAATTACATTTGTAAGTTTTTCAATTATCTTGAATACTGGAGGCAGTAGGATAGAACATATGTGCAATATGAACTGATTTTCCATTATTATAGGAATTTGTTATCAAATTACATTCTATATATATATATATATATATATATATATATAGAATTAATTTTGGAAATGTCAACTGAATTTTCGGAAACGTGCACTTTATTTGGCTCAAGTATTTGATTTTTAAATCTCAATAGACTTCCAATAGAATTTTGTTTACTAAAGTTAATTATTTTATTAGATTTAATTTCACATTTTAAAGTATTACGATTACTATTTAGAAAAAGAGTAACAAATTTCTCATCTTCTATTTCCTCTTCTTCTTGTATAGTATACTGTGGAATAATATTATTATTAAGACTTTGACCTTCAAATGATTTTATTTCAATAGAATTTATTTGATTTATTTCTTGTTGTAACTCGTTGTATTTTCTCTTCTTTTTTTTCTCCTTTTTTTAGGTAGTAATTATAATTAAAATGATTTGATAAAAATTTATATGATCCTTCAGGTATAATCACTTGTTTATTATTGCCATAATAAAAAGTATTGATGTATTTCCAGATAAAGTAAATGTATAGGACATTTTTTTCTTATTACTATATATCTTTGATTAATAAAAAGAAACTAAACAAAATATACTTAAAACATTATATTTATAATAAAATAATAAAAATTTTAAACATAGATCACCACAATTTACCGAATTATATGATTAATAAGACGTGTAATTATAATATATATTACATACACCACCGGAATTAAAATATAATTTACTTTCTAAAGTTGGTCTTAAATTACCAAAGCTGTCAAAATAATAAATATTTTTTCCACATTTTTTATAAGCAGTCCAATGTGTATCAGGACACAGTAAGTTACTTCCAACAATAATGCGTTGTATTATATGTGGTCCTTCAAATTGTGGAAAAACGTCGGTAATATTAAGCTTAATTGAAAATCGAAATGGTTTAAAATTCGAAAATATTTACATATATTCCAAATCGTTATATCAACCAAAGTATACGTATTTGGAAAACTTTAAAAAACCCATCAAAGGCATTGGATATTATGCATTTAATAATAATGAAAATATAATACCAACGTCAGATGTTAAACCCAATTCTATTTTTATATTTGATTATGTAATATGTAATAAAAAACAGGATATCATAAGGGAATACTTCAGCATGGGACGTCATATTAGTATTGACTGTTTCTATCTTTGTCAATCATATGCTAAAATACCAAAACATTTAATAAGAGATAATGCAAATGTACTTATGGTATTCAAACAAGATGATCTAAATATACGACATGTTTATACAGATCATGTAGGAACAGATATGTTATTTGAGGAATTTAAATCTATTTGTTCATATTGTTGGAAGGAACCTTTTAAATTCCTATCAGTTTTTAAAGACAATAATATTAATGATGGTCGCTATCGAGATTGTTTGGATCATTATATATACATTTAATTTAAAATATATTTTTCATTTTATATTTAAACATTGAATATAATGGTTTTAAAAAAGAAAATTAAACATAAAAAAATAAAAAAAAAATATTAAACAAGAGCTAATTAAAAAACGAAGAGAAATTAAAAATAAATTGGATATACTAAAACATGGACAGTTAGTGCATGAAAATATATTTCAACCCATAACAAAACAATTACAAAAAATCGAGTATAAATTAAATCCATTGCCAGCGAGTAATTTACCAAATGTTAAAATAAAAGAAAAAACAGAATTTGAAGATGAGTATCAAGAAAAAAGTATAAAAAATGACACTTCTAGTAATTTTAATGACATAGAATCGTTTCTTTCGGAACCTATTCCTTTAACGTCAACCCCTATAAATCCAAACACTCCAAATGTATTTAAAAATCCTCTATCTGAACCACGTACGAAGAGAAAATTACATCTTTCGAAAATCAAACCGTACAATCTTAGAAAACAAATAGTGAAAGATATTGAAAAAGAATTAAAAGAGGAAGATAGTAGAAAACAAAAAGAATACCAAGAAAAATTAAATAAGACTATTGCGGAAAAGTCCTTAACTGACTACTATGAGCAATATCATCCATTACCTTCAAAATATATTAGGAAATTTATAAATGACGTAAATAGTGATAAATCTGATGGAAACTTTTGCGTTCAACTTGATAGAGATATTGGAAAATTTTCGACTTTTAATAAAACAATTAATTTTGATGGAGCTGATTTAATAATAGCAGGCAAAAAATATTAAGGTACCAAAGGTTTATAAGGTTTACTATATAATCAAAATATACATAAACCAGCTAGAATAAATTTTAAAAGAAGAAAAGTTATTATAAAATCTTTATTAGATTTAATGCAAGCAGATTTAGTGGGCATGAAAGAATATGCAAATGAAAATAATGGCTATAAATATATTTTAGTTGTAATTAACTGTTTTTCCAAATATGTTTGAATGTTTGCTTTAAAATCGAAAACTTCTAAGGAAGTAGCCAACCAATTGGAAAATGTTTTTAAAATTCAAACACCAGTTCATCTTTGTACAGATTCTGGAGGTGAATTTTTGGGAAAAGAAACACAAAATTTAATGAAAAAATATAACGGTATTCATTATGTAGTTTACAGTGAAAAAAAGGCTTCAATTGTCGAATGGGTTAATCGAACTTTAAAAAATATGATGTGGAAAGAATTTAGTCTTCGAGGTTCATACAAATGGATAAATATTTTAAATTCAATTGTAAACACCTATAATAATAAAAAAACATGTAGGAACAGATATGTAATTTGAGGAATTTAAATCTATTTGTTCATATTGTTGGAAGGAACCCTTTAAATTCCTATCAATTTTTAAAGACAATAATATTAATGATGGTCGCTATCAAATGGATAAATATTTTAAATTCAATTGTAAACACCTATAATAATAAAAAAACATTCAACAACCGGCTTTAAACCATCTGAAGTAACTAAAAAACATGAAAAACTTTTATTAAGTAAAATTTATTATTGAATAAAACAAACTTTTAAACCAAAATTTAATGTTGGAGATCATGTAAAAATATCGAAAATACGAGGTGCTTTTGATAAAAAAATACCAACCAAATTGGTCTACAGAAATATTTAGTATAAGAAAAGTACAACAATTTACTTGAAGATATAAACCATCAAGATATTAAAGGTGGATTTTACGAACTTCAACTACAAAAAGTAAAATATCCTGATATTTATTTAGTTGAAAAAATTTTAAAACGTAAAAATAATAAATGGTTAGGTTTTGATAATAAACATAATAGTTGAATATCAAAAGACAATATTGAATAAATATTATAAATAAAACAATTATATTAGCTTTATATTTTTTTTTTATTTAAACCAAATAATATAACATTAACAATACATTTTTTTTATAAATTACTAATAAAAAGAAAAACATTTTCCTAAGGAAGTCTAAAAATAATTTAAAATTTATAAACCTTAAAATAATTAATTAACTATGTCATAGGCATGATTTTCTTGGTAATTTTCAATATAGGGTTTCATTTGTTCCAAAAACTTACTACTCAATTGTTGATATTTTATAATATGATTCCAATTGACTTGATCTTTATGTTCTCGAATAAATCTTGGAGATAATTTTTGATATCTTCATATATAATCCCAATCAACATATGTCTTAAATTCTTCAATTAATTATTCAGATAATTTTTGATATTTTGACGCCAATTGCCAATTTATTTTTGTTAGAAATGTTCTCATAAATTCGGCATCCAATTTTTGAGTTTTTGATATAATATTCCAATTCAAATAACGTTGAAAATAATAAAGAAAACTATAAGGCAAATCTTCGAATCCAGATATATCATCCCACATTTCTTGACAAGACATAACCATTTTTTTAAATTCTTTTTTATTTCTAGCCAATATTCTTATATAAAAGTTCAATGTTAAATGACTTACCTTAGTCAAATTTTTTTTTATATCCTTCATATTATAACCGATTTTATACGAACAAACACGAAGTATAAAAATATATATCTAATCAGCACCAAAACAGTTTATTTTTAGTATTTACAAAATGCCAGTCCCAGCAACACGTAAGTGTCCTAAATGTAAAGGTGAAGCTGATTCCAAATGGAAATTGTTTAGCGTGTGATTTACAACAATATTTTAAAGAAAAAGATAAATCTAAACATTTACCCTCTAATTACTTAGATAGTAAAGAAAGAAATGGAAATATGCGAAACTATAATCAAAACAATAATCAAAACAAAGGTTACCAATCAAATAATCTCTAAGACATATAAATTTACCTATATGGTTTCTAACTAAAGATTGTCCTATTTATTGGAATTTAAATATATTATAATAAAAAATGGTTAGGTTTTGATAACAAATATAATAGTTGGATATCAAAACTATATTGAATAATTATTAAAGAAATTAATTTTTTTTTGTTTTAATAAATAATATCATTATTTTTTTTGTTGCTTTATTTATTACCTACCCTAAGCTAAATTTTTTTAATAAAAATATATATCTAATCATCACCAAAAATATCAGATAGTAGCATCTAAAACACAAAGTGCTTAGCTTAACTTTGCTTAGATTCTTTTAATCAAACTTTTGTCCAGTTACAACAACTAACTATATATGGACACCTTAGCTTTACTTAGATTCCTTTAATCAAACTTTTATCCACTTACAACAACCAACTATAGATGGCGTCTACAGTCATACAAAATAATTCAAGCTCACATCTTAGACAATGTCTTCGGATTACGTCACTTCTTCTAATACATTACTAAACCTCTTCGGCTTCTTGGAAATTACGTCTTTTGATATTCTTTGAAAATATGAATCACCTCTTCGAGAATCAACTTGTTCTTCGCCGATGTCATCGGATTACGTCACTTCTTGTAATATATTCTTCTTGGAAATTACTTCTTCAGATATTTCTGGAAAATTTCTTTCATCCCCTTCGACAGTCAACCACTTCTTCACCAATGTCTTCCAAGGTCAATGCTCAAGACATGGCGAAGAAGTGACAGCTCGATGGAAGGTGTCATCAACTCTACAAGAAGTCGATGGAATGTGCCATCGAGTGTAACAGAACCCCGCTTACTACACCTACTAATAGGTTTATTTCATATACTATTGAAAATTCTTATATTTTTGGAAGATTTGTTATAGATTCTCTGGAAAAAACAGAAAATTACATTAACAAATATAAAATAATCGTCAAATTTAAAAATTTGGTGCTTATTTGGACTTAGTTTAGCTTATATTTCTTGGTTTTTATGAAATAAATACAAGATTCTTAGCTTAGATCCACAAAGTCGCAATTGGGCCCTTACTTACTTCAAGAAATACATTTTTTTTTTGGAAAATATGGATAATTTAATTATTGCATTTAAAAGTTGGGAATTAATAGATTGCCAAAAATTGTTGGAAACAAATTTTTGTTATTGGTATGTCAGAACTTACAAAAAAATTGAACTGCCTAGGTCTATTATAATAGAATTTCAATGGAACTCCCTACCGAATTTTCAATATAATATGTTGAGTGTTTCTAATTCTAATAAATTGTTTTCTAGGAGAAGTTAAAACAGAAGCATCAAAAATTCAAGACTTTTAAATTTTATACCAGATAATACTGATAATCTTAGAGATCTTTTCGTATTTCCATGAAAAATGAGTTTTGGAATGTAAATTAATCAAAACGGAACATAATTGACTCTCAGTCTCTAAGATAAACGGGAAGATCTCTAAGATCTTTTAGTTTAATTTTGTAAAATAATAAAGAGTCCTGCATATTCGATACTGATTTACAAATATTCTGGGAAAACAAGGGAATAACAGCACAAAATGAGAAACAATTTTAAAATCCAGAAATCTTGTTCGAATTTTGATTCAATTTATTTGCGTTTCTTGGATTTTGTAAGAAAAGTACAAAATTCTGAAATTAGATTATAGACAGGAAGTCGAAAATGGGCCAATGGTGTTAATTTACTTTTAAAAAGTGATTAATCCATAGAAATACGAGAATATGCCTAAGACCGGTTTAATTTAGTAAAATATTTAAAAATCTTATATTTTCAGAAGAATCTTGCATATTATATAAATAACGGGCCAATATACCGGGACAAATTGTGTTTATAAATAACAAACCGGCAATCAGAGCACCACAAATTGTGTAAATCTTAATAAAACGTATATCGCATTCTTTTAAATTGCGAGAATTAAAAAATAAAATAGGAATCACGTACCTAAAATTGGAATAATATACCAAAAATTATAAAATATTAGTTGCAAATATAACAGATGCATTCTGTGGTGAATATTATTACAAACTGTTAATATTTGATATTCTTTAAATAATCTAAGTTCAGATTCTTTTACTTCTAGTTTGTAAGCCTAATTTTTATATTTTCTAATAAATTTCTTCGGCACAACGAAGAAAACCACTGAAAGTTTTAATTTTCTATTATGTCCCGAATTTCGAAATTTTTTTCCCAGGCAAGGTGGCCCAGTGACTACAAGGATTTTTGGAGATTTCCAAAATAATGCATTTCTTGAAGTATATTATTACAAACGATTCATTTTTACCTTTATGTCTATAATCAAAGGTAAGAATCTTGTTATTCTAATACAGAAACCAAGAAATGGCACCTACTTAAAAAGAAATAAGAATACAAACTTTAAATTCAATGATTATTGCTTATTTTTTCTTGTAATTTCGTTGTTTTCCTATTGAAGTTAAAACAGGAGTATACAAAATTCAAGATTTTTAAATATTATATAAATTAATACTAATAATTTTGAGATCTTTTCGTATTTCCCAGAGAAATGGTTTTTGAAAAGTAAATTAACACAAAAGGCCCAATTTTGTCTCTCAATCTCTAATTTGTGTTCAAAATCTTGTACTTCTCCTACAAAAAGCAAGATATCTTTGTAATATGATTTCAAATTAGAACAAAATGTGTGACTTCAGTGATTAATTCGGATTTTGTGATATAAATATATTGTTTTTCAAAAAAAGTTAGAATAGAAGTGTCGAAAACGCAGCATTCTTAAATATGTCAAAATTTAATGGATTATACAAAAATTAGTTACTTTCTGATGTTCTTATATTAACAGATTTTTATTGAAGATTTTCGAAATGTGTCGCTAAACATTTTGGACTTTCCGACTCTAGTCTAAGTTCAGAATCTTGTTCTTCTTCCACAAAAACCAAAAAATGCAAGTAAATTTAGTCGAAATTAGCACAAAACTGCTAAATTTAATGATTATTTCGTATTTTGTGCTGTAATTCTCTTGTTCTCCTAGAAAAGTTATTACAGAAATATCGAAAGAGCAGGAAAAGTTATTATAGAAATATTGAAAAAGCAGGATTGTTTAAAATTATACCAAATAAAACACATAATCTTAGAGATCTTCACGTATTACTTTGCGAAATAGGTTTCGGAAAGTAAATTAATACAAATGGCCCGTTTTTGTCATTCAGTCTATAATCTAAGTTCAGAATCTTGAACTTCTAATACAAAAATCAAGAAATGCAACCTAATTTAGTCGAAATAAGAACAAAAACTTTAAATTCAATGATTTTCTCCGTATTTAGTGTTGTAATTTCCTTATTTTTCAAGAGAACTTATAAAGAAGTATCAAAACTGCAAGGCTTTTAAATAATATACAAAATAATGCTCTCAATATTAGATCTATTCATATTTCCCTGAGAAATGGGTTTTGGAACGTAAGCTAGTATAAACGACCTATTTTGGACTTTCAATCTCTAATCGAAGGTAAATTGAATCCAAATTAGAACAAAATGTCTATATTCAATGATTTCCTCATATTATGTGCTGTAATCTCGTTTTTATCCATTTTTAAGGGAAATACGAATATATCTCCGAGATTATAAGTTTTATTTAGGGTAACATATTAAAAATCCTGCATTTTCGATTCTTTTGTAACAAGAGTTATAACAACTTTTCCATTAAAATAAGGAAATACGAAACAATCATTGAATTTAGGTGCTTTGTTATTATTTCGAAAGAATTAAGCTGCATTCTTGGTTTTCGTAGTAGAAGTACTAAATCTTGAACTTAGATTATAGACAGAAAGTCAAAAAGTGCCATTTGTGGTAACTACCATTCCGAGACATATTTTTCAGGGAAATACCGAAAGATCTTTAAGATAATTATTTTAATTTTCTAAAATATTTGAGAATTCTGCATTTTCGATACTTCTGTAATAATCTTTCTAGGAAAACAAAGGCAATTACAGCTCAGAATTGGAAATAATCGTTGAATTCACGTATTTGATTCTAACCTGAACTTATTTTCCATATATTTCTTGGATTTTGAAGGAGAAGTGCAAGATTCTGAACTTAATTAGAGGCAGAAAATCAAAAATGGGCCATTTATGTAAATCTACTTCCCAAAACTTATTTTTCAGGAAAATACGATATAATCTCGAAGATTATTGGTTTAATTTTATAAGAAATTTAAGAATCTTGCACTATCGATATTCCTATACCAACTTTTCTTTATTTTTTTTATGAGAAGTACACGATTTTGAACTTAGATTCGAGATTTGCTTAATATATAGAAATATTGAAAATGCAAGAACACTAAATAAGATATGATCATTTAAATAATACTTTTTGTTCTTATTTCGACTAAATTAGGTCACATCACTTGGTAACTATTCAAAAATCTTGAATTTTCGATATTTTTATTTTAATATCTTTAGCAGAACAGGTCCATGATGCGGGTGACTTTCAATATCAATCAAAATAAAGACAACAAGTCTAAATTTAATGATTATTTCGTATTTAGTGCTATAATTTCCTTGATTTCTAAGAGAAGTTCTAACAGAAGTATCAAAAATGCAGAATTTTTATATATTATATAAAATAAAACCATAAATCCAACAGATTTTTTTGTATTTCCCCGAAAAATAAGTTTCAGGAAGTAAACAAAGTCAAATGGCCAATTTTCGATTTTCTATCTCGAATCTAACTTCAAAATTTTGTACTTCTCATTAAAAAAAAAAAAGAAAAGTTGGTATAAAAATATCGATAGTGCAAGATTCTTAAATTTCTTATAAAATTAAACCAATAATCTTTGAGATTATATCGTATTTTCCTGAAAAATAAGTTTTGAGAAGTAGATTTACATAAATGGCCCATTTTTGATTTTCTGCCTCTAATCTACGTTTAGAATCTTGCACTTCCCGTTAATTCAATGATTATGTCATATTCTGAGCTGTAATTGTCTTTGTTTTCCTAGAAAGATTATTTCAGAAGTATCGAAAATGCAGGACTATTAATTATTTTAGAAAATTAAAACAGTAATATAAATGATCTTTCCGTATTTCCCTTAAAAATATGTCTCGGAATGGTAGTTACCATAAATGGCCCTTTTTGATTTTCTGTCTATAATCTAAGTTCAGGATTTAGTACGTCTACTACGAGAACCGAGAATGCATCTTAATTCTTTCGAAATAAAAACAAAGCACCTAAATTCGATGATTGTTTCGTATCTCCTTAGCTTAATGGAGAAGTTGTTATAACTTTTGTTATAAAAGAATCGAAAATGCAGGATTTTTAATATTTTACCCTAAATAAAACTTATCATCTCGGAGATATATTCGTATTTCCCTTAAAAAGGGATAAAAATGAGATTACAGCACAGAATATGAAAAAATTATTTAATATAGGCATTTTGTTCTAATTTGGATACAATTTACCTTAGATTAGAGATTGAAAGTCCAAAATAGGTCGTTTATACTAACTTATGTTCCAAAACCCACTTCTCAGGGAAATATGAATAGATCTCTAATAATGAGAGCATTTTTTTTATATTATTTAAAAGCCTTGCAGTTTTGGTTCTTCTTTATAAATTCTCTTGGAAAATAAGGAAATTACAACTCTAAATATGGAAAAAATCATTGAATTTAAAGTTTCGTTTCTTATTTCGACTAAATTAGGTCGCATTTCTTGGTTTTTGTTTTAGAAGTCCAAGATTCTGAACTTAGATTATAGATTGAATGACAAAAATGGGCCATTTGTATTAATTTACTTTCCGACACCTATTTCACAGAGGAATACGAGAAGATCTCTAAGATAATCTGTTTTAGTCGGTATAATATTAAAAAATCCTGCTTTTTCGATATTTCTATAATAACTTTTTCTTCTTTTTCGATATTTCTATAAAAACTTTTCTAGGAGCACAAGAGAATTACAGCACAAAATACGAAATAATCACTAAATTTAGCAGTTTTGTGCTAATTTGGACTAAATTTACTTGCATTTCTTGGTTTTTGTGGAAGAAGAACAAGATTCTGAACTTGGACTAAAATCGGAAAGTCCAAAATGGGCCGTTTGTGTCAATATCAATCCCGAAATTAACTATTCAAGGAAATACGAAACGATCTCTAAGATTATTGGTATTATTTTGTATATTATTTAAATATTCTACATTTTCGATACTCCTATACCAGCTTTTCTAGAAAAACAAGATGATTAAATCACAAAATACGAAATAATCAGTGAAGTCATACATTTTGTTCTAATTTGGAATCAATGTACATGGATTTCTTGGATTTTGTAGGAGAACTACAAGACGTTATACATAGATTAGAGACTGAAAGTCAATAATGGGCCATTTTTATTGTTTTAAAAAAAAATGTAACATGTTAATATCAGTTAGAATTCTAATTTAACTTTAGTGAATCGTAACATTGCATCCCAACTTAAACCAGGAGATGTAAAGTATTGTACGAGATCTAATTTTATAGGTTTAGCGACACATTTCAAAAATCTTCAAAGAAATCTGTTAATATAAGAACATCAGGAAGTAAATAAATTTTTGTATAATCCATTAAATTTTGACAAATTTAAGAATGCTGCGTTTTCGACATTTCTTTTTTTGAAAAACAAGATATTTATATCACAAAATCCGAATCAGTCAGTGAAGTCACACATTTTGTTCTAATTTGAAGTCAAATTACATGGATATCTAGCTTCTTGTAGGAAAAGTACAAGATTTTGAACACAAATTAGAGATCGAAAGACAAAATTGGGCCGTTTTAGTTAATTTACGTATCAAAAACTCTTTTTTTGGGAAATACGAAAAGATCTCTAAAATTATTAGTATTATTTTATATAAGATTTAAAAATCTTGAATTTTTAATACTCCTGTTTTAACTTCACCAGGAAAACAACGAAATTACGACAAAAAATAAGAAATAACCTTTGAATTTAAAATTTGTATTCTTATTTCTTCTTAAGTAGGTGATAATTCTTGGTTTCTGAATTAGTATAACGAGATTCTTAACTTTGATTATAGACACAAAGGTAAATATGGACCGTTTGTAATAATATACTTCAAGAAATGCACTATTTTTATAAGATTTTGGAAATCTCCAAAAATCCTTGTAGTTACTGGGCCACCTTGCCTGAGAAAAAAATTTCGACATTCGGGACATCATAGAAAATTAAGGCTTTCAATGGTTTTCGTCGTTGTGCTGAAGAAATGTATTCGAAATTATAAAAATTAAGCCCACAAACTAGAAGTACCAGAATCTGAACTTAGATTTTTAAAAGAATATCAAATATTGACAGTATGTAATAATATTTACCACAGAATGCATCTAGTTATATTTACAATTAATATTTTATAATTTTCGCAATATTATTCCAATTTTCGCTACGTGATTCCTATTTTATATTTTAATTCTCGCAATTTAAGAGAATGCGGTATACGTTTTATTATGATTTACACAATTTGTGGTGCTCTGATTGCCGGTTTGTTATTTATATAACATGCAAGATTCTTCTGAAAATATAAGATTTTTAAATATTTTACTAAATTAATCCGGTCTTAGGCATATTTTCGTATTTCTATGTATTAATCAGTTTTGAAAAGTAAATTAACACCGTTGGCCCATTTCCGATTTTCTGTCTATAATTTAATTTTAGAATTTTGCACTTTTTTTGCAAAATCCAAGAAACGCAAATAAATTGAATCAAAAGTCAAACAAGATTTCTGGATTTCAAAATTGTTTCCCATTTTGTGCTCTTATTCCCGTTTTTCCAGAATATTTGTAAATAAGTATCGAAAATGCAGGACTCTTTATTATTTTACAAAATTAAACTGAAAGATCTTAGAGATCTTCCCGTATATCTTAGAGACTGAAAGTCAATTATGGGCCGTTTTGATTAATTTACATTCCAAAACCCATTTTTCATAGAAATACGAAAAGATCTTTAAGATTATTAGTATTATCTGGTATAATATTTAAAAGTCTTGAATTTTTGATGCTCCTGTTTTAACGTCTCCTAGAAAATAAATTATTAGAATTAGGAACACTCAACATAGTATATTGAAAATTCAGCAGGGGCTTCATTGAAATGCTATTATAATAGACCTAGGCAGTTCAATTTTTTTGTAAGTTCTGACATACCAATAATAAAAATTTGTTTCCAACAATTTTTGACAATCTATTAATTCCCAACTTTTAAATGCAATAATTAAATCATTCATATTTTCCAAAAGAAAATGTATTTTTTGACGTAAGTAAGAGCCCAATTGCTACTTTGTGTCTCTAAGCTGAGATTCTTGTATTTCTTTCACAAAAACCAAGAAATATAAGCCAAACTAAGTCCAAATAAGGACCAAATATTTAAATTTAACGATTTTTTTATATTTGTTAATGTAATTTTTTGTTTTTCCAGAGAATCTATAACAAATTTTCCAAAAATATAAGAATTTTCAATAATAAATGAAATAAACCTATTAATCTTAGGGATATTTTCGTATATTCCTAAAAATTTGATTTCTGTTAGTAAATTAATATAAACAGCCCATTTGCGAACTTGTGTCTATAAGCTAAGTTGAAAATTTTGTACTTCATTAACAAAAACCAAGAAATATTTGTTAAACTGAATCGATATTAGGAAAAAGTGTCCAAATTCAAAGATTATTTCGGAGGTAACTTTAAATAAATACACGATGTCTAAATTTAATGAATATTTCTTATTTAGTGCTACAATTTCCTTGATTTCCAAGAAAAGTTCTAACAGAAGTATCAAAAATGAAGAATTTTTATATATTATACAAAATAAAACCAAGAATTCTACAGATTTTTTCGTATTTCCCTGAAAAATAAGTTTCAGGAAGTAAATTAACACAAATGGCCAAATTTCGACTTTCTCTCCCTTATCTAAATTTAGAATCTTGTACTTCTCATACAAAAAAGAAAAGTTGGTATAGAAATATTGAAAATGCAAGAACACTATATAAGAAATCATCATTTAAATAATACTTTTTGTTCTTATTTCCACTAAATTAGGTCGCCTCACTTGGTAACTATTAAAAAATTATGAATTTTCGATATTTTTATTGTAATATCTCTAGCGGAACAAGTCCAATGAAGCGAATGACTTTCAATATCAATCAAAGTAAAGACAACAAGTCTAAATTTAATGATTATTTCGTATTTAGTTCTATAATTTCCTTGATTTCTAAAAGAAGTTCTAACAGAAGTATCAAAAATGCAGAATTTTTATATATTATACACAATAAAACCAAAAATCCTATAGATTTTTTCGTATTTCCCCGAAAAATAAGCTTCAGGAAGTAAATTAACACAAATGGCGAATTTTCGACTTTCTCTTTCGAATCTAAATTCAAAATCTTGAACTTCCCATAAAAAAAAAGTTGGTATAGAAATATTGATAGTGCAAGATTTATAAATTTCTTATAAAATTAAACCAATATTCTTCGAGATTATATTGTATTTTCCTGAAAAATAAGTTTTGGGAAATAGATTTACATAAATGGCCCATTTTTGATTTTCTGCCTCTAATCTAAGTTCAGAATCTTGCACTTCTCCATCAAAATCCAAGAAATGTATGGAAAATAAGTTCAAATTAGAATCAAATACGTGAATTCAATGATTATTTCCAATTCTGAGCTGTAATTGCCTTTGATTTCTTTGAAAGGTTATTACAGAAGTATCGAAAATGCAGAATTCTTAGATATTTTAGAAAATTAAAACAATATTCTAAAAGACCTTTCCGTATTTCCCTGAAAAATATGTCTCGGAATGGTAGTTACTGCAAATGGCCCTTTTTGACTTTCTGTCTATAATCTAAGTTCAGTATTTAGTACTTCTACTACAAGAACCAAGAATGCAGTTTAATTCTTTCGAAATGATAACAAATCACCTAAATTCAATTATTGTTTCGTATTACCTTATTTTAATGGAGAAGTTGTTATAACTTTTGTTATAAAAGAATCGAAAATGAGGGATTTTTAATATGTTACCAATAGTGGAGATAGGGGGCCTTCAGTTGCCCCCCCCCACTTTTTTGATTGGTCAACCCAGAATGACCTTGTTTCCGATTGGCTCTCCAAGTTCGCCCCCTATCTCGATTGGTTACGTAAACTCCACCTCTTTTTGCTCCACCTCCTACCTCCTTCCTAACCACCACAGCAGTTGGAGGGGAGCAGGTATCTTAAATAACTGAATCTGAGCGAGTTACATTCATTCGCTACTAGTCTTAAACTCATATAGATGATCCACCACCAATAACGGAAAGTGTTGTTAAATTAAAAATAAGTGGTAGTTATGAACAGTGATTTGAAAAATGAAATTACCAAAATAGGTAAACAGTTTACTAAGATTCAAAATTCCCAATTAAATGATGCAATGCTAAGACAGAGGTAACCTGAGTGGACGCAGGTATATTATGAGACTGCCTTCCAATACCAATTAGCTGCAGAAGCCTGTTTAAACGTAGAAAAACACAAAATTTGTCGAAGTTTGTTCATGAAATAAAGGAAATAGGTTTCAGTTACTTTTTAAGGACATTGAAGTATTATATAGAAGATCCTGATATATTAAAAGAAATCGTGGAAGAGGAAGAGAGAGATAAAGAGATATTGAAAAACAGGGAGGTTTTAGTGTAGGATTTATTATGGAATTGTTAGTAAGAGAAATGTATGAAGAGTTTTTGATGTCTGCAGCCTGTTCCGAGTTTTATGCATATGAAGGTCAAGAAAGTGAAGCGCAGAATATTATATTGTATTTAAATTATATGGAACATGCAGAATTTGTTTACTAGCAGCTAAATGTTTTAGCGAATATTTAAAAGATAAAAATATAGATATTTTAATATGTAAACTTCAAGAACTTGGATCAAATAATAATTTTTCATGTATAAGAACAATGTTAGGAAATAAAACACATAATTTATAATCAAGTCTTTTGTTTCATAAAAAAATTGTTGTAAAGGTAATAAACATTTGATAATGCACATACACATGGTTTTTTTAATGATAAAGCAGCAAGGATCCATTTTCTTTAGGGTGGGTTGTTCATCAATCTCGATAACTGGTCTCATGGAATACTTCTTTATGAAATCTGACTTTTCTTCCCCTTTTACATGAACAGTCCACCTTAGCGCTTAAATCTCTTATGATATCTCCACATTTGTGTAATGGTGTATATCTTTCACACCACTCAATGCAATGGTAATTTTTTTATTAACCACAGAGCTTGTTTGTGTAAATAGGATGGTAAATTACTCATTGGAAATGGTGCTTTGAAAATAAAATGACTTGCTTTTTGCCCATCGTAAGCAGTTAATTCTTTTACAATAAATTTATTATTTTCAATTTTGAATCCTTGAAGATCTAGAATAAGTTTCATATCTTCAAATATTCGAATTTCTTGATCATTTCTACTTTTAATTGATATTCACTTATTTGTTTTTTTAATTTCTGCAACTTAAGTTGAAAATCTAATACTCGAACTGAAATCTCGTAAGATATTATATAAATGAAGAATTCTGGTTTGGGTACGTTAATAAATATCAAAATTGACGCATGCGTTCTTACGCATAAGTGGTGGTTTGTTTAAAAGTAGTTTTTTATCTTAAGGAAGTGGTATTACAGTTGCTTCACAATTTTTGTTAATGGTTTGTAACTAAAAACTTTATCATGAATTATAACACAATATGCCGCTGTTCTAGGGGGTATTTTTCCCTTGATTTCAAATTCAATTCTCATGGTTACTGGACCGGTTTTTAGTAAATCTTTTTAATGTGAAGAATTAATGTAAACTATAGGAGCATTTCCTTTAAGTTCTTTCGGATTAAAAATTGGTTCCACTGGAGAGTTATAATACCCTTGCCGAAAGTCTGTAAACATTTCATACAGAGTAGCACATTTATTATTTTCAAAATCAAGTTGTAGATCATTGTAAGGATATCTTTCTGAATTTAAAAGACATTCATATTTCTTAAATTACAATGATCAAATTTACTCATATCCATTTTTAGATTACCACGTCTATTTTTCTGAAAAGCAATTAGAACATGACGTGGCGTTTCGACTTTTGTAGATGTTTTTATGGGCCAGTTGTGCCTCGTAGTTTCCAATAACTCTGGATATTCAACTAATTCCCAGCTTTGGTAGGTTATTAGTATATCACTATTTCTGTCAACAATTTTAGTAAGTGTTGATTCTTGCGGAATAGCTACAGTAAGATGAGGAACTGTCCAACACAACTTTGTAATTTTAATTTTGGGTTTTTCATCTTCATTACTGGATAATAATGCATTTGTATCATCATTACTTCTTATCAGAATAAGTTCTTGTTGTGAATTAAGAATAATCTTATTATAATCTTCAAAAAATCTTGAAGACATCTTTAATGGTATACATAATGAAACATTACCTTTATCATCAGTCATAATTTTTTCTTTAGATTTTGATTTCGGATACCAACCGGCATTTTCCAATTTAGCACTTTCATTTTGATTAAATGAAATATATCCCTTAAGAGTTGAAGTTATACCAATATCCCGAACGGAGTCAATAGTTACACCATTTAAAATATAGCGTAATTCTTTAAATAAAAATGACGGAGCATTATTAATTAAAACAGTATTAGCTAAAAATCTTCTTTAGTTACTTGCAATTCCACATAATTTTCACTTTTGCAAGGTAAAGGATATTTTCCTGTTTGTTGCAAAGCAATTCTGATTTCATCATTTGGTCCGAGTTTTGTAGGATTAAAAGGATCGAAAGAAAGAATTTCCCAGCTTAATATTGATTCATCAACCAATACATTTTCTCTTACATTTAAATAATCCATTTTTATTTAAGTTTAAAACCCAAACTTTGAAGAAATTTTCTATTAGAAGGTGTTAACCTTTGGAAGTTTGATTTCCTACTAAAGGAAGTTGGTTTCTTTCTTGTCTTATTAATGTTTTTATTATTAAATTTTCTAGTAAAGTTTGCAGATTTATTGTTATATAATATTACCATCTTTCATCTACTTTTTTAAGATGTAGTCTGATGGTTATGGTTTCTTCTCTAAAATTAACCAAATCACCTTCCTGATCTATTATTTTAATGGCTATTTTATCAATTACTTTAACGGTGACTGGGAAATATATGACGTTTTGAGGTGACTCAATTATTTTGAACCCTGGAGCAACGCTCGGGAAAAATTGGTGTATTATATGAACAGGTTTCCCGTTTAAATATGATCCCTCTGCAATACTGCAGTCTATATTTATTGAATTTACTTTAATTATTTCCGCGGGAAAATCTGATATATGTTCAATGTTGGCTTCCAATCGCCCATTTTTAAACCCTAATAATTTACCAATAGTTCCTTCACGAAAAGTTATGGGGGCTGAACATTTAAGGTGTGTACTTAAAGTATTATTATTTGCATAAAGACTAAAACTAATTTTACCCTCATCCAAGTATTTTTTTAAAAAATCTGTTATGTCTTCTAATTCATAGCACCTGGGGGTATGGCTATTTCTAAATTTTCATCATGAATTAATACATTATTCCCAACATCCATATCGGGAATTGCATTAAATGTTTCGAAATTTACAAGACCGATAACATATTCAACATGTTCATCTAGATATATTGGAGGATGTAACTCTGATGTTAAAATAGCGGAATTGCCGCTAAGAACAAAACTATATGACATTTTACTTTAAAAATGTGTTTTTTAATAAACTAAATTTAGGTGTTATATATGGTTATAAAGAAATTTTAGACACAATTGACCACAATTTGTTTTGTTAAAGTTTTAATAACTGTTATAATTATAATTAACAATATTATTATTTTGGTCGCTATAAAAATATTTAATTAATTCAGAAGGGGGTCGCAAATTACCATAACCGTCAAAATATATTATGTCTTTTCAGTTTTTTGTATATGCTGTTCAGTGAGTACCATCACCATAATGATTATCTAGATTGGCAATTGCACTTTCAATTATCTTTATCTTTTTTGGTAATTTATCCCTCATAAAAATACCACGAAAGTTGGGAATTTGTAAATATTTAACGTATTTAAGTAAATTGTAATTTGTAAGTGCTTTCCGAGGTATATGTTTTAGCAGTTTTTTGCATAAGGTTTCAAGTATAATCCACATCCTGTTTTATAGGGTTTTAAATAAAGTCCGCTTCCTTTTTTCCTACCGCAATGGACTCCATCATTTGATTGTGTCGTTTAGATTCTTCTAATTTCACTTTGGCTGCTTTTGCATCATTTACTGCTTTAGCAAAACCTGCAGCCCCTCCTCCAAGAGCACCAAGAGGAGACAAACCAGCAAATAAAGGTATAAGTGGAAGAAATCCACCAGTCTTTGGGATTGGAATTACTCTTTTCTTTGGAGGTAACACTTTACCTGTTTTTTTAATAGCTTTTAAAGCAGTTTGAATACTTTCATTTAGGTCTTTAAAACGTTTCCCCTTAATTCCTTTTTTAACTTTTAAATTTACCTGAGATAATGAGAGTCCTCGTCCTTTTCGAATTTTTCGCTTGAACTTTCTTCTCGTTCGAAGTCCCATACCTAATTTTCTTTTAATTTTCATAGCACCAGTAATTCTTAGAGCAGCAGTTTTTTCCCCAAAACTAGAATCTTTAGCTTTGAACCTTGATAAAGCTTTGTCAGCTAATACTTTATCAGCTGAATGTCTTCTTTTTATATCATTTGATTGTGAGTAAGCAATATCGTGTTCTTTACAAGCCTCATCCAATAAATTTATACCTTTATCACCTCTTGACAATAGTTTTTCCAATTTTGTTCCAGGTCTGCAAAAATTATAACCAGGAATATGCAATTCAAAGGGTAATTTATTTATTAATGAGTTTACTAAACCACTTATTTTCCTTTTGCTGTTTGTCTTGTAAATGATTCGTTTATTATGTGATGGAAACATTATATATAGTCGCAATCTTAGTGATAATTAACCAGTTACATCACAATACTGAATATTAATAGTTTGTTTTATATATAATTAGAGTTGAGAAACAACCATACTCTGTAACAATTAAGGATCATGAAAGTTCAGTGAATGATTTTAGAAAACATGGAAAACTGTTTGAGGGAAATAGTAAAAGATGGTTAATTATTTGCTCGTCAGGCTGTGGCAAAACCAATGTTATTATTAGTTTGATTGAAGATCAGAATGGTTTGCGATTTGAAAATCTATATATTTATTCAAAGTCCTTATATCAATCCAAATAGGAATATTTGAGAAGCCTTTTTAAACCATTGAAAAAAATTGGATACTATGAATCTGAAAATGAAGAAACAATTGTTTCACCAAAACAAGTTAAACCAAATTCTATAATAATATTTGATGATATAGTGTGTTGTAATCAAAATGTCGTAAAAGAATATTTTTGTTTCGGACGACACAAAAATACTGATTGTTTTTATTTATGTCAAACATATTCTTCTATTCCGAGACAATTAATTCATGACAATGCAAATTTAATTGTTATATTTCAACAAGATCGAACAAACTTAAAACATATTTATAATGATCATGTTAATGTTGATATGTCATTCAACCAATTTAATGAGTTGTTCTTAGTATGTTAGAAAGATAAATTTGGATTTTTGGTAATAGACAAAGACTCTAATGTGAAATCTGGCCGACATCGAAAAGGATTTGATTCATATATATACTTATAAAAATAAATGTTTGATGGTAAATTATACCAATCATGGATGAACGTTTAGCAAGAGAGCTAGTTAGATCAAGAAAAGCTGTTAAACAAAAATATCAGAGTTTAACAAATGCGGAATTTGAGGCGCAAACTTAATTGGTGGAAACATATAAACCGATAACTCAACCCTTACAAGAATTAATTTCAACGACTGGTAAAATTGAACCTGTTAAAATCAAGGAAGAGCTACACACGCCAATTAAAAAAATTTATGAAACACCGCAGAAAAGATCAATTCAAACACTAACACCAAAGAGAAAATTACAATATGGAACATCAACACAAGAAAAAAGAAAGATGGGAAAAATTCCACTCCTTCCTACAGAAATACCATCGATTATTGACTGGGACGCGAGTTTAGCTTCAGCAAGTTAAATGCCATCTATACAACAAACAAGTATTATTGCAGAAACTACCCCTTCTTCAGGTTCACATTCCACAATAGGAAATCTTTCAGATATACTAGAACAAATACTGCAAACAGTTCGAACATTTGTTGATACAGATTTATATAAGAATATTTATCAGGATTTGATGAATTACCTCGCCAATATATTGATGGCGGTGTAAAAGATGTTGAACATGTGTTTGATCACCAATATGGAATAGTTCATGATTTGGACACCGAGAAATTCTTTTTGGGTTTAACTCAAAAACCTGTCGAAATTATTGGTAAAAACATCAAAATTGAAGGAATAACCTATACAGGTACACCAGGTTTATATGAGTTATTATTTAAAAAAGAACCAATAGGGTATAAAAAACAAGATTTGGAAAATTATATGGATATTTTAAAAAGAACCAATGCATACCGTAGAAATAATGATCCAAATGAGCAGGTGTAGGGAAATGGATCACCAAGATATATTTCTATAATAGGACCTTATTTGCAAAGCAAAGGAATTACAAAAACTAGGACTCTAAATCCCGAATCACAACAAGCAGTCCAGGGATTTTTTGAAAGACGCAAAGCTCCATATAGAGAAAGTTGAATGTCTTCAAAAAAACCGGATTTGGTATAACTTTAAAAGTTAATAAACCTAATACAGATTACATATATTGGGATAATGTAAACGAACTTGTTGAGAGACTTCGACTATTGGTAGCGTCCATGCTTGCGGGACACACTGGTCATAACAATGAAATTATTTCCATTATTGAAGGACCAAGAGAAGCGAATATTATTATATAAAAGAACATAATAGATACTTTTAAACATTTCTAAAATAACCATCGATAAATTTGGTCGTCATATTTCAAAAAAATCTGCTCTAAACACATTATTATCATTAGAAAATAAAATATTATCAAATGTTGAAGGGAAAATAATAAAAAATTTTAAAAGCGATGCAAAATATATTGAAAACAAATTAATTCAAAATTTAGATCCCGGGTTGAAAAGTGATGTTAATAATTTAAATAAGAGAATAAATGAATATGATAATAATATACAAAATATTGCAAAAAAGATTAAGTTATTTGAGGATAAAGTTATTCCTGAATATAATGGCAAGATAATTAATTTGAAAAATACTGTTGATGGAAATGATGAGGTAGTAGAAAAATTTTCTCAGAAAGTTTCTAAATATGCAAATGACTTTGACGTAGTGAAGTTAAAATATGATAAAGTTGATGATTTTGAAAATGAAATAAAAAATGAAATTACATCAATTAAATCAATAATTTAGGATACTTCAGCAATTGACAACGCCAAGAACAGTATTTCCAAGGAAATTACATCAAAGTTTCAAAATTTTACTAATATGTTTAATAATAGAGTAGCAGAAGAAGTAGGGAATTTTAAGAAAATACATGACGTTATGGATAAAAATACACAAAATCTTGAAAAATCAATGAACACTCATTTTCTAATTCACAAAAAAGATACCGACAAAGTTAATGAATTTAAAGAGCAAATTAAAGAATTTGAAATTAAAATCAATGCTTATAAATCAAATTTACAATATTTAGAAGACAAATTGAAGGAGGATTTTCAAAACGAAAATGAAAAAATTGAAACAAAATTCAAAGATCAAATTACAAAAAATAATGAAAAAATCGAGGATATACTAAAGTAATTAAACAATCTAAAAACCAAATCTGAAACTTCTTTTGACGAGGGAAATTTTACAAAATAATGGATGAGAAATTACAAAAAGAATTAGAATCCTTACTACAAGTAGTGCAAGCTATAATGGAAGTTTCTAAAAAGGATATATTATCGAGGAGACTTCTTTACTCATAAAAGAACTTGAAACATCCTATAGAGATATACTACACAAAGCTGAAAAGACAGCGTCAGATATAAAAAATATAGAAAAAAAATTGTAAAAATGACATTAGATATAACAAATGCAGAATTTCAATTAGGAAAAGATATAAAAATCTGGAAGATAATTTAATAAAAGAAATAAAATCATTAAATGAATTAGTTCAAAGAGCTACTGAAGTTTCTAGAAAAGAATTTAATGATACAATGAATTATGCAAGAGAAGAAATGAATTCAACATTAGGTGGTTTCAAAAAAGAATATACGTTATCAAATGTTCTTTTGGAAACTAAATTTAATGTGAAAATGTCTGATCTTACTAACAACATCACCCAAATAAATTCATCAATAAAAGAAATTAGAAATGAAAATAAAAAATCATTTGAAGCAATGGAAAATAAAATTAAAGAAGGAGGTAAAGTTATTTATGGGATTTATTTTCGAGAGTAAAGTATAAATTAATAATGAGTAAAATTAAGCAAGACGTTGTAAATTAATTACATAGACCAGCGAGAAGGCGATATAGAAGGAGACAAACAATTGTAAAAGGGCTAATGATCTATTTCAAGCTGATCTGATAGAAATGCAGCCATATGCGAAATTTAATAAGGGTTTAAGATATATTTTAATGGTAATAAATGTGTTTTCTAAATTTCTATAGGCAGAACCTGTAAAATCCAAAACTGGTAAAGATGTAACAGCTGCAATGAAAAAAATTCTATTAACTTTAAAACTCCCCCAAAAAATCTGATACTGACCAGGGCAAAGAATTTTTTAATCAAGACTTCCAGAAACTTATGGAGCAGTTCAAAATTAATCATTACAGCACATTTTCTAATATGAAAGCTAGTATTGTAGAGAGAGTAAATAGAACTATAAAAAACAAAATGTGGAAAAAGTTTAGTTTACTAAGTAATTACAGAATACAATAATACTAAGCATTCAACAATCGGAAAAAAACCAAACGAAGTTAACAAAAAGAATGAAATGGAAATCTTGAAATCAGCTTATACTCATAGGGAAACTGTGGATCCCAGATCACCAAAATTTCGTGTCAGTGATAGAGTACGAATAAGCAAGATTCATGAACAATTTTCTAAAGGTTACATACCCAGCTGGTCAAACAATATTTTTCAAATAAAAAAAATCCAGCTCACTAATCCAACAACGTATTTGATTCAAGATGGAAACGGGATAGATATTCAAGGTGGTTTCTGTGAGGAAGACCTTCAAAAAGTAAGACAACCAAATGTATTGTTACTGTTAAAAATTGATATTAAATAATAAATATTTTCGTTTACATTTTTCTACATTAAATTACAGGTTCAAATTACTAAAGTAATAAATAGATAGATAGATTTTTGATTTGTACGTTTTTCTTTAAAGGTTGTCAATGACATGCATAATTTGAAACGTAAATTTATAGTAAACGATGTTTTCTACTATAAAACTAATGATTACCTTCTGTTTTTCATTCATTAATATTAGTTTCATCTATATTCAGATCATTCCTTTTGTTTATATTTTGAAATTTTGATTGACATCGAAACTTAATCTATTTATGTAAGTTGTAAATTTCGTTAGGTACCTCGAGACAATGTATCACAGATTGGGAAAAGCGTTTTCTTAATGATTGAATAAATATAAACAGTATTTTTTTTTTGGTTTCTTGTTGATTTTCTTTCTTTAAGAAATATTTATTTGTTGTCACATATCAGCTGTTTGAGATAGCCAGGTCCACTGAATTGCATGGATAGTGTTATGGTTGCCTATATGACGGCATCACTGTTAAATATATTGAAATGTTAAATTCGAAATAAGATAGTATCGATTTTCGTTATGTTGTTTTTAGTTTATTAGTTGAATATTTCCCTTTTACTTTACTAATTAGAATTTTTGGTAATTAAAATAATTGAAATTAGACCCTCGAACTATTTCGAAATAATTGGATTTTATTTTTGAATATTTTGAATCCGTAAAGTACTTTGTTCATAGGATATTCATTTTGTAGGACGAGGCAGTTTAGATTATTAAGATATTGGTTGTCTCTGTCTGATTTCAGTACTGGCCAATTTAAAATTGAAATAGAAGAATTTTTGTAAATATTTTCCGAAAGTAGTTCAAATTGTATAGTAAATATAAAGGGTTCGAAATTATTGCCTCGAGATTAAGGTTATTTTTTTTGGATGGATTTTTGATGGACTTTTTTATTAAGTTTTTTTTGTAACTTCCGTTGGAAGGAATGTGCGAGTGATTTGAGAAAAATCGTTCTCTTTTGGCTATCTGATGCAAGAGCGAGAAGAAGTTGTCTAGTTTTACTACTTTCCCAAGTTAAGGGATTTGGTCATAAATGGCCGATTAAAGTAACAAAACCAAGTCAGGGTGCAAAAAATTTTTGGTGATTTTGGTCGTTTCATCCTACAGCCAGTTTGGCGATTATTTTTCTTCCGCCAGCCCAGAAACAACGCCTTAATTTTTATCAGATGCCACCATTTTCTTGAGTTCGAGGTATGTACATATTTCTTTTGAAACAATCAGTTTTTGTGTTTAAGCAAAATTTAACTAGGCTTGCGTTGGCCTTTTGTACGACTGATTGAGTAGGAATTTTTATTTCTCTATTTTAGGGTCTTTGGGAAAACTATAGTACGTCTTTGGATATCTACAAAACGTCTTTGGAATAACTACACTACTGTCTTTGGATTTCTTCATTGGTTCTGTTTTTTTTTGGATGAAATTTTATAATGTACATTTTAGGAAGTAATATGCAGTTTGGGTTATCGTGCTGCACTTCTGGGATTGTGAGCCTCTGAATGGGACAATCTCCATATTGAGCCAGGTCAACGTCCTTTCTGGTGAAGCCGTCTACGTCAAAGGCCTTGTTTATCCACCTGTTTCAAAGTGATTCAGCTAAGTGCCTAGTTTTAACCAAAGTATGTACACGAGAGTTTCTGATTGTTAAGCCTAATGGGTATTAAACCTGTATTTTTAATCGCTTAGTTATCTGAGCAGAGTTTCCTTTTCGATTACCTAGAGGGCTAACAGGTAAGGGATTCTTCTGTACATGATTTTGAACTTTTTTCTAATTAATAGATTTTAAATATTTGGACTTTAATATTTTTCTAATGATATTTATCTTTCGCTAAATTTACCATATCACATAATATTTCGGCGAACCAGTAAACTCTGTAAAGTGAAACGCAGTCGACTCCGTTGCGCTACAACCTCAAATTTAAATGTTTTATTTTGCGATACTCTACTGTAATTGAGGATTTTTCTTTATTATGGTTCCATTTTTAGAGTCCCAGTGTGGCGAATTAACCATTTAATAATTTTTTAAAGTATTGAATATTATAATGACAAATTTATTGAAAATTTTAATTGCGTAACAATTGAATATTTTGGAAACTAGTTTTTTTTTGTACAAAATTTTAACATACTTTTCAGCAAAATCTTATCAAGATTTTAACCACTTGAGCGACAGTTATAAGTTGATTTCTATGATCTGATTTTTGTAGTTATTTATCACTTTTTTTTTGTAATTATCTATTGCTTATATTTCTGTTAACTATCACTTAAACAGTCATTATCTCTCTCATTATCACTTTTCTAATTCTTTCTCTTTGCAGACATTTTTGTAGTTTTTTTTTTGATATTGCTTATTTTTTTTATTACTGTAAAGTTGATAGTCTTTTGCATTGTTGGGCTTATGGAACTTCATAGTCTACTTTAAAATAGAGAGTTTTTTATCTTCTATGACTAGGCTATGTCGACGTAAACCTTCCAAGCATAGTGGTTGATTCGTTTACTTATTTTGGATCGGTTTGCCGTTCACTATGCAGGACACTGTCAAGTTTAACTTAGTCTTGTTTTTTATTTAATTTTCACTTTTTCTACGTCATAGAAAGTCAGTTACTTTCAACTAAGTCAACAAAGTTTTTCTCTATTGCAATTTAACATTTGTAATCGCATTTCTATTAGATAGCCCCATTAGAGGAGCTTGCAATAATTCACATGGTGATAACTTTTTCCAGGGGTTGTACTTATTTTCTGGGAAGAGGTATACCGTGAGGAATAAATGTATTGGCCTCTATTTATTTGGTTTTATTTCCTATAATTTTAAACTAGGATACTTTTAAGTACTTAGACTCTGCGATTTATTTACCCGGATATGACATATTAAATATTTATTCTTTTCCAAGTTTTCTTTACTACAATTGTTCGTAGTATAATCATTAGGGCTCAATCTAAAGTAAAATTTGGTGGCGCCTTTTTCCCGATTTACACATTTATAAAACTTACATAGGCAATATATTAAAAATAGTGGAAAAATATAAAAATAACGAATCTACCCTGAGATGAGCTAGCATATAGGTAGACTCCAGTCAGCATTAGGACAAACTTTAGGTAAGTCTGAACTGAGGTACCTTACAGGCTGTTGCCAGGATTTGGTAAGGCGTACATAGATGGTAATAATATATTATGTGGCAAATTTTAAGATTTCATTTGCGCCAAAAATTCATGATTTCAGTATATCTGGTGGAAAAAGTGTTAAGAGAGAAAGGAAACAAAGTATTTGTAATGGTTAGGATTAGATAAATCTTATAACTCTTGGATCTTCAATGGAGATGTGATGTAATAGTAATTAATGCTGTAATAATAATTGATGTTTGTAATAAAAAAATGAATTTATATATATATATATATATATATATATATATATATATATATATATATATATATATATATATATATATATGTATATATATATATATATATATATATATATATATATATATATATATATTTGTTTTATTTAAAAGTAAGCTTATTACATAAACATTTTTTTAAATACAATATTCCTATAATCAGAGTCTAATATGGGATTCAAAATTTCTTCAGTCAATTTTATCCTTCTTCTAAAATGTTTTTGATTTATCAACTCTTCAGAAGTCATACGAGCTTTTCTGTAGGCGAAGTTCTAAGTAACCATCAGATGAATTTGGTTTCTTGATTCATCAATGGATACTGTCTTCTTCATAATAGTACTTAGTCTTTAATTTTTGTTCTAGTTCTTCGGGATCAAAAGCAGTTCCAGCATGGAGCACACATTTTCACTATTTAGATTTTGTTTTGGAGAAAGGACATTATATATTTTGTCAAAAGAATCTCTATCGTAAAAATTGCTATTTCTAAAAACGTTGAAATAACATCGAAAGTTTTGTTTCTGTAAAGCGTTTAGTCTATATTCTATAAGTGGAATTTGTTCCCATAGTCTGGAGACAGTTTTATTTCCATAGTAAATAAATTCACAGCTTTTCGCAATCTTCTCTATTGGTAATTCACCAATCTTTTCAAAATGAATAGATAAATTTTGCAAATATATCGGTTCATTGAAAACATTAGGTCAAAACATATAATTTGTTGTAACTCCTTGATATTCCAATAAGTTCTTCCAATCATCTTCATTTAATATCACAGATTGACCATTTTTAGCACCAAGTTCAATGCATGGTAGAAAATCACTTTCCACCCACAAACCAATCGCAACATATTTAGAGTTAGAATTATTTAAAATATATTTTATAGAATTTATAATTTTTTTTTAAATTTTCTTTTTTAATGGTGAATTTTCAAATATATTTTTACTCTGATTACTGAACGTCTATAATGATGTATATCAAAAATTAACTAGCTATCTGTTTGCTCTCAAAAAACTAACTATCTATCCGTTTGCTCCTAAATTTTATACATTTTCCCTCTCCTCTCAAGTGGAGGAGTAAATTTATTTTCCCTCTCCATTTAAGAGAAGGGGATAAACTTTAAATGTCTTTATACTAACAAGAATCAATAAAAACCAAAATTTATATTATTTTTTAACATTTATTAAATAATTTTATAGATATTTTTTTATGAAATACAATAAAATTAAACATGTACAAATAAATATTGCTTCTGCAAATATAATAACAAATATATAACAACAGACACAATGAGAGGATTCTTCTTTTTTATTGTTGAAAGGAATCCAATCTGAATATTGTAATGGTATGTTTGTCATGAAATATTTAATTTTTATGAATGTATTTTCACATAAAGCAGAATCAGTTACATTATAGATAAAAAAGTGTGAATATCCAACAAGATATGTTATTTTCATCTGTTTGTAGCAATCGGTTTCATTTTTGAGGGCATTTATACATATATCAGCCCTAACTGCATTAGCAATGTAATTTACATATAGCACATTTCCAACAAGGGAAACTAAAACTATTAAAGATGCAGCAGTCATTGTTGTAATATTACTAACAAATAATGGTATTTCTATACAATATATATGTCTTTGGATTCAGTTCCCCCTCCAACTTTTAAAGCTTCAAAAACGACTTATATATATTATCATCATATAAAATGATGTCTTTATAAAGATGAAAAATTACTAGGAGTAGTTAATTCTAATCGTGGTTTTTTATTTTTAGATGCATTTTCGTCTTCGGAACTTAAAGAAGTTAGAGCATCATACATCATTTTCAAATCTCTACCAAAAAAATCTGTTTCCAAAATATCCTTATGTCCCCATGCAAGAGTTTTTGTGGAATTTGGTATACAATATCTTTTATCATCATGAGTTGTTAATGCCAATTTATTTAACAAATTAGTGCAGAATATTTTGTCACCTTTCTCAACAACATCTTTATAATCTGATAATGTTAATTGATTTTTTTATACATGATTTACTAACACCTTTTGCTTTTTTATCTACACTATTTTTGGATTTTATGCAATATGATTTAGCACCAGTTCCATAAAAACTTTCAATGGGAATCCCTTTGTACTCATCTTTAAATTTACCAAGAACTGATGTTGTAATAGGCATGCAATGAATATTTTGTTCAGAAAAATTAGAAGTATCAAATTTATCCAGATTTAGCTTCATATCTTCATAAAAGTTTTGGGTCTGAACTTCAAGAATTAAGGAATCAGTATCGGTATATAATAAATTTAAATTATTACTATATTTAACTTTTAAATACCCGTAATAAAAATTATACATCACAGTTTTTCATTATCTAAGATACTCATTCCAACATAAATTGGTTTATTGTATTCATTGCAAACCTGTTGAAGTTGAAGAGCAACTAAATTTTCAGAGAAAATTTTAAAATCCTTTAATTGAGGTTTAGAAATAAGTTTTTCGGCTGCAAGTTTGTTTCCCTGTCTTTCCCATTGAGATACTAACTTAATATCTGCTCGCCTATCAACATTTTCCATGGTTTTACCAAAAATTGAAGTATTTGCCAATTTATAACAATTTTTCTCAAATTTATTTCTAGATAAATTTCGTAAATTTGTATTTAAATCTATATATTCCACTAACCATGGTGATTGTGTAAATTTAATTGCTCTGTGTATTTTTATGATTTTAAGTCCAAATTGTAGACATTGTTTCAGATATCGGTAATGAATGATATAGTTATATTTATTATGTAAGTTTGGAATCAATTTGGAGTGGTTTGAAATTGGCGGTGTATATTGTTCAGGACAAAATGGGAAATCATTATGACTATCATGTAAATAATTTGGATATTCTAAATCAACTTCAAATATGTAGCCTATAGATGATGTATCTGAAAGTTCGGATATATTTAAAGTTTCTATTTCGAGCTTAGGTACCCAAGCAAAATTTTTTTCAGGCAAAAATTGTTTCATAGCATAACCATACAAATTTGTGGCGTCTAAATAAGTGATATATGTTGTAGGTCTTTCAGGATTAAAATTTTCTAAGAATGGATTATTTGCTTCAGATTTGCGTTTTGAACAAGTGCTAACGCCATAACGAACACCTTTTTTTAAAAAATTAAGCAAATCTGGTTCCGTTAATAATTCTAATTCTACATTAGTTAATTTCATCATTGCATCCCAGCACATAGAAGGGCTAGTAACATAATTAACAGGATCTAACTTATAGATTTTAATATATGTGGATCTATAATTTTCAAAAACATCAGCTAAAAGTAAAACATCAGATTTTAAGTAATTATCGTAATAAGCCCGTATTGTAGAAGACTTAAATAGATTCCACACTTTTACAGCACGATTGTAGTCTTGAGGAGAGATATTTTCATCTGCTAAGTTATTATAAAATTTATCAATCGATGGTAAAGATTTCTCATTTAATTTTAATTTACCCTTTTTGTCTAATGTATCGAAATTCATCAGCATCTGAGAAAAACTTTTTAATTTCAAAACATTGTGAATCTTGTAGAGTTTGTGATAACGACTCTAAAGACTTTGGGAGAAATTGAAAAGAATCTGTAAAGCGTAGTCGCAAAGCAACTCGTTTCCGCTTTTTTGACACATAACTGTCGACGAAAATTTCCTTACTAAAAGAAATATACTTTTCTTTATTTTGAGCTATAACACTAATATTTTCTTTATTATAGCAAAGCGATTTAATAAATAGGTGAGAATCATAGTTTTTAAATTATGCATTACTATTGGTATATATTTTGGAGGTTTAAAATGCAAATTACAAATTGAGTGGGCAGCTCCTCGATATTTACCTATAATATGACAATGATCTCTACACTTTATGAAATTTCCTTTTGAAAAAGGTTTTTCACATATGTAGCAAATGCTAGAATTTTCATACTCAATCTGTTCTACAGATGACAAATCTTTCAATGGTACTTGATATTTTAAATATCTTTTATAAAGTTCTTTTACATCATTTTCAATGTATTCAATAAATTTTAAAGCGCAATCTGTACCTCTATAAAGTTTAAGACAAACAACATTCTCATCAAATGATGATTTAATATAATAAGCAAATGAATAGGGTATATGTTCAGCTGTTTTAATAGTATATGAGGTTGTCGAATCAAGTGTAGATTGTTTGCACTCAATGTTTTTCAAATAACATTCAAAATCGGCATAAATAACAAAAGGGGCTTTATACTGTTTCTGAATATTTTGAAACTTTAATATATTTGCAGGAATATAATTTCCAAATTTATCCAAAATCAAATTATCTGAAGAAAGCTTTATTCGAACAAAACTACAATCACGTTTTAAATGCGCGTTAGGTTTTTCATATGTTCCAAAATATTGAAGGCATCCATCACATAAGTATTTTTTTATTTTCTTTTTTGATAATTGTTTGGATGCCAAGCAACCTAAATCTTGTATCCAACAGTATTGGTTATTTCCATCATCAGAAATTATTAAAAGCAAATTAATATGTAATTTTTTCTTTTCATTATTATAATGTAAAGGACCGACAATCTCATATACATTTTTATTATCTCTTAAAAATGTTTCAACTCCATATACATTTATGGACAAATTATTTTTTTCCTCAAATTTTTTTATATCTAATAATTTTACTGGAAATTCAATACCTGTAAAATCGAAAGCGTGTCTGAAGTCTGGATATGAAGAGGTCTTTCGAGGATTACCGATTGGCTGGTATGCTGCTGAAACGACTGTCCAGGCGAAACAGCAATTGTCCTCATTCATCACATTCACTATTGATTTAGAAAATTTTTGCATCTTTATGTAGGAGGAGGCATTCAAAGGGTTGTACTTGTTGATGTTTACTTCCAAATGCAGAATTTTTTGTAGAGCCCACCCTGTAATATGAATTAAAAAATTAGTTCTGAATAATATTTGTTAGAGATGTTCAAGTGATATTAAGAAAACTTAGCTTTTGACATTAAATAATAATTACCTGAGTCTCATTCCGGCAATTCATCTGCTTTAGTTTCAATAATCTTGAATAAATCATCGTAAAGCTGTTGTAGATCAGTTGTATGGGTTACAATGAAGAACGGTGTATTAAATGACTTAATTGAAGTAGAGATTAAAGTTGGGGAATAATATATTCCAAATAATTCCAAATTTACTTTAGCACATGTAAATTCTTGTCGACGCTGGCGTATTAATGTTTGCACTTTATTACCAACATATTGCTGAAATTTTTTAATGTTGACGTGATAATTCTGTGAATATATTCTGTAGGAAGCTATTCGACATTTAAATGCACTCCTGATAATGTCAATTCCATTTCCATATTTTATGTAGCTCTTGTTTTTATGAATATTTGTCCTCAAGTGTGTGCTCCAGGAACTAGATTTGACATTTACTTCACAATCTTGACAGTATCGCATTGGAGGTCTTGAAAGTAGTTCATCAACTGAAACAATTATTATTTTTTAATTCCTCTGTAAAACTTTATTAATTAATATTAAAAACGAAAATTAAAAGGAAAATTATAGCTATATATGTTATAAAAAAATACTTACGATTAATTATATAATCTTCCATGTTAAAGGTGTTTTCGTTATTGACAAAATTTTCTCGAAGGTGGCGTACAATATGTGATTTTCTTTTAAATTCTTCTAAGCAGTGTGTGCATAGGAGAGTCATTTTAAAATGGAATCGGTTAGGGTTATGTCGCTTTTAAATAAACACAATTTGATCTAACAAGACCCAATGACATAGAATAATTAGCAATTTTTTCAGCTCGCGCAATTTGGAAAACTTTTGGATTAACTTTTTAATTTGTTTAAAAGCATGGATTTTAAAAAAAATATATTACCCAAATTTAAAAGAAGATCGCCTTGTCTTTGTATACAATTTTTTACATCTTTCAGAGTTGAATTGGATAAATTATTACAAATACTATTCAAGTTGAAATAAGAGAACACCATTGACTTAAACCTAGATGCCGCTCATCTTGTGTCACTCTTATTTAAACTCGGCTTAGATTTTATAAGAATAAATTTATCTAATTCACTCTTATTTGATAAATCGATCTTTGGAGCTGTTCTGATTGCGGTGGGTAAAGAAAAATTTTGATTCTCCAAATTATGAGACCTAGTATCGTCACCATCCAATTTTGGCCTTTTAAAATTTGGCAAATTTTGTTCAAATAGTAGAATATTGATTTGGTTCCAATATATTTTGTTCCTGATTTTGATTTGAACTTGAAATGATATTTGAGGAACATTGAGGTTGTTCATTCTCAAAATTTCCATTATAACTATATACCTCAATGTCCCCTACAATTTCACCGCAGCTCAAATCCAAAATTTCTACAAAACTGTTTGTAGAGCCAAATTTGGATGGTTGTTGATATATTTTTTTTTCATCTTTTGGTGAAACCCGTATGACAGTTTTCACACTGTCAATAGAATCATCAGATGAATCATATGATGATTCATCTGATGATTCATCTGATGAAGCATCCGAAATTGGTGACTAATGGGGGCGATAAATCTTTTTCATATTATTTTTCACAAAACCTCCAATGCTAAACCCATTATTATTATTTAAAACTCCCTCATTTTCACCCCCATTTTGCCCTGAGCCATTTGGAGACCCTCCCAATATATTCAAAAGTTGTTCCATATCATAACCCTCCTCTATTGTCGAATTATTAATTAAATTTGGCCCGGAAATTTCCTCATGCTCCCGATAATCGAAAATCGAAAATCGAAAATCGAAAATCATATATATATATATATATATATATATATATATATATATATATATATATATATATATATATACCGGGTGTCAACGAATCTATTAGACAAGTCATAATTTCTAGAGTATTATGTGTATCAAAATGAGAATTGGTACAGGTAAATGGTATGTGAAGGGGAGAGTTTTCGCATATTTTCCACTTTCCGACCACTTCCAGTTTCACCGGAAATGGCCCCGGTTTTGAATTTTTAAATGGAACACCCTGTATATTTTAACATTTTTGGATTTCTGAGACAATTCTAGATCAGAATGTGACATTTTAAAAACTTTTTACGTCTACTTCATTTTTTTAGAGCCACTTTTAAAATTACATCTAGGTGGCCATGATCGGACGCAAACTAATCTAAGGGCCTTAGGTGATGTCAAAAAAATACAATCGCAAAGTTTTAGTTACTAGTATGAAAGACAGGAATAAGACAAGTTGACAAAATTACGTTTTCATTTCTAACTATTAATTTTCAAATGGCGACCCCTTTTTGACAACTACTTTTCGAAAAAATCATTCTTTGACGAATCTAACGGTACTAATTTATTTGCGATTGGATTAGACATAAGAACAGAAATTAAATATTATTAAGCAAAATACTGAATAATTTATTTACTTATGACAAGTGCGCCATGGACAGCCATGATGCATAATAATTTGCAACTGTTTTTATCAAGTCTTCTTTGGAAAACAAAGCACTCACTTAAGTAGATAATGACAGTGACATACGCTCTAAGAACAGACGTAAAAGTTTCTTAATTTTGGTTAAGTTTAGTTTAAATTTTCGTTAAAATAATGTATACTCAAAGTGAAAAAGTGGATATGTTATTAATATTTGGAGAGTGTAATAGAAATTCAAGGAATGCTACCGAGTTGTATGCTCATAGATGTCCGAATCGGCAACATCCAGCCCATCAGTATTTTCCGTATGTCGAGACTTGTTTTAGGCAAATATGAAATCAAGAGGCGGAACAGAGGTTTATCATAAATGAAGAGACTGAGATTAACGTACTTCCTATGGTTGAAGTTGATAAAACAGTTTCGTTAAGAAAAATTAGTCAAGAACTGCAGATAAGTTATGAATCAGCAAGAAAAATACTGAAAAAGCATGGATATCGAGCATTTAAATATCAGTTACATCAACATTTGTATACTGAGGATGGCGATAGACGGGTAGTGTTTTGTGATTAGCTGCTTCAAAATCATAGAGTTAACCCAAATTTTATCGATTTTATTCTATTTTCCGACGAATCCCGATTTACAAATAATGGTATGTTCAATAAGCAAAATACTCGGTACTGGGCCCAACAAAATCAACATGAAATGAGAGAGGGCAATTTTCGAGAAAGATTTGGCGTCAATGTCTAAGCTGGTATCATTGGAAACATAATAATTGGGCCAATATTGTTTCAAGGTTAGTTAACAGGGATTAGATACTTAGGTTTTCTTTAAAATGAAATCGAAAATCATCTCAACGATACACCTTTAGCAGTTTTACGGCGAATTTACTTTCAACAAGATGGAGCACCGCCTCACAATACTAGAGAAGTTCTTAATTATTTAATAGAGCATTTTAATAATCGAATTATTGCAACCAATGGTCTGTGCTCGATTTCTTTGTCTGGGGATATGTTAAAGAAAGGGTTTACTATGGAGCAGCCCCAGCTACTCTTGAAATATTAGAAGAAAGAATTTTACGGGCACTTAGAAGTATAACGCCCCAAATGCTACAAAACGTGTTGAGAGAAACAATTGAACGAGCTGAAATGTGTCGTGAAAAAGAAGGAATGCACTTTGAACATTTACTACATTAAACTTTTTAACAAATTCAGCTACTGTACTTTCAAATATTTTAAGTGCGTCGTCTAAGTTATTAGTTTATTTTGTTAGTTTTTTTGTAAATTTTGTTAAATTTTTAATCCAATTCCTGTCTTTCATACTAGTCACTAAAACTTTGCAATTGTACTTTTTTGACATCACCTAAGGCCGTTAGATTAGTTTGCGTCCGATCGTGGCCACCTAGATGCAATTTTAAAAGTGGCTCTAAGAAAATTAAGTAGACGTAAAAAGTTTTTAAAATGTCATTTTCTGATCTAGAATTGTCTCAGAAATCCAAAAATGTTAAAATATACAGGGTGTTTCATTTAAAAATTCAAAACCGAGACCATTTCCGGTGAAACCGGAAGTGACCGGAAAGTGAAAAATATGCGAAAACTCTCCCCTTCACATACCATTTACCTGTACCAATTCTCATTTTGATACACATAATACTCTAGAAATTATGACTTGTCTAATAGATTCGTTGACACCCGGTATATATGTATATATATATATATATATATATATATATATATATATATATATATATATATATATATATATATATATATATATATATGTTATGTCGGGTATTCTCACGGGTGTGATGTGTAATCGAAGGTTTTCGGGCATCTCGTGTATGTGCTGAGTCCCTCTCAGGACTGTAAGGCAGCTGACGTTTCGGTGAAATCTCATTCACCATTTTCAAAGCTCACTGTATGGCGTCTACGAACGAAATATATATATATATATATATATATATATATAAAATAGCTCTTAAAATTGAAGAAAAAAATTAAATTAAAGCAAATCCAAAATATTAAGTCAAAAATATTAGATCAACAATACAAACCAAATAATAATGAATACTATGTCACTACGTCACACAATAATTTGAAATAATTCGGACTAGTTCAAATACTATTCGAGAATTTTAACATACAACGCTAATAGCGAATTGTAAACTGAAGAGACGCTTCGTACCCGGTCGCCTTTTAAAGGGGCCAAGAGCCTGGTACTGGCTTGTACGGCGTGGCACTGCATGCTACGACGGGAACCGTGAGACCGTGAACTCGAGAGAGGTCGCTGAACGGTCGTAAGTTGTTTTGTTCTTAAGAAAAAGACGAGTAAAGAGGAGAAGAAGAAAAAAAAATGTTTTTTGGAATAATATAAAAAACATTTTTTTTTATTTATTTTTTTTACTTTTATTTTTTTTTTCGTTTTTTATATTATTCCAAAAAACAACTTTTTTTTTCTTCTCCTCTTTACTCGTCTTTTTCTTAAGAACAAAACAACTTACGACCGTTCAGCGACTTCTCTCGAGTTCATGCTATCTTTGCCTCCTTCTTCTTCTCATTCTTCGGACCGATTTCGTCGCTGGAGGCACGGAAAGGTGGTGTTTCAGCATTGTATATAAGGATTTACAGCCTCTTGACTTATCATTCAATAAGTTTAAAGTCAACATGAGTGCATTTATAATTCTCACATTAGAGGATTTTATAGGCTTCTTAGAACATCAGGTTAACCTGATGGATAGTCTAAGAAGCCTGACTCCTAATTCAGACGACACGGTGATGTGGCCGCCACCATCAGAGGCTGAATATTTGCAGGAAGAATTTGGTGATGAATTCCTCATGGATGAGGATTTACCAAGTGAAGAGTTCATCAAAATGTTCGAGCCAAACCTGGATCCCGAGCCTGTCGCATTTGAGTGGGATCCAGATCGAGCAATGGTTCTGCAGCCTTTGATGATGGAGCAACAACAGCCTATGGCAGAAGATCAGCCACAACCTATGGCAGAGCAGCAGCAGCAACAACCTATGGCAGAGCAGCAGCAGCAGGCTTTGGCAGAGATACAGCAAGCTATGGCAGAGCCGGAGCAGCAGCAAGCTATGGCAGAGCCGGAGCAACCTCTGGCAATGCAGCAAAAGGAGAGATACCATCGAAAATGCAAGAGGCCGATAAATTATAAATTATGATTTATAAATTAATTTATGGCAATCTCTGGCAGCGCAGTAATCTCTGATGGACAACAACAATCTCTGGTGGGCAACAACAATCTCTGGTGGGCAACAACAATCTCTGGTGGGCAGCCACAATCTCTGGTGTAGCCGTAGTAACCGATGGCAAAGCAGCAGCAACCTATGGTAGAGCAGCAGCAACCTATGACAGAGCAGCAGCAGTAACCGATGGCAAAGTAGCAGCAACCGATGGCAGAGCAGCAGCACCCTATGGCAGAGCATCAACAGCAACGTCTGGTGGGCAACAGCAACCTCTAGTGTGCAGCAGCAACCTCTGGCAGGTAGCAGCAACAGATAGCAAAGCAGCAGCAACCTATGGCAGAGCAGCAGCAGCAACCTATGACAGAGCAACAGCGACAATCTATGGCAGAGCAGCAACAATCTCTGCTGGAACATAGATCCATCCCAAAATGGTATTTGATATTGTGATTTATATATATATATATATTTATATATGTATATATATATATATATATATATATATATATATATATATATATATATATATGTATTTATCTATTTATGTATATATGTATATTTGTATTGTGATTTAGGAGTAATAAAAAACAAAATCTTTGAGGAAAATATATTTTTTTTCTATTTCTTATACAGAATCACACCTAATAACCAAATATCTTTAACTTAAAAGAATTATTATGAATAGGATGAATATATATTTTTTACAAGCATAGTAATGAAAACTAGGTTTTTTCAATTTGGCAGAATTATTCTACATGGAAGAATAAATCATAAGCTCTGTTTTCAGGGAATATTATCTAATCAAACCTAATTGTTCTTTATCTTATATATAAATTTTTATTTAAATGTCTTAGTTGACATTTTTAAACTTAATATTACAAGCTACCAGGGTGCATGAATAAATTCAAGTTAAGTATCAAATTCATTTATTTAAAATTCAATTTATCGATAGGATTGATTGTACATATTATGTAGAAAAAATTATTCTACACTGAAAGAAAAAAATCATTAATTCTTCGAATCTTGATATAGACAAATTTCTATTTATTTACATGATACCCTTATATTTATTTAACTTAAACTTAATATATATCTTATAACTTATATCTTACAACTTATATTTTATATAAAATCTTATTTAAATTAGTTGGCATTTTAAACTTAATATTAAAAAAATAATTAGGGTGCATGAATAAATTCAAGTGGAGTATCAAATTCATTTATTTAAATTTGTGCATAGTATTTGAAAAGAATTATTCTACACTGAAAGAACAAAATTATAAATGTTTTCAATGGGAATAAATACAAATTCTTATTTATTCACATCATTCCCTTATATTTATTTACATAATTTCTTCAATTTATTTAACATAGCAGAACAAAATCTAAATTCTTATAAAATATTTTAAACTTAAACTTAAAATTAAAAAACACTATAGCGCATAAATAAATGCAAGTGAAATAAATTCATTTAAAATTTGATTTTTCGATAAGATGGTTGTGCATATTCTTTAATTCGGGTTTGTTGCATATTATACATGCTTGTGAAGGAGTTGTTATAAATAAATCGTTTTCACAAGTGTTGCATTGTAGATCTTTTTCGCAACATATAAAGGATCGTTTATAGTGGCTATTAACAAAATTATGTTTCCCATTTGGGCAATTTAGAGCATGTATATAGTAACATTCACAACATAAATTATATGCACCGCCAGAAGATGAAATGATTACAACATAAGATTGGAAAACGCACACTTCTCGCGTAAGGTAATTTGGTGCCAATGCATCACTTGCATTTATTTTTGTCACTTTCACGAGCCCCTCTTCTCCACACCCGTTTGGAACTCCATTATCCTCTATCCCATCATCTTCTTCATCTTCATCGTCGCCTTCGAAGTTATTTCTATCTATTCTTATTAAAGAATCCTGTCTTGCGTTGAACTTTCCCCTTCCAGCCAATTTAAAATGAGTTACTTCATCCTTGTACGTTGACTGGATTGATTCACCGCAAGCGGAATCTAAATATATTTGTTGTGGATCCATTTCGAAGACTGATGAACTGAATATGAGATTTGATTCACTTGTTTAAACAATTCGCACTTTTACAACACTTTTTTATTGGTGATGGTGGACCGTCTATATGATTTTGGTATAATTTGTTATGTTCAAAACAGGGTAAATTTAGCTTCAATTCCTCGTCACTTTGATAATGTTCTGGTAACCAATGCCAAATTTTTTGTAAACTAAGTGAATCAACGTATCTCTTCAAATAACTGATGGGAAATAATGCCAAGTCTTGATCTTCAAAGTCCGTAAGGTTTTTCTGGCTGGTTTGATATAAAATTATTACTTGGCCTACACGTTCAATGAGTTGTTGTTGTTGGTCACTATTTGATATCATGACTGAATGAATGTAGCTCGCTCTAATTCGGTCGTTTAAAATACCAGCTCCCCTCCAAATGCCACCAGCTCCCCTCCAACTGCTGTGGTAGTTAGGAAGGAGGTAGGAGGTGGGGCAAAAATAGGTGGAGTTTACGTAACCAATCGAGATAGGGGGCGAACTTGGGCAGCCAATCAGAAACAAGGTCATTCTTGGCTGATCAATCAAAAAGTGGTGGGGGGGTCAACTGAAGGCCCCCTATCTCCACTACTGTTACCCTAAATAAAACTTATGATCTCGGAGATATATTCGTATTTCCCTTAAAAATGGATAAAAATGAGATTACAGCACAGAATATGAAGAAATCATTGAATATGTACATTTTGTTCTAATTTGGGTACAATTTACCTTAGATTAGAAATTAAAAGTCCAAAATAGGTCGTTTATACTAACTTACGTTCCAAAACCCATTTCTCAGGGAAATTTGAATAGATCTCTAATATTGAGAGCATTATTTTGTATATTATTTAAAAGCCTTGCAATTTTGATACTTCTTTATAAGTTCTCTGGGAAAATAAGGAAATTACAACACTAAATATGGAAAAAGTTATTGAATTTAAAGTTTTTGTTCTTATTTCGACTAAATTAGGTCGCATTTCTTGGTTTTTGTATTAGAAGTCCAAGATTCTGAATTTAGATTATAGACTCAATGACAAAAATGGGTCATTTGTATTAATTTACTTTCCGAAACCTATTTCGCAGAGGAATACGAGAAGATGTCTAAGATTATCTGTTTTATTTGGTACAATATTAAAAAATCCTGCTTTTTCGATATTTCTTTAATAACTTTTTCTTCCTTTTTGGTTTTTCTATAATAACTTTTCTAGAAGAACAAGAGAACTAGAGCACAAAATACGAAATAATCACTAAATTTAGTAGTTTTGTGATAATTTGGACTAAATTTACTTGCATTTCTTGGTTTTTGTGGAAGAAGAACAAGATTCTGAACTTAGACTAGAGTCGGAAAGTCGAAAATGGGCCGTTTGTGTCAATATCAATCCCGAAATTTACGATTCAAGGAAATACGAAAGGATCTCTAAGATTATTGTTATTATTTTGTATTTTATTTAAATATTCTCATTTTCGATATTTCTATATCAACTTTTCTAGAAAAACAAGATAATTAAATCACAAAATACGAAATAATCAGTGAAGTCATACATTTTATTCTATTTTGGAATCAATGTACATGGATTTCTTGGATTTTGTAGGAGAATTACAAGACTTTATACATAGATTAGAGACTGAAAGTCAATAATGAGCCATTTTTATTGTTTTTAAAGAAAATGTAACATGGTTAATACCAGTTAGAATTCTAATTTAACTTTAGTGAATCGTAACACTGCATCCCAATTTAACCGGGAGATGTAAAGTATTGTGCGAGATCTAATTTTATATTTTTAGCGACAAATTTCGAAAATCTTCAAAGAAATCTGTTAATATAAGAACATCAGGAAGTAAATAAATTTTTGCATAATCCATTAAATTTTGACATATTTAAGAATGCTGCGTTTTCGACACTTCTATTCTAACTTTTTGAAAAACAAGATATTTATATCACAAAATCCGAATTAATCAGTGAAGTCACACGTTTTGTTCTAATTTGAAATCAAATTACATGGATATCTTGCTTTTGGTAGGAAAAGTACAAGATTTGGAACACAGATTAAAGATTGAAAGACAAAATTGGGCCGTTTTTGTCAATTTACTTTTCAAAAACCATTTTTCGGGAAAATACGAAAATATCTCTAAATTTATTAGTATTATTTTGTATAATATTTAAAAATCTTGAACTTTTAATACTACTGTTTTAACTTCACTAGGAAAACAACAAAATTACAACAAAAAATAAGAAATAATCATTGAATTTAAAATTTTGTTTTCCTATTTTATCTTAAGTAGGCGACATTTCTTGGTTTCTGTATTAGAATAACAAGATTCTTAACTTTGATTATAGACACAAAGGTAAAAATGGGCCGTTTGTAATAATATACTGCAAGAAATGCATTATTTTGGGAGATTATGAAAATCTCCAAAAATCCTAAGAGTCACTTAGTCACCTTGCCTGGGAAAAAAATTTCGACATTCGGGATATTATAGAAAATTAAAACTTTCAATGGTTTTCGTCGTTGTGCTGAAAAAATTTATTAGAAACTATAAAAATTAAGCCTACAAACTAGAAGAATCTGAACTTAGATTATTAAAAGAATATCAAATATTGACAGTTGGTAATAATTTTACCACAGAATCTAGTTATATTTACAACTAATATTTTATGATTTTCGGTATATTATTCCAATTTTCGGCACATGATTCCTATTTTATTTTTTAATTCTCTCAATTTAAAAGAATGCGGTATATGTCTTATTATCATTTACACGATTTGTGGTACTCTGATTGCCGGTTTGTTATTTATAAACATAAGTTGTCCTGTTAAATATACCAGTTATTTATATAATATGCATGATTCTTCTGAAAATGGAAGATTTTTAAACATTTTACTAAATTAAATCAATCTTAGGCATATTTTCGTATTTCTATATATTAATCAGTTTTGAAAAGTAAATTAACACCATTGGCCCATTTTGAACTTTCTGTCTATAATCTAATTTCAGAATTTTGTACTTTCCTTACAAAATTCAAGAAACGCAAATAAATTGAATCGAAATTAGAACAAGATTTCTGGATTTTAAAATTGTTTCCCATTTTGTGCTATTATTCATTTGTTTTCCCAGAATATTTGTAAATAAGTATCGAAAATGCAGGACTATTTATTATTTTACAAAATTAAACTAGCAGATCTTAGAGATCTTCCCGTATATCTTAGAGACTGAAAGTCAATTATGGGCCATTTTGATTAATTTACATTTAAAAACCCATTTTTCTTGGAAATACGAAAAGATCTCTAAGATTATTAGAATTATCAGGTATAATATTTAAAAGTCTTGCATTTTTGATGCTTCTTTTTAACTTCTCCTAGAAAACAAATTATTAGAATTAGAAACACTCAACATGGTATATTGAAAATTCGGTAGGGAGTTCCATTGAAAGGCTATTACAATAGACCTAAGCGTTTCAACTTTTTTGGAAGTTCTGACATACCAATAATAAAAATTTGTTTCCAACATTTCTTGGCAATCTATTAATTCCCAACTTTTAAATGCAATAAATAAATCATCCATATTTTCTAAGAGAAAATGTATTTCTTGAAGTAAGTAAGAGCCCAATTGCGACTTTGTGTCTCTAAGCTAAAAATCTTATATTTCTTTCACCAAAACAAAGAAATTTAAGTTAAACTAAGTCCAAATAAGGACCAAATATTTAAATTTAACGACTATTTTATATTTGTTAATGTAATTTTCTGTTTTTTTCCAGATAATCTATAACAAATTTTCTAAAAATATAAGAATATTAAATAATATATGAAATAAACCTATTAATCTTAGGGATATTTTCGTATTTTCCTAAAAATTTGATTTCTGGTAGTAAATTAATACAAACAGCCCACATGCGAACTTGTGTCTATAAGCTAAGTTGAAAATCTTGTACTTCATTAACAAAAACCAAGAAATATTTGTTAAACTGAATAGCAGAAAGACAAAGGGTGTTCTGTATCAAAAAAAAATGTGATACAGCTTCCCCATAGGCTTAAAAAGGGGCCTATAAACACCGATTCTCCAATCCAAAGCTCATCAAATCAAACAACCCATCTAAACTCATCACTTCCACACTCCCTGCTCATCTTCGATCTTCCCCGCCCTCAAAAAAAAACCAAACTAAAAGAAACCGAAATCCGCCCAATTCCCAACCCGCGAGCAAATTAATTAGGACCAAACCGGTGAGCAGCGTTGTATGTGATTGGAGATGGATTTCTAGCAGAAGTGTGAAATTAATTTGGAAGATAGGCTATGTATTGATAGAAGGGTGACGTCCAATTCCCAACCGGTAAGCAAATTAATTAGGACCAAACCCGCGAGCAGCGTTGGATGTGATTGAGGATGAAAGGATGGCAGTAATGTGAAATTGATTTGGGGTAGGATGTTTGTCCTTTGAAAAAGATCAAATTTTGTTTTAAGATAATTGCGTTACATAAAATAAATAAATCGGGTAAATTGTTCCTTCCACTTTACAGGTTTGCGTAAACTAGATTTCTTTCGCTATATAGCAAAACAACTTATGTATAATTTGAATTAACCTTGCGGTAATATAAAGCAAATATGTACAATTTTAGTTATGGTGAATAAATTATTAGCGGTTCAACCGGTATACTTGTAATTAATTACCTAGTTTACGGAACAATTTGTTTTATCGTCAATTAAATTTAAATATATGTTCGATGAAGTCGCGAAACTAATATGTGATAATATATAATAATTTAATTCTGTTTTATTTATGTTACATAATTACTTGCAATTTATATTGAAAATATAAGTGGATCTTCATAAGAGATTAGAATAAAAACGGATTAATATTATTTAAAATTTTTGTTGGAAAATGCATTTCAAAGTACATTTAAATAAATTATAGATTAATTGAATCTTCAGTAATATGTTTGACATTTAAATTAATTATAGATTAATTGAACTTTCGGTGAAATGTTGGTCGATATAAGACTTCAACTCATTACTAAAATCAGGGCTAATCTTTTGGAATTTAATGATATATTTTCAGTTAACTTTGTTTTTATGTCTTCTAATAAAATCCTCAGATAGATTTTGATAAGTTGAGATATAATCCCAGTTCACTATCGTTTGAAATTCTGTAATGAATTTTCGCTTAATTTTTGATATTGTGAGATATAGTTCCAGTTAACTTTTGTAAGGAATGTACGTATAAAATTTTCATCTAGCTTTTGTCTTTTTGACAATATATCCCAATTTAATTCTTATTGGAAATAAATAATTAATTTAGTTGAAAGTTCCGGAAACCTTGAAATTTCCTCCCATACTTTCGAACAATTATTCATTTTGACTCTGTGCTGTGCTCATAACCGTCTCAAAATAGATAATGTAAAAGTAAAACATAAGAGGAGTATTTCTAAATTCTAATGAGAAATGTTTTTTTTTTGGGTAGGGGAAGATTGGAGTCGATTAAAAATATTTTTCAGAACACTAGAAAAGCTCTCCTCTCTCCCTCTCTGAAAAGTTTCTAATACTAATAGAACATTTTAATAGGATGTTACAAAATAAAAAATGTTTATAAGTTTATGTCAATTTTATTTATCATTTATAAAAAATTATCATACATATACAGGGTGATTCAAAAATCGATCACGAAACTTAAGGGGGTGATTCTACTTGACAAAATAAGGGTAGAGCTTCATATAATTTCTTTTCAAAATGTCATTCGTTTTCGAGTTACAAGCCGTCCAGGTTCAAGTTTTTATTTTTTGTTTTTTGAATTACTCGCTTACAGGAAAACCGATTTGACTAATATTTGAAAGATAGGCTAAGTCTTCTGCGCTTCATCATTTTAGTAACAATTCACATTGATTGTTTGCCGCTAGAGGGCACTTTACCTACATTGAAAATTGTTTTTTTGTCATAATTTTTTAGTGTTGACAGCTACAGTAGTTTTTGGCATAATTTCTGAAAGACTGATGCCAGGCCTTTAAAAAAGGTGCTCTTTATTTACATCGCTAAACCCAACGGTTTAGACGTAAATCACCCTTAAAAATTAAGTGGTAAATTTACTTCTCTCATTTAATTACCACCAGCTACCAGGTAAATAGCTATCAAAGTATACTAGAGCTGTCAGTTTAACATCAAATAAATCCGCTTTTTAAACTATTTAATTTATAATCTTAAAATAACTAATAATGGCTATATGAAGCTCTACCCTTATTTTGTCAAGTAGAATCACCCCCTTAAGTTTCGTGATCGATTTTTGAATCACCCTGTATAATACATTAGAAAGTGCACACATAGCAGGCGATTTGGAGTGATAAAAATATTTTGGAGTTGTTTTAACCAAAACTGGTTGTTCATCCAATTCAATTATGGGCGTAGTACAATATTTTCTAATATAATTGGCTTTTTCTTCCCCTTTTACATAAACAAATTGTCCTTTTTCTGTTAAGTTATTGATTATAGTGGAAAAATTATGAAGAGGGGTATACCCTGTATTTCAGTGGATGCAATGATGAAATTTCATTAGCCACTCGACTTGTTTGTATGTGTCTGGTGGAAGCATTTGTAGAGGATAGGGTGGTTTAAAAATATAATGACTGATTTTATATCCATCAAAAATTGCCAGTTCTTTAGGTATAAATTTGTTGTGCTCATCCTTAAATGCTTGTTTATCCAAAACTATTCTTATATTTTTAATCTAGCAAATTTTTTAATAATGAATTGTTTTTCTGAATAACTTTTAATAACACTCTTAAGATCTTTTATTTTTCTTAAAAAATCTTCTATTTTTTGTTTTTGTATTTTAGATATTACTTTGGGTGTGACACTCTCAAACTCTTAACCACAACTGAGCTGTTTATGTACGTTTAAAAATTTAATAATGATATATAGTGTTGAGAAAGAATTTAAAGTTGTTTAACAATTTTTGTTAATGGATTGTAACTAAATATTTTATCATGAATTATAAGACAATATGCTGCTGTTTTAGCCGATATTTTTTCTTTTGTCTCAAATTCAATTCTCATAGTTAATGGACCAGATTGTAATAAATCTCTTTAGTAGGAGCAATTAATGTAGCGTTAATTCTTGAGGGATGGCTACAGTAAGATATGGAACTCGCCAACAAAGTTTGATTATTTTAATTTTAGGTTTTTCATCATCACTAGTTGACACGAAGGCACTCGTATCATCATTACTTCTTATGAGTATTAGTTCTTGTTGTGAATTTAGAATAATTTTGTTATAATCTTCAAAAAATCCTTAGTACATCTTCAATGGGATACATAGAGATATATTTCCTTTATCATCGGTCATAATTTTTTCTTTGGCCTTTGTTTTTGGAAACCATCCAGCATTTTCTAACTTAGCGCTTTCATTTTGATTAAAAGAGATATATCCCTTAAGTGTTGAAGTTAGAACAATGTCTTCAACAGAGTCTATGGTGACACCATACAAAATATATCATAATTCTTTAAACAAGAATGCTAGAGCATTGTTTATCAATACAGTATTAATTAGCGGAGTATTGTCTTCTTTGGTGACTTGTAATTCTAAATATAATTCACTTTTACAAAGTAAAGGGTATTTTCGAGTTTGTTGTAAAGCAATTCTGATTTCATAATTAGATTCAAGTTTTGTGGGGTTAAAAGGATCAAAAGAAAGAATTTCCCGGCTTAATATTGATTCGTCCACAAGAATATTTTCTTTTACATTTAAAAATTCCATTTTTACCTAAGTTTAAAACCTAAACTTATAAGAAATTTTTGATTACTAGGTGTTAACCTTTGTGAGTTTAATTTATTACTAATCGAATGACGTTTGATCGCTTTCTTATTAATGGATTCCTTGTAAATGTTTTTAGAAAAATTAAAGTTTGTTGGCTTTCTATTATATAAAATTACCATTATTTATCTATCTTCTTGAGGTATAGTCTTACTGTTACGGTTTCTCCTCTGGAATTGATGAGTTCACCATCTTGATCAACTATATGAAGACTTAAATTGTCTATTACTTTAACAATGACAGGAAGTAAAAACATTTTGTGGTGATTCAATTATTTTAAAACCAGGAGCTGCGCTAGGAAAGATTTGATGTATTATGTGAACAGGTTTTCCATTTAAATATGATCCTTCGGCAATATTACAATCGATGTTTATTGCATTTACTTTTATAATTTCTGCCGGATAGTCTGTAGTATGCTCTTTATTTCCTTTTAGTTCTTTATTTTTGAAACCTAATATTTTTCCCATAGTTCCATCACGAAAAGTGATGGGAATATCCGTTTTAATATGTGTCAGCAAAGTATTATTATTTGCATAAATGTGTATAAAAATACGATTATCTAAATGTTTTTGAATAAGGTTATCTAAATCGTCTATTTCGTAACTACCTGGAGGTACTCTATATTCTTTATTTGTATCATAAATGAAAATAATTATTGGTTTCATCAATATTTGGAATAGCATTAAAAGTTTCAAAATTTACAAGACCTAGAGAATAATCAAAATTTTCATCCAAGTATATAGGAGGATGAAAATTAACTGACAGTGTGGCAGAGTTGCCACTAATAACAAAACTGTACGACATCTCTCTTTAAAAGTTTTGTACAAAATGAATTAAAATCAGTTTTCACGTATTATTATAAAGAAATTTGAGACATAACTCCCCACAGTTAGTTTTGTTAAATGTTTGAAAATGATTATAGTTATAAGACACAATATTTTTATTGTTATCGCTAAAAAAATAGGTAGTTAATCCGGAAGGTGGTCGCAAGTTACCATAACTATCAAAGTACTTTATATTTTTTCCTGTTTTTATATAGGCAGTCCAGTGAGTTCCATCACCACTATCATTATCGAGTTTAACGATACCGCTTTCATTTTTCTTGATATTTGGTATTTATTTCTCATAAAGACACCTCGAAAATTGGGAATTTGTAAAAGTTTAACATATTTGATTAAATCATAATTTGTAAGTGGTTTTCGAGGTATATGTTTTAACAGTTTTTTGAATAAGGTTTCAGATACAATCCACACCCTGATTTATAGGGTTTTAAATAAAGACCACCCCCTTGTTTTCCTATTGCTATAGACTCCATCAGTTTATTATGTTTTTTGGATTCTTCCAATTTTTCTTTAGCATCTTTTGCATCATTTATAGCTTTTGCAATACCTGCAGCACCTTCTCCAAGAGCACCCAAAACAGACAAACCAGCAAATAAGGGAATAAGAGGAAGAAATCCACCAGTCTTTGGAATTGGGATAATTCTTTTCTTGGGACTACCTTACTACTTCCTATAGTTTTTAGTGCAGCTTTTATACCGGAATTTAAACTTTTAAATCTTTTTCCCTTAAGTCCTTTTCTAGCTTTTTAAATAGCTTAATATAGAAATATTCCTCGTCCTATATGAATCTTTCGATTTCCATACCAAATTTTCGTTTAATATTCATTGCACCACTTATTCCTAGTGCAGCTGTTTTTTCTCCAAAATTAGCGTCCTTAGCTCTGAATCTTGCTAAAGCTTTTTCACCTAATATTTGATCAGCAGCGTGTCTGATTTTATATTGTTTGATTGTGAGTAGGCAATATCATGCTGTTACAAGCTTCATCCAATAAATTTATACCTTTATCGCCTCTAGCTAGTCTCTTTTCTAGTTTTGTCCCAGGTCCACAGAAATTGTAACCTGGTAGATGTAATTCGAACGGTAACTTATTGATTAGAGTATTTATTAAACCAGTTCCTGCTTTTTTGACTCTTCTTTTAGAAATGACTTGTTTGTTATATGAGATAGACATTATATATAGCTGAAATCGTGAACGAAACTGACTAGTTTTAAATTAGAACTACACCTTTATACATCCTTTTATATAAATGATAATTGAAAAACAACCTTATTCTATTATAATTAAAGACCACGAGTTTTCAACGAACAATTTTAGAAAACATGGAAATTTATTTGAGGGAAAAAGTAAAAGAGGATTGATTATTGGTCCATCAGGGTGCGGTAAAACTAATATTATTATTAGTTTAACTGAAGATCCTAATGGTTTACGATTCGAAAATTTATATATTTATTCAAAGTCCTTATATCAATCCAAATACGAATATTTGAGAAACCTTTTTAAACCATTGAAAGAAATCGGATACTATGAATCCGACAATGAAGAAAATATTATTTCACCACAAGATGTTAAGCTAAACTCTATAATAATATTTGGTGATATAGTGTGGTGTAATCCGAATGTTGTAAAAGATTACTATTGTTTCGGAAGACAAAAAAACACTGATTGTTTTTATTTATGTCAAACATATTCGTCTATTCCTAAACAATTAATTCATGACAATGTCAATTTAATCATATTTCAACAAGATAAAACTAACTTAAAACATATTTATGATGATCATGTTAATGTCGATATGTCGTTTAATCAATTTAAAGAATTATGTTTGATGTGTTGGAAAGATAAATTTGGATTTTTGGTAATAGACAAAGACTCTAGTATAAAATCTGGTCGATATCGAAACGAATTTGACTCATATATTTACTTATAAAAATAATAGTTTTATAGCAAAATGGACTAATCATGAACGAACGGCTAGCGAGAGGACTTGTTAATGCAAGAAAGGCTGTTAAACAAAAATATCAAAGTTTAAAAAATGCAGAATTTGAGGCTCATCTAAATTGGAGGAAACCTATAAACCAATAACTCAACCTTTACAAGAATTAATTTCAACAATTGGTAAGATTGAACCGATTGAGGTAAAAGAAGAGTTACAAACACCTATTAAAAAAATTTATGGGACGCACTCACCACAAAAAAGATAGTTTTAAACCACAACACCAAGGAAAAAATTATACTATGGAACATCAACACCAGAAAAAAGAAAGACAGGAAAAACGCCACTTCTTCCTACAGAAATACCAACAAGATTATTGGCTTAATTTCATAGGATATTTATAAATTCTTCATTTTCAGTAGATACTCGCTATCTATATTACCATCCCATGGATGAATAATATTTCCATTTAAAAAAATTATATTTCTGTACAGTTTTTAACAAAGATATCCTTCTAAAAACGTCTAATCCTTTATTTAGTTTAATGTCCGTGTCCAATGAGGCGGGTAATTTTCAATATTCAAGGAATTGATATGGAGGGTCCTCTACGTAGGTTCCGACCGGCGCGCCAAGAAACACGGCAATTCTTCCAACATCTTAAATAAATTTAATAAATTAAATAAATCAAGTAAATAAAATAAATGAGAAAAAATAAGTAAATTAAATAAATTATATAAATTAAATTAAATAAATAAATTAAATAAAATAAATAAATTAAATAAATTAAATAAATTAAATAAATTAAATAAATTAAATAAATTAAATAAATTAAATAAATTAAATAAATTAAATAAATTAAATAAATTAAATAAATTAAATAAATTAAATAAATTAAATAAATTAAATAAATTAAATAAATTAAATAAATTAAATAAATTAAATAAATTAAAAAAATTAAATAAATTAAATAAATTAAATAAATTAAATAAATTAAATAAATTAAATAAATTAAATAAATTAAATAAATTAAATAAATTAAATAAATTAAATAAATTAAATAAATTAAATAAATTAAATAAATTAAATAAATTAAATAAATTAAATAAATTAAATAAATTAAATAAATTAAATAAATTAAATAAATTAAATAAATTAAATAAATTAAATAAATTAAATAAATTAAATAAATTAAATAAATTAAATAAATTAAATAAATTAAATAAATTAAATAAATTAAATAAATTAAATAAATTAAATAAATTAAATAAATTAAATAAATTAAATAAATTAAATAAATTAAATAAATTAAATAAATTAAATAAATTAAATAAATTAAATAAATTAAATTAAATTAAATAAATTAAATAAATTAAATAAATTAAATAAATTAAATAAATTAAATAAATTAAATAAATTAAATAAATTAAATAAATTAAATAAATTAAATAAATTAAATAAATTAAATAAATTAAATAAATTAAATAAATTAAATAAATTAAATAAATTAAATAAATTAAATAAATTAAATAAATTAAATAAATTAAATAAATTAAATAAATTAAATAAATTAAATAAATTAAATAAATTAAATAAATTAAATAAATTAAATAAATTAAATAAATTAAATAAATTAAATAAATTAAATAAATTAAATAAATTAAATAAATTAAATAAATTAAATAAATTAAATAAATTAAATAAATTAAATAAATTAAATAAATTAAATAAATTAAATAAATTAAATAAATTAAATAAATTAAATAAATTAAATAAATTAAATAAATTAAATAAATTAAATAAATTAAATAAATTAAATAAATTAAATAAATTAAATAAATTAAATAAATTAAATAAATTAAATAAATTAAATAAATTAAATAAATTAAATAAATTAAATAAATTAAATAAATTAAATAAATTAAATAAATTAAATAAATTAAATAAATTAAATAAATTAAATAAATTAAATAAATTAAATAAATTAAATAAATTAAATAAATTAAAGAAATTAAAGAAATTAAGGAAATTAAAGAAATTAAGGAAATTAAAGAAATAAAGAAATTAAAGAAATTAAAGAAATTAAAGAAATCAAAGAAATCAAACAAATCAAACAAATCAAACAAATCAAACAAATCAAACAAATCAAACAAATCAAACAAATCAAACAAATCAAACAAATCAAACAAATCAAACAAATCAAACAAATCAAACAAACAAATCAAACAAATCAAACAACAAACAATCAAACAAATCAAACAAATCAAACAAATCAAACAAATCAAACAAATCAAACAAATCAAACAAATCAAACAAATCAAACAATCAAACAAATCAAACAATCAAACAATCAAACAAATCAAACAAATCAAACAAATCAAACAAATCAAACAAATCAAACAAATCAAACAAATCAAACAAATCAACAAATCAAACAAATCAAACAAATCAAACAAATCAAACAAATCAAACAAAACAAACAAATCAAACAAATCAAACAAATCAACAACAACAATCAAAACAAATCAAACAACAACACAAACAAATCAAACAAATCAAACAAATCAAACAAATCAAACAAATCAAACAAATCAACAAATCAACAAATCAAACAAATCAAACAAATCAAACAAATCAAACAAATCAAACAAATCAAACAAATCAAACAAATCAAACAAATCAAACAAATCAAACAAATCAAACAATCAAACAAATCAAACAAATCAAACAATCAAACAAATCAAACAAATCAAACAAATCAAACAAATCAACAAACAACAATCAAACAAATCAAACAAATCAAACAAATCAAACAAATCAAACAAATCAAACAAATCAAACAAATCAAACAAATCAACAAACAACACAACAAATCAAACAAATCAAACAAACAACAATCAAACAAATCAAACACAACAAACAAACAAATCAAACAAATCAAACAAATCAAACAAATCAAACAAATCAAACAAATCAAACAAACAACAAACAAATCAAACAAATCAAACAATCAAACAAATCAAACAAATCAAACAAATCAAACAAATCAAACAAATCAAACAAATCAAACAAATCAAACAAATCAAACAAAATCAAACAAATCAAACAAATCAAACAAATCAAACAAATCAACAAACAACAATCAAACAAATCAAACAAATCAAACAAATCAAACAAACAACAAACAACAAACAAACAAAATCAAACAAATCAAACAAATCAAACAAAATCAAACAAATCAAACAAATCAAACAAATCAAAACAAATCAAACAAATCAAACAAATCAAACAAATCAAACAAATCAAACAAACAAACAAATCAAACAAATCAAACAAATCAAACAAATCAAACAAATCAAACAAATCAAACAAATCAAACAAATCAAACAAAACAAACAAATCAAACAAATCAAACAAATCAAACAAATCAAACAAACAAACAAATCAACAAATCAAACAAATCAAACAAATCAAACAAATCAAACAAATCAAACAACATCAAACAAATCAAACAAATCAAACAAATCAAACAAATCAAACAAATCAAACAAATCAAACAAATCAAACAAATCAAACAAATCAAACAAATCAAACAAATCAAACAAATCAAACAAATCAAACAAATCAAACAAATCAAACAAATCAAACAAATCAAACAAATCAAACAAATCAAACAAATCAAACAAATCAAACAAATCAACAAATCAAACAAATCAAACAAATCAAACAAATCAAACAAATCAAACAAATCAAACAAATCAAACAAATCAAACAAATCAAACAAATCAAACAAATCAACAAATCAAACAAATCAAACAAATCAAACAAATCAAACAAATCAAACAAATCAAACAAATCAAACAAATCAAACAAATCAACAAATCAAACAATCAAACAAATCAAACAAATCAAACAAATCAAACAAATCAAACAAATCAAACAAATCAACAACAAATCAAACAAATCAAACAAATCAAACAAATCAAACAAATCAAACAAATCAAACAAATCAAACAAATCAAACAAATCAAACAAATCAAACAAATCAAACAAATCAAACAAATCAAACAAATTAAACAAATCAAACAAATCAAACAAATCAAACAAATCAAACAAATCAAACAAATCAAACAAATCAAACAAATCAAACAAATCAAACAAATCAAACAAATCAAACAAATCAAACAAATCAAACAAATCAAACAAATCAAACAAATCAAACAAATCAAACAAATCAAACAAATCAAACAAATCAAACAAATCAAACAAATCAAACAAATCAAACAAATCAAACAAATCAAACAAATCAAACAAATCAAACAAATCAAACAAATCAAACAAATCAAACAAATCAAACAAATCAAACAAATCAAACAAATCAAACAAATCAAACAAATCAAACAAATCAAACAAATCAAACAAATCAAACAAATCAAACAAATCAAACAAATCAAACAAATCAAACAAATCAAACAAATCAAACAAATCAAACAAATCAAACAAATCAAACAAATCAAACAAATCAAACAAATCAAACAAATCAAACAAATCAAACAAATCAAACAAATCAAACAAATCAAACAAATCAAACAAATCAAACAAATCAAACAAATCAAACAAATCAAACAAATCAAACAAATCAAACAAATCAAACAAATCAAACAAATCAAACAAATCAAACAAATCAAACAAATCAAACAAATCAAACAAATCAAACAAATCAAATAAATCAATTTAAAGAATTATGTTTGATATGTTGGAAAGATAAATTTGGATTTTTGGTAATAGACAAAGACTCTAGTATAAAATCTGGTCGATATCGAAACGAATTTGACTCATATATTTACTTATAAAAATAATAGTTTTATAGCAAAATGGACTAATCATGAACGAACGGCTAGCGAGAGGACTTGTTAATGCAAGAAAGGCTGTTCAACAAGAATATCAAAGTTTAAAAATGCAGAATTTGAGGCTCAATCTAAATTGGAGGAAACCTATAAACCAATAACTCAACCTTTACAAGAATTAATTTCAACAATTGGTAAAATTGAACCGATTGAGGTAAAAGAAGAGTTACAAACACCTATTAAAAAAATTTATGGGACGCACTCACCACAAAAAAGATAGTTTTAAACCACAACACCAAGGAAAAAATTATACTATGGAACATCAACACCAGAAAAAAGAAAGACAGGAAAAACGCCACTTCTTCCTACAGAAATACCAACAAGATTATTGGCTTAATTTCATAGGATATTTATAAATTCTTCATTTTCAGTAGATACTCGCTATCTATATTACCATCCCATGGATGAATAATATTTCCATTTAAAAAAATGATATTTCTGTACAGTTTTTAACAAAGATATCCTTCTAAAAATGTCTAATCCTTTATTTAGTTTAATGTCCGTGTCCAATGAGGCGGGTAATTTTCAATATTCAAGGAATTGATATGGAGGGTCCTCTACGTAGGTTCCGACCGGCGCGCCAAGAAACACGGCAATTCTTCCAACATCTTAAATAAATTTAATAAATTAAATAAATCAAGTAAATAAAATAAATGAGAAAAAATAAGTAAATTAAATAAATTATATAATTAAATTAAATAAATAAATTAAATAAATTAAATAAATTAAATAAATTAAATAAATTAAATAAATTAAATAAATTAAATAAATTAAATAAATTAAATAAATTAAATAAATTAAATAAATTAAATAAATTAAATAAATTAAATAAATTAAATAAATTAAATAAATTAAATAAATTAAATAAATTAAATAAATTAAATAAATTAAATAAATTAAATAAATTAAATAAATTAAATAAATTAAATAAATTAAATAAATTAAATAAATTAAATAAATTAAATAAATTAAATAAATTAAATAAATTAAATAAATTAAATAAATTAAATAAATTAAATAAATTAAATAAATTAAATAAATTAAATAAATTAAATAAATTAAATAAATTAAATAAATTAAATAAATTAAATAAATTAAATAAATTAAATAAATTAAATAAATTAAATAAATTAAATAAATTAAATAAATTAAATAAATTAAATAAATTAAATAAATTAAATAAATTAAATAAATTAAATAAATTAAATAAATTAAATAAATTAATAAATTAAATAAATTAAATAAATTAAATAAATTAAATAAATTAAATAAATTAAATAAATTAAATAAATTAAATAAATTAAATAAATTAAATAAATTAAATAAATTAAATAAATTAAATAAATTAAATAAATTAAATAAATTAAATAAATTAAATAAATTAAATAAATTAAATAAATTAAATAAATTAAATAAATTAAATAAATTAAATAAATTAAATAAATTAAATAAATTAAATAAATTAAATAAATTAAATAAATTAAATAAATTAAATAAATTAAATAAATTAAATAAATTAAATAAATTAAATAAATTAAATAAATTAAATAAATTAAATAAATTAAATAAATTAAATAAATTAAATAAATTAAATAAATTAAATAAATTAAATAAATTAAATAAATTAAATAAATTAAATAAATTAAATAAATTAAATAAATTAAATAAATTAAATAAATTAAATAAATTAAATAAATTAAATAAATTAAATAAATGAAATAAATTAAATAAATGAAATAAATGAAATAAATTAAATAAATTAAATAAATTAAATAAATTAAATAAATTAAATAAATTAAATAAATTAAATAAATTAAATAAATTAAATAAATTAAATAAATTAAATAAATTAAATAAATTAAATAAATTAAATAAATTAAATAAATTAAATAAATTAAATAAATTAAATAAATTAAATAAATTAAATAAATTAAATAAATTAAATAAATTAAATAAATTAAATAAATTAAATAAATTAAATAAATTAAATAAATTAAATAAATTAAATAAATTAAATAAATTAAATAAATTAAATAAATTAAATAAATTAAATAAATTAAATAAATTAAATAAATTAAATAAATTAAATAAATTAAATAAATTAAATAAATTAAATAAATTAAATAAATTAAATAAATTAAATAAATTAAATAAATTAAATAAATTAAATAAATTAAATAAATTAAATAAATTAAATAAATTAAATAAATTAAATAAATTAAATAAATTAAATAAATTAAATAAATTAAATAAATTAAATAAATTAAATAAATTAAATAAATTAAATAAATTAAATAAATTAAATAAATTAAATAAATTAAATAAATTAAATAAATTAAATAAATTAAATAAATTAAATCAATTAAATCAATTAAATCAATTAAATCAATTAAATCAATTAAATCAATTAAATCAATTAAATCAATTAAATCAATTAAATCAATTAAATCAATTAAATCAATTAAATCAATTAAATCAATTAAATCAATTAAATCAATTAAATCAATTAAATCAATTAAATCAATTAAATCAATTAAATCAATTAAATCAATTAAATCAATTAAATCAATTAAATCAATTAAATCAATTAAATCAATTAAATCAATTAAATCAATTAAATCAATTAAATCAATTAAATCAATTAAATCAATTAAATCAATTAAATCAATTAAATCAATTAAATCAATTAAATCAATTAAATGAATTAAATCAATTAAATGAATTAAGTGAATTAAGTGAATTAAGTGAATTAAGTGAATTAAGTGAATTAAGTAAATTAAGTAAATTAAGTAAATTAAATAAATTAAATAAATTAAATAAATTAAATAAATTAAATAAATTAAAAAAATTAAAAAAATTAAATAAATTAAATAAATTAAATAAATTAAATATTTTAAATAAATTAAATAAACTAAAAATATTAAATAAATTTATTTAATTTAATTTATTTAATTTATTAATTATTTTAATTTATTAATTTATTTAATTTATTTAATTTATTTAATTTATTTAATTTATTTAATTTATTTAATTTATTTAATTTATTTAATTTATTTAATTTATTTAATTTATTTAATTTATTTAATTTATTTTATTAATTTATTTAATTTAATTTATTTAATTTATTTATTTAATTTATTAATTTTTTTAATTTATTAATTTATTTAATTTATTTAATTTATTTAATTTATTTAATTTATTTAATTTATTTAATTTATTTAATTTATTTTATTAATTTATTTAATTAAATTTATTTAATTTATTTATTTAATTTAATTTATTTAATTTATTTATTTAATTTAATTTATTTAATTTATTTAATTTATTTAATTTATTTAATTTATTTAATTTATTTAATTTATTTAATTTATTTAATTTATTTAATTTATTTAATTTATTTAATTTATTTAATTTATTTAATTTATTTAATTTATTTAATTTATTTAATTTATTTAATTTATTTAATTTATTTAATTTATTTAATTTATTTAATTTATTTAATTTATTTAATTTATTTAATATATTTAATTTATTTAATTTATTTAATTTATTTAATTTATTTAATTTATTTAATTTATTTAATTTATTTAATTTATTTAATTTATTTAATTTATTTAATTTATTTAATTTATTTATTTTATTTAATTTATTTAATTTATTTAATTTATTTAATTTATTTAATTTATTTAATTTATTTAATTTATTTAATTTATTTAATTTATTTAATTTATTTAATTTATTTAATTTATTTAATTTATTTAATTTATTTAATTTATTTAATTTATTTAATTTATTTAATTTATTTAATTTATTTAATTTATTTAATTTATTTAATTTATTTAATTTATTTAATTTATTTAATTTATTTAATTTATTTAATTTATTTAATTTATTTAATTTATTTAATTTATTTAATTTATTTAATTTATTTAATTTATTTAATTTATTTAATTTATTTAATTTATTTAATTTATTTAATTTATTTAATTTATTTAATTTATTTAATTTATTTAATTTATTTAATTTATTTAATTTATTTAATTTATTTAATTTATTTAATTTATTTAATTTATTTAATTTATTTAATTTATTTAATTTATTTAATTTATTTAATTTATTTAATTTATTTAATTTATTTAATTTATTTAATTTATTTAATTTATTTAATTTATTTAATTTATTTAATTTATTTAATTTATTTAATTTATTTAATGTATTTAATGTATTTAATGTATTTAATGTATTTAATGTATTTAATGTATTTAATGTATTTAATTTATTTAATTTATTTAATTTATTTAATTTATTTAATTTATTTAATTTATTTAATTTATTTAATTTATTTAATTTATTTAATTTATTTAAAATATTTAATTTATTTAATTTATTTAATTTATTTAATTTATTAATTTATTTAATTTATTTAATTTATTTAATTTATTTAATTTATTTAATTTATTTAATTTATTTAATTTATTTAATTTATTTAATTTATTTAATTTATTTAATTTATTTAATTTATTTAATTTATTTAATTTATTTAATTTATTTAATTTATTTAATTTATTTAATTTATTTAATTTATTTAATTTATTTAATTTATTTAATTTATTTAATTTATTTAATTTATTTAATTTATTTAATTTATTTAATTTATTTAATTTATTTAATTTATTTAATTTATTTAATTTATTTAATTTATTTAATTTATTTAATTTATTTAATTTATTTAATTTATTTAATTTATTTAATTTATTTAATTTATTTAATTTATTTAATTTATTTAATTTATTTAATTTATTTAATTTATTTAATTTATTTAATTTATTTAATTTATTTAATTTATTTAATTTATTTAATTTATTTAATTTATTTAATTTATTTAATTTATTTAATTTATTTAATTTATTTAATTTATTTAATTTATTTAATTTATTTAATTTATTTAATTTATTTAATTTATTTAATTTATTTAATTTATTTAATTTATTTAATTTATTTAATTTATTTAATTTATTGTACTTCTAGTTTGTGGGTTTAATTTTTATAATTTCTAATAAATTTCTTCATCACAACGACGAAAACCATTGAAAGTTTTAATTTTCTATTATGTCCCGAACGTCGAAATTTTTTTCCCACGCAAGGTGGCCAAGTGACTACTAGGATTTTTGGAGATTTCCAAAATCTCCCAAAATAATGCATTTCTTGAAGTATATAATTACAAACGGTCCATTTTTACCTTTCTGTCTATAATCAAAGTTAAGAATCTTTTTATTCTAATACAGAAACCAAGAAATGTCGCCTACTTAAGATGAAATAAGAATACAAATTTTAAATTCAATGATTATTTCTTATTTTTTTGTTGTAATGTCGTTGTTTTCCTAGTGAAGTTAAAACAGGAGTATTAAAAATACAAAATTTTTAAATATTACATAAAATAATACAAATCATATTCGAGATCTTTTCGTATTTCCCGAAAAATGGTTTTTGAAAAGTAAATTAACAAAAACGGCCCAATTTTGTCTTTCAATCTCTAATCTCTATTAAAAATCTTGTACTTTTACTACAAAAAGCAAGATATCCTGTAATTTGATTTGAAATAAGAACAAAATGTGTGATTTCACTGATTAATTCGGATTTTGTGATATAAATATCTTGTCTTTCAAAGAAAGTTAGAATAGAAGTGTCGAAAACGCAGCAATCTTAATATGTCAAATTTAATGGATTATACAAAAATTTATTTACTTCCTGATGTTCTCATATTAACAGATTTCTTTGAAGATTTTCGAAATGTGTCGCTAAACATATAAAATTAGATCTCGCACAATACTTTACATCTCCCGGTTTAAGTAAGGATGCAATGTTACGATTCACAAAAGTTAAATTAGAATTCTAACTGATATTAACATGTTACATTTTTTTTAAAAACAATAAAAATGGCCCATTATTGACTTTCAGTCTCTAATCTATGTATAACGTCTTGTAGTTCTCCTACAAAATCCAAGAAATCCATGTACATTGATTCCAAATTAGAACAAAATGTATGACTTCACTGATTATTTCGTATTTTGTGATTTAATCATCTTGTTTTTCTAGAAAAGCTGGTATAGGAGTATCGAAAATGTAGAATATTTAAATAATATACAAAATAATACCAATAATCTTAGAGATCGTTTCGTATTTCCTTGAATAGTTAATTTCGGGATTGATATTGACACAAACGGCCCATTTTGGACTTTCCGACTTTAGTCTAAAGTTCAGAACCCTGTTCTTCTTCCACAAAAACCAAGAAATGCAAGTAAATTTAGTCCAAATTAGCACAAAACTGCTAAATTTAGTGATTATTTCGTATTTTGTGCTGTAATTCTTTTGTTCTCCTAGAAAAGTTATTATAGAAATATCGAAAAGGAAGAAAAAGTTATTATCGAAATATCGAAAAGGCAGGATTTTTTAATATTATACCAAATAAAACAGATAATCTTAGAAATCTTCTCGTATTCCTCTGCGAAATAGGTTTCGGAAAGTAAATTAATACAAATGGCCCATTTTTGTCATTCAGTCTACAATCTAAGTTCAGAATCTTGAAGTTCTAATACAAAGACCAAGAAATGCGACCTAATTTAGTCGAAATAAGATCAAAAACTTTAAATTCAATGATTTTTTCCGTATTTAGAGTTGTAATTTCCTTATTTTCCAAGAGAACTTATAAAGAAGTATCAAAACTGCAAGGCTTTTGAATAATATACAAAATCATGCTCTCAATATTAGAGATCTATTCATATTTCAATGAGAAATGGGTTTTAGAATGTAAGTTAATAAAAACGACCTATTTTGGACTTTCAATCTCTAATCTAAAGTAAATTGTATCCAAATTAGAACAAAATGTCCATATTCAATGATTTCTTCATATTCTGTGCTGTAATCTCATTTTTATCCATTTTTAAGGGAAATACGAATATATTTCAGAGATAACAAGTTTTATTTAGGGTAACATATTAAAAAACCTGCATTTTCGATTCTTTGTAACAAAAGTTATAACAACTTCTCCATTAAAATAAGGAAATACGAGAAAATCATCGAATTTAGGTGCTTTATGATTATTTCGAAAGAATTAAGCTCCATTCTTGGTTTTCATAGTAGAAGTACTAAATCCTGAACTTAGATTATAGACAGAAAGTCAAAAAGTGCCATTTGTGGTAACTACCATTCCGAGACATATTTTTCAGGGAAATACGGAAAGATCTTTAAGATAATTATTTTAATTTTCTAAAATATTTGAGAATTCTGCATTTTCGATACTTCTGTAATAATCTTTCTAGGAAAACAAAGGCAATTACAGCTCAGAATTGGAAATAATCATTGAATTCACGTATTTGATTCTAATTTGAACTTATTTTCCATACATTTCTTGGATTTTGAAGTAGAAGTGCAAGATTCTGAACTTAGATTATAGGCAGAAAATCAAAAATGGACCATTTATGTAAATCAACTTCCCAAAATTTATTTTTCAGGAAAATACGATATTATCTCGGAGATTATTGGTTTAGTCTTATAAGAAATTTAAGAATCTTGCACAATCGATATTTCCAGTGGTTTTAGAGATCTTTTCGTATTTCCCTGAAAAATAACTTTCCGGATGTAAATTATCACACATGGCCCATTTTCGGCTTTAATTCTCCAATCTAAGTTTGCAATCTTTTACTTCTCATAAAAATCCAAGAATTGCTAGTAAGTGGAGTTTAAATTAGAGCCAAACATCTAAATTCAATTATTATTTCGTAAATTATTTTACAAAATTAGACCTCTAATTACAGAGATCTTTCCGTATTTTCCTGAAAAATTAGTTTCCGGATGTAAATTATCACAATTAGCCAATTTTCGAATTTCATTCTCCAATCTAAGTTTGGAATCTTGTACTTCTCATATAAAATCCAAGAAATGCTAGTAAGTTAAGTTTAAATTTGAGCCAAACGGCTAAATTCAATGATTATTTCGTATTTCCATATTTTCCTAGTGATGTTATAACGAAAGAATCGAAAATGGGGATTTTTTAGAATACTACTCTTAATAAATCAAATATTCTTGGAGATATTTTCGTATTTCTTTTCGTATTTCCCTTAAAAATGGATTACAAGGAGATTACGATACAATATACGATGAAATCATAGAATTTAGACTTTTTGTTCCAATTTGAGCTTAATTTACCCTAAACTATTGACTAAATGGGTCGTTCTTGTTATCTTACGCTCCAAAAGCCATTTTTTAGGGAAATATAAATAGATCTCTAAGATAAATAGAATTTTTTTGCATGAAATCTTACATTTTTCATACTTCTTTAATACGTTGTATTGGAAAACTCAATATACTTGCATTTCTTGAAAATGCAGGATTAATTAAATATTATAGAAAAAAATAATAATAATCTTATAGTTCCTTTTGTATTTCCTTGAAAAATAAATTTCGGGATGTAAATTAACCCAAATGGTCCATTTTGAGCTCTCTATCTCTGATCTCAGTTCACAATCTTGTACTTCTACTACAAAAACCAAGAAATGTAAGTATATTGAGTTTTCCAAGACAACGTATAAAGAAGTATCAAAAATGCAAGAGTTCATGCAAAATAATACTACTAATCTTCGAGATCTATTCATATTTCCCTAAAAAATGAGTTTTGAAGCGTAAGTTAATAAAAACGACCCATTTAGTCTAAATTGAGCTCAAATTAGAACGAAAAGACTAAATTCAATGATTCCTTCGTATTTTGTGCCGTAATCTCCTTGTATTCCATTTTTAAGGCAAATACGAAAATTACTCCAAGCATATTAATTTTATTTAGAGTAGTATTCTAAAAATCCTCCATTTTCGATTCATTCGTTATAATATCTCTAGGAAAATATGGAAATTCGAAATATCCTTTGAATTTAGATGTTTGGCTCTAATTTAAACTCAACTTACCAGCATTTCTTGGATTTTATATGAGAAGTACAAGATTCCAAACTTAGATTGGAGAAGGAGATCCGAAAATGGGCTATTTGTAATAATTTACACCCGGAAACTTATTTTTCAGGGAAATACGGAAAGATCTCTAAAATTCCTGGTCTAATTTTGCAAAATAATTTAGAATCCTTCATTATCAATACTTCTTACTAACTTTTCTGGGGAAAACAAGGGAATTACAGTACAAGATGGAAAATATTCTATGAATTCAAAAATTTTGTTCAAATCTTGATTCAGTTCATTTGCATTACTTGTGTTTTGTAAGAGAAGTACAGGACTCTGGAATTAGATTAGAGACGGAAAGACGAAAATAGGCTAATTTTGTTAATTCAGAGAATTAGAGAATATGTCTAAAATTATTGGTTTAATTGTATAAGATATTTATAAATTCTTCATTTTCAGTAGATATTCGCTATCTATATTCCCATCCCATGGATGTATAATATTTCCATTTAAAAAAAATTGCATTTCTGTACAGTTTTTAACAAAAATATCCTTCTAAAAACGTCCAATCCTTTATTTAGTTTAATGTCCGTGTCCAATGAGGCGGGTGATATTCAATATCCAACGGGTTGATATGGAGGGTCTTCTACGTAGGTTCTGACCGGTGCGCCAAGAAACACGGCAATTTTTCCAACATCTATTTACTTTTATTTCATATAATATTTAAAAGTCATGAATTTTTGGTCCACCTCTTGTAACTTTACTAGGAAAACAAAGAAATTGCAACAATAAGAAAGAAATAATCATTGAATTTAAAATTTTTGTTCGTATTTCTTCTAAAATATGTGGCCCTTCTTGGTTTTAATATTAGAATTACAAGTGTCTGATCTTAGATTATAGACAGAAAGTCAAAAATGGACCGTTTGTATTAATATACTTCAAGAAATGTTCTTTTTTGGGAAGTTTTGTAAATCTCAGCACATTTTTGACTTTCTCCGAAAGTAGTGTAAGATTTGACTTCTAGAACACCCTCAGGCTATATATTAATTTACAAATAATGGTAATTATTATTCAATGTGTGTATCAAATTAAGGTCTAAATTGTCAGTTAGATTTATTGCGGAACTGTAAGTATGTGTTATGTGTGTAACAAGTTGTTGTTATACAGGGTGATATAAAAAAGCTAGTACATGAAATTAATCACTGGTCGGGAACTCCGCGTGTGGGGTGGCTTGGATTTTGTAAGAAAAGTACTAGATTCTGGAACTAGATTAGACACAGAAAGACGAAAATAGGCTAATTTTGTTAATTTACTCAACAAAACTGATTGATGCAGAGAAGAACGAGAATATGTCTAAGATTATATTCTAATTTCATAGGATATTTATAAATTCTTCATTTTCAGTAGATACTCGCTATCTATATTACCATCCCATTGATGAATAATATTTCCATTTAAAAAAATTATATTTCTGTACAGTTTTTAACAATGATATCCTTCTAAAAACGTCTAATCCATTATTTAGTTTAATGTCCGTGTCCAATGAGGCGGGTAATTTTCAATATTCAAGGAATTGATATGGAGGGTCCTCTAGGTAGGTTAAGACCGGCGCGCCAAGAAACACGGCAATTCTTCCAACATCTTAATTAAATAAATTAAATAAATTAAATAAATTAAATAAATTAAATAAATTAAATAAATTAAATAAATTAAATAAATTAAATAAATTAAATAAATTAAATAAATTAAATAAATTAAATAAATTAAATAAATTAAATAAATTAAATAAATTAAATAAATTAAATAAATTAAATAAATTAAATAAATTAAATAAATTAAATAAATTAAATAAATTAAATAAATTAAATAAATTAAATAAATTAAATAAATTAAATAAATTAAATAAATTAAATAAATTAAATAAATTAAATAAATTAAATAAATTAAATAAATTAAATAAATTAAATAAATTAAATAAATTAAATAAATTAAATAAATTAAATAAATTAAATAAATTAAATAAATTAAATAAATTAAATAAATTAAATAAATTTAATAAATTTAATAAATTTAATAAATTTAATAAATTTAATAAATTTAATAAATTTAATAAATTAAATAAAATTAAATAAATTAAATAAATTAAATAAATTAAATAAATTTAATAAATTTAATAAATTTAATAAATTAAATAAATTAAATAAATTAAATAAATTAAATAAATTAAATAAATTAAATAAATTAAATAAATTAAATAAATTAAATAAATTAAATAAATTAAATAAATTAAATAAATTAAATAAATTAAATAAATTAAATAAATTAAATAATTAAATAAATTAAATAAATTAAATAAATTAAATAAATTAAATAAATTAAATAAATTAAATAAATTAAATAAATTAAATAAATTAAATAAATTAAATAAATTAAATAAATTAAATAAATTAAATAAATTAAATAAATTAAATAAATTAAATAAATTAAATAAATTAAATAAATTAAATAAATTAAATAAATTAAATAAATTAAATAAATTAAATAAATTAAATAAATTAAATAAATTAAATAAATTAAATTAAATAAATAAATTAAATAAATTAAATTAAATAAATAAATTAAATAAATTAAATTAAATAAATAAATTAAATAAATTAAATTAAATAAATAAATTAAATAAATTAAATTAAATAAATAAATTAAATTAAATAAATTAATTAAATAAATTAATTAAATAAATTAAATAAATTAAATAAATTAAATAAATTAAATAAATTAAATAAATTAAATAAATTAAATAAATTAAATAAATTAAATAAATTAAATAAATTAAATAAATTAAATAAATTAAATAAATTAAATAAATTAAATAAATTAAATAAATTAAATAAATTAAATAAATTAAATAAATTAAATAAATTAAATAAATTAAATAAATTAAATAATTAAATAAATTAAATAAATTAAATAAATTAAATAAATTAAATAAATTAAATAAATTAAATAAATTAAATAAATTAAATAAATTAAATAAATTAAATAAATTAAATAAATTAAATAAATTAAATAAATTAAATAAATTAAATAAATTAAATAAATTAAATAAATTAAATAAATTAAATAAATTAAATAAATTAAATAAATTAAATAAATTAAATAATAAATAAATTAAATAAATTAAATAAATTAAATAAATTAAATAAATTAAATAAATTAAATAAATTAAATAAATTAAATAAATTAAATAAATTAAATAAATTAAATAAATTAAATAAATTAAATAAATTAAATAAATTAAATAAATTAAATAAATTAAATAAATTAAATAAATTAAATAAATTAAATAAATTAAATAAATTAAATAAATTAAATAAATTAAATAAATTAAATAAATTAATAAATTAATAAATTAAAAAAATTAATAAATTAAATAAATTAAATTAAATAAATTTATTTAATGTTTTTAGTTTATTTAATTTATTTAAAATATTTAATTTATTTAATTTATTTAATTTATTTAATTTATTTAATTTATTTAATTTATTTAATTTATTTAATTTATTTAATTTATTTAATTTATTTAATTTATTTAATTTATTTAATTTATTTAATTTATTTAATTTATTTAATTTATTTAATTTATTTAATTTATTTAATTTATTTAATTTATTTAATTTATTTAATTTATTTAATTTATTTAATTTATTTAATTTATTTAATTTATTTAATTTATTTAATTTATTTAATTTATTTAATTTATTTAATTTATTTAATTTATTTAATTTATTTAATTTATTTAATTTATTTAATTTATTTAATTTATTTAATTTATTTAATTTATTTAATTTATTTAATTTATTTAATTTATTTAATTTATTTAATTTATTTAATTTATTTAATTTATTTAATTTATTTAATTTATTTAATTTATTTAATTTATTTAATTTATTTAATTTATTTAATTTATTTAATTTATTTAATTTATTTAATTTATTTAATTTATTTAATTTATTTAATTTATTTAATTTATTTAATTTATTTAATTTATTTAATTTATTTAATTTATTTAATTTATTTAATTTATTTAATTTATTTAATTTATTTAATTTATTTAATTTATTTAATTTATTTAATTTATTTAATTTATTTAATTTATTTAATTTATTTAATTTATTTAATTTATTTAATTATTTAATTTATTTAATTTATTTAATTTATTTAATTTATTTAATTTATTTAATTTATTTAATTTATTTAATTTATTTAATTTATTTAATTTATTTAATTTATTTAATTTATTTAATTTATTTAATTTATTTAAAATATTTAATTTATTTAATTTATTTAATTATTTAATTTATTTAAT